>OU974069.1:36723226-37069671 GCA_918843875.1 Diadumene lineata
ACGCTTTAAGGCCGGTACACACGAGGGAGCTTGCTCCTGCAACACGCTCCCGAAACATGCTCCAGGAGCAAAGGTCCCTCGTGTGTACCAACGAAAAATATGTTGCGCAACAAAGGGAGCAAAACCCGGGAGCAAAAGTTTTTTGCCCAATTTTTTTTGGGGTACACACGAGGGAGCTTTACTCCTGCAGCATGTTGCGGGAGAATGTTGCAGAAGGAAGCTCCCTCGTGTGTACCGGCCTTTATGGTTGAATGGTAAAACAGGTTTTGCATAGAACATTTTTCAATCGTGAACATTATGAAACTAATGATTGTTCTGATGGCGTCAAACGTCCTTTTGAATAACAGACTACCAGTCTCGTCCACACTTACGACAACAATCTAATGTGATCTAAAGAGAGGGTTGAAAATATTCTAATATCTGTACATTTATATGGACCCTCTTGAACTCCTTGTAATGAAATCAAAGGAATTGTATTTCTAGATGTTACTATTTTGCCATGTGCATAACACATCCAGTGTAAGCAGAGACAGTATTTCTAGCATCTGCTCTCAGCGTTGACCAATTTTTTGATCATGACAAATGAACTTACTGAGAAACGAATCAACACGAGTAAAAAAAAAATAGATTTATTGTTGCATTGCGAAAACAAATTAAAGCACGCTCCTTAATCTCTATAACCAATTTACAATGCCACGCCTTATATACGCCGATAAAAAGTATCCAATTGAGTTATCAGTGATGTAACTGTTAGCAAATTTGAGATATTACAACATTGCAAATTCTTCAAATGAAAACGGTTGATATCAGTGAAAAAGATACGAGCGACTGGGAGGATGGGGGTATGAGATCAGAGGTCACAATACTTGAGCAGATGCAGTGGCCCCCTTTCCACATCCCCCTTCCCTTCAAGCCTGATACACAGATTTACAAGGGTTGATTCATTTTATAAACATTAACAAAAAGCCATGAACATCGTATATCGCAGACGACCAGGAAAAATTGCTGGAGTTTGATGAACGTTTTATTCGAGATGTATGTGTGACAAAAATTGTGAACTTTAGCTACATGGTGTTCAAATTACAGAGTTTCGCTTACAGGAGTAGACCCCTGCAATTCCGGTTCAAACAAGTGTGCGGTTTGAATTTCCAAAGATTTGAGGTGATTATCCAGAATTAAATAGACATATCTTCAAATATGCTTCGCCGTCCGTCAATTATCAGATCAGCAATATGGCAAGCAAAGGACACTATCTGACCTGTCTGTTATACGGGCTGTTCTAAAATGCCATATGAAATACCTCAAACTTTTATGATATAATGCAACTATAAAAACAGCACATAGCGATAAATTATTCTTGATAAGATGCAGTCTTGAGATAGTATATCTCCAATTCATAAGTACTTTCATTAAAATTTTATCTTATCGATCAAGTAGTGAGCGTGTTTCTTGCATTTTACAATCCATGCTTTAGCAGCAGGGAATAAAATGACGATGGTGTTTATCACGCACCAAATAAGATCAAACATAAACAATGAAAGGATTCTTCTCTTGTAAATTAGCTCCCTATTGGGGATTTTCCGGTTAATACCGAGGTAATCACGCCGTGAAACAACAACACGTCATGAGGATTTTTGCGGTTAGAAAATATAATATTTTTATGCGAGTTATTATGATAAAATTAATCTTGTGGAATTTAATATCGTTGCAACTACAACTTCAATATTTGTTCTCGCCTCCAGTGACCTTGATTGAAACTCCGACAAATCACTGCGCTAAAGAATGAGAATATTGACTCTCATATTGATAATACTCTGTGTTAATAATACAATTTAGTAGAAATAAAAACATGTCATCGAATATTATATTTCTTTGACTTAGCATTGATTGAATGTTTGTCATCAAAATTGTTATATACTGTCCCAACTCGTTGACAGCAAACATTTTATTGATGACGAATATTCCATGATATAAAATGTATTGATAGCAAGACGGGAAAAACACTCGCGTACAAAAATGCAAACTTCGAACTTTATAAACCTTAAATTAGTTAATGTTAGGCAACATTTATCGATGTTTTGAAGCAGTTTGATAATCTCAGTAAAAAGGGTGAAAATTGAAGCAATATGTTGAGCAATTAACTGATATAAAAAAAAATTTTTATTAAAACCCATCAATGCAGAAAGGTAGAAATGGTTTTGTAAATAGTTTCAGGTGTTTATAGACGTGGAAACATGCGGCGTTTACTGCATACGAACTCAATGCTAAAATAACAAGACTTGTGTTTAGAAAAAGAAGCTCAGAGGATTAAATTCTCTGACGAGCGATAAGCTGACGAATAAAAACATCGTTTTCTTTCCGTCAAATAATACCCACAAACAGCAAACGATGTTTTTAAAACTCGCACTGGAGTGAGATGTTTAAAACATTATACAAAATTTAAGTACAGAAAACGTTTTTATAAAAAAAACAAGAGTCAACAACACTAGAATTCTAGTGTCACTCTAAAAATAACTTCACAAATCACGAAATGACTGACCCAATAATCCTACAATGACCATGTCTCAGGAAACAGAATATCGCAGTGAAATTACTAAGAAAACAATCCAAAATACATGGAAAAGACTGTTTTAAGTTTAAAGTGGTTTTAAAGTAGTGTCTATGTTGTGATCAAGGACTTACCTGTAGCAAGTACAATAACAGTGAACACCGCTATTAGGTTCTGTGCCTCCATGGCTATCAAGACCTCACTCACCGAAAACTGCAATGAGATTACTATATCAAGTTAGTATTGTTGTTGAAAGCCAGTTAATAGTTAACAAACTAGTAAGATAACCGGGCAAGTGAACAGCGGGGAGTTTTGTGATGTTGCGTGATGGGTCTACTTAATGACGTACAGGGAGGACCCGGGCGATTATCGCTGATACTCATTAAAACGAATAGGATAAAAAAATATAGTCTGTGTGGGTTGTATTGGAAAGGTCGGCTTTTTTATTCATTTTGAAGCAGCAAAAATTGTAATAAGCCAGTCTGCATTTTTCAGGTTTTAAGCCTAGAATCACAAAAGAAGGCGATATAAAACCTCAAGATCCTCTTTCGTTTCTGGGTGCGTGCATTGTGACGGAATGCACTGCTCAAGCCAAATGCAGCGTTCTCAAAAGTAGAGCGAGACGATCACGCAAAAGAGCAGTACTGCTAGGTGATGTGCACAATATATATTTACAGTTCATAAAGAAAGTCAGTGTAGCACAGTACAAACCAGCAAATACCTAAGGGTATGTGCGTGAAAGTAGCGTAATTAGAACCTGGAAATGTTTCCTCTTGAACAAGAACAGCTCGGAGACTAACTATCAGCTTTGTTCAATAGATTAAAGTGAAATCTAAACAAGGTTATAACTTTGGTTTAGAAACAGTTCATCATAGAAGATTTTCGTCTAAAAATGTAAATGAAGGTTATTTGAAAGTGAAGGAATCTGTAAAAAAAGGTGCGGCGATTGACAATTCTGACAATTTACTGATCAAATGAAAGGACCAGAGCAAATCAACGATCGGCTTTAACGCCTACACTTATGACCTTTAAAACTGAATTATTTCGTACAACAAAAACTCCCTTTGGCCAGTTGCGCTATAAACATAACGTCAAATAACCCGACTTGTTGTGGTTATCTGAGAAGAATAACAAACAAGACGTCAAAGACAGGAAATGATCGAAGTTGATATGACGGAAACTCTGTATAAGCACGTTCGAACTCCACGATTCATCAGTTTCTACGTGTAAATCAATAATGTTAGAGAGCCTTAAAGTAATCAGATTGATGATGATGGCGACGGATGATGTGTGTTCCCTGGTACGCCCTCCTCTGGTCCTCTGTACTATTCAAAGCTGAGGAATTAAGCGTCAACTGGAAACGTACGTGCACTCACTGGGGTTGAACGGCCGCATTCAGTTTGCTAACGGTTGTTACTGATAGTCGTTTCTTGCTTGAGTGTCAGGTTTGCTAGTGGAGTGTTCCTTTATAGACAGCTGAAAACATATATATTTGTAAACACTGGCGTCTCTCTTTCAATGAGCTTTTCTTATAAAAAACAATAACACAAAACACACACACAAAAAAAATAAAGCTCAACATTCAATTGAATGCTCCGGCAAAGTTTGGTATGTTACGTTTTTATTTTGTATCAGTGTTGACATTTCAATCAACTATGACGGTATAACTGCACAGCAGCGTGAAAGGAATAACGCAATCTTGATGTTGGCACGGGTCGGCATACATTTACAAAAGTATGAGATGCCAGATGCATATCTTGACAGAAACTTTACTCTTCTGACCCACAATGAATTAAGCTATATATATCCATAGAATATTTCCCGGTATGAAATTGCTATCGTCCAAAATTTAAAAGATTTGAAGGAACTGAAATACTTGCAGACATTTTAGTGACATTTGGACAAAACATTTTTGTCATCGTTAACGTGTGAAACTTAGACGTTGATTTCAATGCTTTCTTGAGTAGAGAAGCATCTATATATTTCTCAAAGAGAAATGACAACTTATTGATTAATTGATTGATTAATTCAGTGCTATTCAGGCTTCTTGCAGCCGGCCCCTGATGTGATTAAATATAACGAGGCAACAGTGTAGTGATATTAACTCGAAAGCCCCCCGATTGCTGTAGCAGTTCTTATTTAGTGAAATCTCAGTTTCAATAGTCTAAAACAGTAGTTATTAAGAACAGAATAACACAAAGTATATAAAAAAAACATTTTTTTCATATCAAAAATGATTTACAATTCCAGCATTTACCTAACATTGCTATTATTATCATTATTACAAATTCAATAATTTATCAAATAATGTAAAGGGAATAGGATATCCACAATTCCCTTCTATGAGAGGCCATCCCTGACTCTCTCCAGGCTCCTCATTCCAAACACCGCTGGGAAATTGAAGTATTTTTTAAGGCACACAACGAGCTTACATATGCTATCTAAATGTAGCAGCTCCTTCAACTCGCTATTGGTCTATTTCAGAATCTGCTATAGACACTAAGGGGGTAACTGACAAAACAAAAGCCGTCAGCAATATCAACGATGGGAGCGATGCGCGAGTGAGGGATCTTATTTCGAGAGCGCATTGCGGGGGCGTGTTCCAGAGCACGTTTTCTAGATCTAACTTTCTTGTCTGCATTATATTAGTGATTGCACGCGATCGCACGAGGTTGTACCAAATCGATGGTTTGCTTCTTGGATTTGGTCCCTCTAGTTCCCCCATTGTTAAGTTCGGCAGCTTGAACAGATTCAGAATCGTCAATATGATATTCAAGTATTCAAGTATTAAATGATGCTCCAAAATAGATAAAAAATACAAGGCACGCTAGTTGTGTTCAGGTTGAGGTGGCATATCTAGGTATTTTAGGAGGGAAATGTTTGCCCAAACAGCAGTTTATGGGATTCAAACGGATTTAATACACTCGTGTCTGACTTTCCTGGAAATCGGATTCCACAACTGACTCAAAATTCCCATTTGATAGAATTCTTATTACGAATTCCAGTTTGCTTGGATTTTACAACAGAATCCTATGACGTCATAATATTTTTGTACAACCAATACGTCACTAACATAAATGCATTGCGACCCCAACACTAGATGTATGTTTCTCTATCGGGATCTGGTAATGGATGCTGTTGTTGTTCTTGCCGTTTTCTTTGTCTGCTAATTTGTTTTTTCATATAAACCATTGCTATTAAACACAATATACAAAAGCCAACCATCCCGACCATGATCCAGATATATTGCTTGAATGATGACCCTATAAATGTAGAGATAAATAAAAGAAGATCCAGCTATAAAAAAAAACACAGAAATATGGGTATTCACAATAAAGTGTACATTAGAGGAAACGCAGGAAAACCATGAAATAAAAACAACCTAAATATGTACTGACAAATAATAGCTATTTAGTAACTATTTGTCAGTAGCCAAATCTGAACATTACTATTTCTTTTGTGTGGATATTTTCTTCTGATTGAGTGCTAGTGACAAATAGTTACTAAATAGCTACTATTTGTTAGTATTTAGTTTGTTAATAATTCATGGTTTTCCTGGGTTCACTCTAAATCATTATTCAGGGAAATCTCTTTTTTCAAAAGAAATTAGTCATTAAAATTAGTGGTGTTGTCTTTACACTCAGTGCTCTTACTTAAGAGTCTCTCTGTCTTTATATGATTACAAATGTAATCTCACCTGACTCAAGTGGTAAAGCTGCTGGCTTTTTCTCCAGTAAGAATGGACCTTGAGTCAATTCGGCCTCTGCTGATGGAGAAGCATCACGCCTAAATCGTCCAAAACTGGAAGAAAGGCATCCAATGGCACATCGTGATGTAGGATCTGTTACGTTGCACACGATAAGATGACAGTGCAAATACACGAAAATCTTTCCTTTGGCGAGGAATTTGAACGCTTTGAAACTGAATCGCTGTATTGTATGTGGACCTTTGTAGAACACGACCGTTGGATCGACTGGACACCTGGAAATATATTATGAACAGCAAAGAAATACTATAAGAATGTCAAATAAAAGGACACTAAATGGAGGGCTCTCAGAGTATAACAGTGCATAGCTAGAGCTTTACGAATTCCGAAAAACTTTAGCTAAAAATGCATGGTCAGTAATAAAATCGATATTCTGAGTGGTTGAACCAACAGGCGTACTGTATTGACAATACAACATACTATGCTGACAAAAACGTCCAATACATGTGCGTCAAATATGAGTGTGTACAAACTTTCCATAAATATTAATGGAGCGCTTAAAAACTTTGATACCTTAGTTATTATGCTGTTCATTACAAAGCAGAATACTCCCGGGATCATTATGATTTTAGGACCACATAATAAAACAAGCTTATTCAACACGAGATCGTTCTTGCCCTGAATGATCAGAACTGAGGTACTATCTTCGATTTGCATATTGAAGTTTGCCTCTTGGAAAAGACTCCTATTACAACTGCATGCCTAGCTGTTAGTAGTCTCGCAAAATAATAGAAAGGAAAATCAATTTACAGCGTAGCTTACCCATCTTTAATGATGTCATACTGCATAGGATGCCGGGGATCCTGTGTAGGCGTCGCATAGCAACGGTCAGCCATAACGGTGAGACGTCTATCAGGAGAGTCAATCTTGACTTGGACAAAAAGCGGTCTATTAACTGTAACTCGTAAAGGAAAATCAGCAACTCCAAAAGACAGCGAGTAGGACGAGTCACGGTACAGAGACATCCCCAGTTCAAACTTGGTAGTTACATTACCACCATCAAAAACTCGACGAACCTGAAATACAGCCATCATTTGGTTGAAGTAAAAAAGGTAGTAAATCAGGGCCGTGATATGGTATATGGGATCACGGATCAGCGGCTGTTTTGGGATCAGGCCGATCCGGGATCGCTGATTGTAATGCACATATTCAATGTTCAATGACTGTTGTTCAACCAGCCTGAATAGCACTGTGGTTTGTGCTGCACGAGGTCTAAGACATCCGCTGGATTAAGTTATCTACTGCATACATTTTCCTTAGAATTTATCCGCTGGATAGGGATTTATCCGGTAGACAGCGCTATTCAGGCTTCGTACAACTGGCCAAGGATAGATGATACATATCATGCGAGGAGATAAATTCCATACCAATTCCCAGCAGTGGATGACTTTTATTCATTAAAACTGACAAACAACCTACCTTTGATGGAAGTAAACCAAATGTTGAAGTCACACCCTCTTTAGTATAAAAACAACTAAAAGGTATCTTGATATCTTCAAGTCGACTGATCATATCTCTGCTTCGATACTGCTGAACTATATTACTATACACGACGGCTTCTTTAGTAAATTGCGCCACTGTTCCGCATCCCACCAAAGATGCTCTCAGAGTATAATGTGTCTCGTTTGACGATGCTCGACAGGAAGAATTGCGAAGACTCAAATCAGCATCATTATATTCTTTCAATACTTTTTTCTCTATGTCGATGTACATGGCTTCCTTGTGACATCGTACGCTGGCACCGGGGACTAAAGAATCTGCAAAAAAAAAAAATAATAATAATAAATAAATAAATAAACAATAGAAAAAATGGTAAGGAAATAGTTGTAAAATGGCAGAGCCCCCCCCTTTTAAATTGTCTGAATCCGCCCCTGAATGGAGGGATTTTGTCAATGACTTCCTGGTAACTTCATCAGGGAAAGTATAGCTACTAATAAAATGTGCAATGGAAGACGTTGTTGACTTAAAGGAATAGTTCTACAGGAAACAGAGCAAGATGCAAAAGCACCAGAGCATAGTGTTATAGATTTGTGTTGATGTGAGACCTTGACAGTTCAAAAATAACAGATAATTATGACCAATTAACAATAATTACATACATATTGAGGTGATCAAACCTCTGTGCTTATGACTGATAATTTTACTCGGAAAAATTTATGCCGGGGTCAATTTTTTTCCACTCCAAAAAAGTTGACCAAAATTTTTGTAGATTGTGTCGACGTCGTATAATGGTTATTACGACATTGCAGGAGTTCTTCCAACAGTGTGGAAGTGCAATCTTTGTTTCGACTAAGTAAAAACTACATTATTGCCAAGCTTTCGTAGAGTATCCTCCAACGTCAGGGTTTGAAAATAATAAAATCGAGAGCGAGATAAATTCAAGCTTATAGAACATTGTAACTAAGAAAAAAACATACATAATTAAACTACATACAAAAAAAAAACACTAAAAGTAAAACGGTTAAAATATGCGCGTTCAGAAAGAAACAAATAAAAGTAATAATTGAAACAAAAAAAAAACAATGATAATAAACAAAAAAATGAATAAATAAATGAATGAATAAATAAATAAAGAAAGAAATATGTAAGTATGGACGTTATTGTTACGGGGTTGTAATGAAGCGATAACCTTGATTCGTAAGGATAATCGTATAAGTTCTGGGTTATCACTGTGAAGAGAGGCGGAGCCGATACCTTAACGATAATTGAAGAATACTATCTGCCAATATATTGTTAGGCTCAAGATATGAGAATAGTTAGATTTACAAAGCACCTGTCTTTTAAATTAGAAGTTTGTTTAATTTTTTCTGTTCGAAATGATTGCTTGTTGTGCCTGTTTGCCTGTCGCTTTGTGACTGTTTTCGTTCGTTTTTCGTTTGCGTCGTTTCATGTTTTTTTTTTAAATAGTTTGTTTGTTTTTGTCTGTGTTTTTGTCTGTTTTTTCGGTTTGTTAAATTGCTTGTTCATTTGTTTGTTTGTTTGTGTGTTTGTATAATTGTTTGCCTGTTGCATGCCACTAACTCATCTATGAAAATTATGCAGAAAGGTTATCACGGGAATTTCAGATTTCAAAATTCCAGGCAGAATGAAAAAACAAAACCTACTTGACATTTGACAATGGGCTGAGTTTCAAAAATAAAGCCAGACAAGTTCATCTTAAAACCATGTAATCTATCAAAGCAGCTCTCCTAAAATAACATGGAAAATTATTTGCAACACTAAAACCGAGGGTTAAAATCTATTAGTAAGTTTGATAACATGAGCGTGTTGCATGATGTATAAAATCGAAAAGGTTGTCCGTTGAAATACTGATTTAGCGAATATCAATGCCATTTACATATATTAAGTTTTCTTTTTTCTTGTTTTATAAGGTTAGACTTAAAACATCGATCGATACAAAGCTGTGCATATTATGTAGTTACAAGTAATATTATTTGAGTCATTGTTTATTAAAAATATTAAAAAAACATGAGAGATATGCAAATGAATTTGCTATTGAATTAATTGTCTTTCAACTGGACAACCATTTAAAGAATAGCTGTATACATGTAAAGGCGTTGATTTTAAAGAAATAGTTAGTTTTGCAAAGAGTTTATAAATGTTCTTCTCATGACACTGATAAAACATGCAATATGCAAAATTCCTAGAGCCGAATCTCCAGGATATAGCTTTGAATTCTGGTATCACTATTATTTGAAAACACGTTATTAGGTACGGCTGTATGTTAATTATTTATCTTGCTTTCTGTTTTCCGTTCTGAATCATGAAAAATATGCACCGAAAGAGCATGCAATAACAATAGTCACACTTACCGTTTGAAGGTTTTTGACTTAAAACGAAAGGAAGAAATGCAGCTACTATGAGAATTACGCAGTAAGACATACTGATTGCCTCGGTAAAGAAGTGCGGTTTTGATTTGGCGCCTGGTTAGCTGCTAAACTGACGAGCAACAGAACGACCTAAACTACATAAAAGTTCCTTTAAACAATTCGTGACCCTTGAAATGCACTTGAAATACACCAATGGAATTCGAGTTCTTGTCTACTGTGATTGGCTGATTTTTGCTTTTGCTATTAACACTTATAGTTATTATTAGTTATTATTGATGTTATCTGAGCATTTCAAGTACACGATTCGGTATAGCCAATCGTAAGCGGTATTGGAAATTTCACAGGGTGGTGCCAGAAATCTCACAAAACAATGACAAAACCATGATCGACACTTATCAATGAAACTACGAATCAAGTTAGACTGAGGGCAATTGTAGGTGACTTTGGTTTCATGGTTGTGCTACTTAGCCCAAACAATGGAACAAACTCAGTCTGACATTTTACAAGAACATGTAAAATTATCACAGAAGTTGTACAAGGCAAATAGACAGATTGACCAAAAACAAAGTTAATGTAATGAAGTGCTTATGTAATAGTGCAATAAGTGGCAAAATTAGATAAAAAGACTAGGTCGAGATAAAAAGTTCAACTAGCTTAATAAGAGTTGAACGATGGCAGGATATCTGAATTTCCTTTTTGAATTTGAATTTTGGCTCCGAACATCAGCCGCAACTGACCATTGACGCACTGGTGGCCAACATCGACACATCAAAAACATGGGGTTAAGTAAAACACCAATATGAGTTACGTCAGTTTATTAAAGCAGTAGCGGTGATCACATATCAATGCTCTCTTTAGAATCGAAATATTTCTTAAAGCACGAATTTCAGTATCGTATTAAAGCGTGCGGTCAACGCTGTAGTCATGGAGATAAGACTGGATAGCGCCATCCACCGGATAAATCACTATCAAGCAAATAAATCCTAAAGAAAATCTACCAGAGTGGATAACGTATATCCGGCGGATAACTTCATTCAGCCTTCATGCAACCGGCCCCTGAGCTGTAGCGCAAGTGCATATACCAGTGTTATCCGCCATCACCCTCCTACCCTTAGAAAACATTGTGTGACACGCGTGACATATATGAGGTCGGCTGGTGTGACCTGCACGTCCTTATACAAAAATACTCACTGATGAAAGCACAACTAACCTTGCCATTCTGTGAAGTCAACGCCATCAACTGCGGCAGCTACCTTAACTCCGGTGTCCTTTATCTCGTCACTCATTTGTAGTTTTAAAGTATACACACCCATGTCGGTTGACCTTATACGTCTGATACCCAGGGAACCACTGGGACTAACACTGTATCGATCAGAGGAGAGGTCCAGGGGTTTTCCTCGTTTATACCAGATGAATCGAGGTGGCGGGTAACACTGAATGTTTTGTAATAAGAGTCCTGCCTGACCGGGGTAGAGCATTATGGGATGCTCGTACTTGTCTATTGTTTCTATGAAGAAAGAAAACGAGATAACTCCAAGTTAGAGTAAATTAATAAGAATATACGGTGATGACATCATCACACTCACACATTGATAACAGAATTAAAGTACGTGACATAACGTGAAAGTTCGTGCAGTATGTAAAGTATATATTGGTTTCCCGTATAAACCCCACAAGACCTACGGTGGTACCATATGAGTCTCTTGCAGTAACAAAGCACACATCTGATTCACACATAAGCCACAATGAAAACAAAGTCTCGCTACTAGTCCCAGTAGCTGATTTTGAAGACTCTACCGGTATTACTACATATTAAATTCCGATAGGAAACTTCAATGGATGACGAGGGAATTCCACATTGAATTTCACACAAAAAACGACACCGTTTTTCGAGTGAAATTCAATGTGGAACTCACAATTCAGAAATTGAATTTTTCTTGAATCCCATATCTCGATCGAAACCTTTTTTTCTAGGTGTGAAATGAAATGCGTACGGGCTACCTGTGTAACGTTAAATTCCACGCTAGATAGTCAATCAGCGCGCGATTTTCGATTGAGATATGGGATTCTACCTAAAACTTCCTGGTAAGTCCAAATGAGTACCGGACACTTTTGCAGTCCACTTTTTATCAAAGTGTGCGATAAATACAAAATGATATCTTTTACACTCCGATAACACTGCAAAACATAATTGTAAAAATTAAAACAGGTTCCTTACGATTAACGCTGACATGAATAGTTGCACTATCCAACGCTCCTTGGCAGGTATACATCCCACCATCCCTTGCGGTCACGTTCTTGATAACCAATACTTGATATTCACTGTGGTCCTCGACCATCATCCGGGAACCATGAGTTGATGTCGTGACTTTACGGTTATACGAATCGAACCAACCCTCAAATGGCTGTTTGTCTACTCTACAGACTAATCTGATGGTTTGAGTCGGATTACAGAAACTCTTTGAACCGGGGTAGACCTGCACTCCGGGAACTAAATAAAGAACAATTGCATTGTAATGATTGTTAATTGCTCATCTAAACATCATCATTACATAAATATCATAATCGCCTTACAAATATCATTATCATTAGCATTATAAGAGAACTACTGATATTGTATGTCATCGTCATCATCATCAATATCGTCATCATCATCATCAACAACACCATCATTATCATCATCATCATCATTATCGTCATCATCACCGTCGTCATCACCATTATGGTCATCATCATCATCATGGTCATCATCAACATCATCATCGTCGTCATCATCATCATCATTATCGTCATCACCATCATGGTCATCATCATCATCATTGAGATTACTAGTTGACTTACTTATTTCAGAGTTTGAAGCTTGTGAGTTGACACATTTAAAGCGGCACGAATCTGAACAGCATTTCTTGTTGCCAGAGCATTGGTTGTCACTTGTACATTCTTTGATAATCGAGGAACAATTTGATGGTGGAATCAGGTAAGGACAATAGTTGTTCTCTTGATTTCCTACAGTTAAAAAGGACGTTTGATATGGTAATTGAGATTAAACATAGATTATAGTGCGATTTATATCACACATTATTTAGAGTTGACTCGACACCAATAATTGATATATAACAGGTTTGATAATATGAAAGAGATCGTTCCAAGATGGCAAAAATAAAATATGGAAATCAAGCAAACCCACACCTAAAATACGTGTTGTAAACATCGTGTGAAAATGTTCAGTGATCATTCAACCCGGCAATGTTATCAAACTACGAGATGAGATTTTTGCCGCGTATTGACACTTCCCATCTTGAAATTATCATCCATTCAATTGCAAAGTGAGTGCATTGGTTTCATGCAGACGTGCAGTTAGTAGTATGGTAAATAGATAATATACAATAAATATAGATAGTTAAGAAATGGTTAGTATATTTACTGATCATGCGCAAAGGACTTCAAGCAGTCTCTTGTTATACATTTTGATAAGCACGCGTCGACTGTGAACAAGACAAGATGGAAATCGGCGTACGTCATCTTCCTTGAGAATCCCTATCAGCCTCATTCAATTTCCTTTACTTTTGGGAGGGAATATAAAATAGTTCAACACGGTATTACGGATGCAAGTTAAGGCAAGAGGGCAGCCACTCCCTTAATATTTCTCGTTGTATTTGAACCTCGCACGTGATTTTAAAATCTCAATATCAAAAACGTTCGATAAACCCAAAACTAATAAGTTGGGCTAAAAACAGATTTGAAAGTGACTAATGTTGAAGATTCAAAGAACTGACAAGGACAGTGTGCGAGACTATAGATGGCGAGTATATAAAGAAACTGCTTGAATTTTGGGTTAGTAGTCAGTGGTATAACTCCATGCAATATCCATCATTAATCGATGGTTATATATCACACAAGTATCCACCTTGCTGGACACATCTCTGTAGACATCCATCAGTACAGCATACAGACGATCCTGTGCAGTCTCTGTCAATTAAACAGTCACTCTTTTGGCCAAGTCTACACTTTCTACGTCTCTGGGGCATTGGACACTTGTCTTTTGGCGTTACGTGACAACAAATAATGAAGAAAACGTTTGGATTGGGCTTAAGCTAAAGGCTAACAACTTTAACTGCGGCTTTGAACTAAAGATTCCCCATAGGTACTGTTTAAGCGAGCAATTGTTATCAAACAGTTATACTTGCGTTCTTAGGCACCCAATTGCATCAACTTGTAAATAGTGTTTTGGCTTCATTCAAGCCTGTCTTGGTTGATTGATTGATTGGTTGATTGATTGGTTGATTGATTGGTTGATTGATTGGTTGATTGATTGGTTGATTGATCGGTTGATTGATCGATTGATCGATTGATCGATTGATCGCATGGATTGATAGATTGATTAATTGATCGCAATGATTGATTGGTTGATCGCATCGATAGATTGACTGATTGATTGATCGTATCGGTCGACTGATTAATCGATCGATTGATTAATTGATTAATCAATTAATCAATCGATCGATGAATCAGTCGACCGATATTGATGGATTGATCGATTGATTGATTGATTGATTGATTGATTGATATATTACACACCTTTAATGACATCCACCGTGATATCAGCACTATCTGAACTACCAACCATTGCTGAATACAAGCCTGGATTCGACTTCCTATAAAAATGATTGGCAATAATAGAATAATGGCCTTTGTCTGATAGTTGAACGCCTTTAATAATCAGAGATCCACTTGGACTGACTGCATATCGTCCTGAGGTTAACCTAATGGGAAGAAGATCTTTCATCCATGTCGCTTGTGGTCTGGGATACCCTTTAGCTGCGACTTCAACGATTCCTGTTGAACCAGCTCTAAGAAACTGCTTGTTTGCTGGAGTATCAATGTGAACTGCAATCAAGGATATGTAGATGGTAGATTTATTGCAAAATGGTAATATCAGGAGCTTATTTAGTCGCAATCATTTTCTTATTAAGCATGTACGACCCATTCACCATGATAGACATATACTCGTCAGGTGTTCCAACATGAATAGACATACTCACGTTTTATATACAATTCATATGTAGCACTACTAAAAGCTCCTCGACATGTATATTTGCCGCCATGCATCTGTTCTACCTGGTTGATAACAAGAGTGTAGTCATGGCCACGACCTCTCACGAATATACTATTGTCCTGTTCTGATGTTATTTTAAGACCTTTAGGCGTGTACCAGCCTTCGAATGGTTCTCCTTTGATAGAGCAAGTTACTACAATGTTTTGACCAGCGGTAGCTTCCGTACTTTCTGGATAAACTACTACACCTTCTAAAGAGAGAGACAAATCGATTACTAGGTAATGGACATGATTAATTGATAATTAATTAATAATGTCTGCAATACATCCCTTGACAGCGTTTTTTAGTGTTTTAAAAAACGTCCGGTATCTTTTAGGGGTATTTTTGACAAATACCGACGAGCATCCCCGATTATATATCCCCGGAGTTCCCCCCCCCCCCCCTCCGGGACAAACCGGTTGGCTATATACAAAGCTACTAAACAAACTACTATAGTATCACCCTTAAAAAATAAATTATCATAAGCTCTTGGGAATCGAACCCTTGTCTTCGGTATTCTATGAGTCTGATGTGTTAACCAATGTCCGATGTGACAAAACCATGCATGGGCTCCGATCGAACACATCATGATCCAGAAACGATCTTTTCTTTCTTTACCAGCGGTTATTTTTTATTCTAATCGCAACAAGGATTTCCTGTGGTAAATACAACCTAATTAATAACAGTCTCGTACCCAGAGCCCGTGTTTTCTTGTGGCCTGCGGCAAAGAACGAGTGTTCTGGCATAATACGATACCGGAAACCATGTTCTATGCTTTCGGTTTTAGTTGCTTATGAAAAACGCGGGCTCTGGGTACGATATTGAATTAATGACTCATTCTGAGTTTTGTAAACGGTATGCCTCGAAATGTGCCGAATTGGAAACCATTTGCACTGACAGTATCAAACATTAAAATGCGAGGTTCTCGACAAAAATATTATATATATTCGAGGAATTTGTAACCTACCTCGATTCAGGATAACAACTTTTGTATCTCTAGTTGGAATAGCTGGTGCATATGTAGATTTAGTCATTGCTTTTGTTGTTTTTCTTTCAGTCGTCGATCGTCCAGTTGAGACTCGTGTTGTGGTTGTCTCTGGTCTCGAAGTGAAAGTGGTTGGAATAGACTTCCTCGTAGAGGGTAGGGTTTTCTTTTTTGTAAGGGGCTGTTTGGAAGACGAGCTTTCTTGTGTTCTTGGTGGTAGTGTTGTTGTTTTTGTTGTTGTCGGTGGCTTCGTCGTCGGTTGTTTTGTTATTTTGTCTATAGGAAAAAAAGAAAAGTATTTCACTCTACCAGAGTGAAAATCTCTACCTCTAAATGCAAATCACTCTACCAGTTCCAACAAACAATCTTTTTGAATAGATATTCACACTTTGTATTGAATGGCTTTCTTAAATTCCGAACATTTTTTTATTTGTATGTTTCATTAAAATAAACTCCAATCCATCAAAAATATAAAAAAATCGTTCATGTTAAAAAAAATTAACTATAAATCTTTGTCAACGGCAATTTTAGCATTGTCTTTGGGCTGCAATATTGGGAAATTTTGTTAGTCTTGTGTTACCGGCAGTCTGCGGTGTCGCAGGCTAGAATTTCGTGCAATTAAAAGCAACAAACAAAATAAGTAGTTTGCAAAATGCATTGTAATTTGCAGTGAATTGTGATTTGATTTGCCCAACTAATATTATTTTAAAATCCTTATAAAAATCCTCTACTCTATTGGTTTTTCATAGATACATACATGAATTACCACTATTCTTGAATCGATTACAAGCTGTGTTTGTTTGAATTTTGTCAACTTTCTAACATTACTGTCTTCAATTGCTATTTGAACTATTAATTTATAGTTTCAAATTGCAGTGGTATATACCTGTAAGTAGATGAACAAACGAACTTGTACTAGCAGGATCCACACAAACGTTAACACAACCGTTATCACAACACTTCTTGTCACTATTCCAACAGTCGACATCATAGTTACATTGGATCACCTCATCGTTACACGATTTAGGCTTTTGCAATACAGGGCAGTTTCCAGGTTTGTGCAGTTTTCGAAGATCTAAAAACCAAACATGATAACATTACATATTTATCTTAAAGAAGCGATAATATCTATTGATGTACTGGTGTGCAGGGAGTGGGCTGCGTCGAAGTTTCTATAGAAACAGTCAGACACCGTAAAGTGATGAAGGCGACAATGAAGTTGGGTACGTTAGTCATTCGTCAGACTATTATCTATCATAGTCGATTTAGTTAATACTCTACAAATAGCGATAAAATTTCGTATAAATAAAAATATGACGCGAATTAGGATGGATATGATAGGTGAGCCGTATTGAGAAGTAGTAATGACCAAAGTTAGTGAAAATGCCAAATTAGGTAGGTAGGTAGATAGATGACCCTTATAGATGAAATTGACATCATATTCGTAATGACAGTAAAATGACAATACTTTGACAGTTGAACGCATCTTGGCTTCAAATGTGTTGCCCCCTGAAAAGGGGGCAATTTTTTTTTGCAGGATATTTTTTCCCATCGGATGGTTGGGCGGGATATTTTCTTCCTCTTTGATATTTTTTATGGCACATCTGCCGTGCATGATATTTTTTTCTCTGTTAAAGGCTTTGCTCGATATTTTTTTTTGGTATTTGCCCAACTATTCCCCCCCCCCCTCAAATATCTAATGGTCCGTCCCTAAGAAGGTGTACTTACTGCGTTCCGTGGGTACAGGTTCTGTATAGGTAAAGATGGTTTTTGCAGGCGGTGGGTACGATGGCATACACCAGTAGTTACATGCATCAGAACAACACTTCATGCTCATAGTACAATCTTTATCAACTTGACACTCTTGGAACGGATTTGTACAGGTAGCGGGTTGCGGCAGAATAGGGCAAAGATAACCTTGAATGTTGGACACTGGGAAAAACAATAATACATGGTTTTATAGTATAGAAAAGAATGTGACCATGATGTGATGTGAAATATTCCATGTGTTCAATTGACACGATGTAGTATGATATGATCTGATGTATAGTGATGCGATGCGATGCGAACTGATGTATTGTGATGCGATGCGATCCTGTGTATGGTGATGCGATGCGATGGGATGTGTTTGGTGCAATGAAATCCAATGGGATGTGATGCGATGAGAAGTGATTCGATGTGATTTTAATACATTTAGTGTATCATTTACTTATTATTTACCGATTTTTCCATGTCTATCTGTACATCTCTTTCTGCATCCATCAAAGCAGCATGTTGTGTACGTAGGACATTCAGAATCCACCGAACACTGATGGTTTGGGTCACGTGGGCACTTCTTACCATCGGACTTAACGTGTAGACATTTGAAAGCCTTTGTTGCTACACGATAAAAATAATGCGTCATTATGTATTATATAGGACATATGCATGGGCTTCGGGCAATATTTTTTCCAAAAAGTCAAATTGTATCTAAATATCTAAAAAGCTAAATCGGAGAAAAGTTTAAGGGAGCTTGAAAAAAGTGGAGAGGAATATTATAGTATACAACTCTCTATTATATCCGCGCTATATACAACGCTGATATCAACATCAGTCACGCACTCGAATGAGTCTTTTTTTTTCTCACCACATTTTGACGTCAGTTGTGCATCTTTAAGAGTACAGACACACGGAACATGGAATCTATTTATTAAACAACGACTGACTGACTTTTACCCGTTAAAGCTCGGCCTAATTTCGGGAAAAAAAAGACTCGTTATAACGAAACGAATCGGAGAATAACAACCTCTAAAAGGGACGCTATCCAAGCTAATGAGTCGATCTTGAGAATCTTTACACCGCCACCGGTACAACTTTTGTACTTGCATCTACTTACAGTTTTTGACCAGTTGAAGGACTTCTGGTAACAGGCATTTCTTTCCACAGTCCGTGTCTATGCAACATTTTTCATCACCCAAGCAGTACGAGTCATCATAACACAAGTCAGCCTTTGCTGTACACTTGTTCAAAGGAGGTCGGGCACACGCCCCATATTTTGTGCCTGGAAGAAAAGAAAACATTGTGTGATATAAAGAAATGTACAACCAATGACATACGATCGAGGACAGGGCAGCAAGCAGTCGTGTCTTAAATTTTAACATCATCACAACAAGCTTGCTTATTCCTGTTCTAAATATATATTTGTTCTTTCTGTTGGTACTGGAGATTGCGTTATAATACAAAAGGAAATCAAACAAACAAAACAATCAAACGGAACGACAATATAGAATACAATAAAATTTTCTTTACACGGAGGAAGAGACAAGATGGATTGTACAAATTGTTCTGGCTACGTTCTATTTATTTATATTTTGGTTTTTGTCATATAAATAGCAAAAAGGCCCGACCCAAAAATATATAATAAATGAATTTACACTTGTGTATCAACTTCCAAGCATTTTTAGCTTTTTGGTTATAAAATGTATATATATGTATGCTTATACAAAATACGTACGGCACAATAAATAAATAGTTAAATAAACAAATAATGAATATACATGATCAACTACAATGGCAAGACCGTAGGATGTTGATGGATGATTGAATATGATACTTAACGTTTATCATATGATATTAAAAATTAGCTCACTTACGCATCCTGTAGGTGATTAGTTTACTTAAAGTGTCCACACATCTCCTAGTGCATCCATCAGAACAACATCGAGTAAATGGTGGACAGTCTAAGTCTTTAGTACACTGGTCAGCAATCCCTGCTCTACATCGTTGAAGACGTGGTAACGTGGGACATTCTGGAAGTCTGGGAACTACAACATATAAATATATATATCAATGTATAAAGTGCAGTTTAAACTCATTAATGTGTCCATTTAAGGGAAAAAGCGTCCGTATGAACGGGGTAGTCGTATGGGTAGACGTTTTGTCAGGACCTTGACTATTTGATTTGGCTATCACAATAAGGGAATAAATTTAATGTTTTTTTCTAAGAGCAGCGACTGTAATAAAGCATGCGTTTAGCAGAGGTCTGGCAGTGTGACTCATTTGATTTGCTGACAAGATCCTTTCAGGAAAAGAAAAGAGATGTTACCAAATTATATTGGAGTATGTTCGCAATTAACATTCACGAGACATGCAAGCTTAGTCACCTCTGTCCATACAGATAGCAATTTAATAGGAGAATAATTGGGTATTTTGTGATTATCTGACAAAAGGTCCTGATATCTTAGATAATCTTGGATAATTTCCTTATGGACTTACAATAAAGGAAATCTGAACAAGATGGCGTCCTGCACCAGATTTATTTCAATTTTATTTCAACATAGTGAAGGAAATTCTTTCTTACTAGTTTTTTGCTACCCTTTCAACGATAAAAAACGCATCAGTTTCTATAGCTTTATTATGCTTTTTTCAGTTGCGGTGATGCATTTAAAGCAAACCGAACTTTGAAGCTACGTAGCAAGCTTTGGATTACTGCATATTGATCTAGAAAATATGTTGTAGTTCCGATAACTGATTTCCAAGACCAATATTAAACAGTACAATTAAAACAGAAAACGCTTGGTCCATTACCATGCATAAACTTGTCTCCTCGTTGTCTGAGTAAACAACATCTGTGACCAAAACAGGTTAGGTTCTAAGGATAAGCATTGAGCCAAAAGATTTACAGTCGATATTCGTTGGATAATCCTAAAGCCTAATTATGATCTAGTTCTGGTTGTGAGGTCTGTACTGGGAGTGGCCATTTCCACCTCGCATTTTCATGTTGGTACATATTCCAAGACTGTATAGAACTTTGGTTGCAAAGAGATTTTGTTATGCATATTTTCGTCATGCTGGGTATATACTAGAATGTACGTTTGGTTAGAGATATATGTGAACTATGTGGCAGAAAAACCACCAGTCTAACATCAAGTGGTTACTTACAGTGATACAATATATTATAATTATTAATAGCAATCTGCAGATCACAAGGTTTGCTCTAAAGATTCTCTAAATAAATATCATCCTCCCTACTGCAGCTAACTTTAAACAGCAGCTATTGGTCTCTCTCTAGCTAATTACAGACAATCAAAGATTTAAAATCTATGCGAATATTACGATTAGTGTTGGCAATGATTTCTCGTTCAGATCTAAATTCTAGTAACCTTTAATTTACGAAAATAACTATAAATCGACAAATCAGTATCAAGTAAAGAAAGAATGAACTAGGTATTTTAGGGGCTGTTTATATGGAGTGAGCCAGGCCGGTTTAGCGGGCTGGTTTCTTTTGTGTTCAAACTAGATAACAGCGTAAAAACAAAAGAAACTAGCCCGCTAAACCGGGTTGGCTCGCCTCATTATACAGGCCCTTAGATAATAATGTGACTAAGGGTCGGTGTTTATATGAGGCTAGCCAGCCCGCTTTGCCGAGATACTATTTTACGTTGTGTTTATATGAGGCGAGCCAGCCCGCTTTGCCGAGATAATATTTTACGTTGTGTTACTATGGAGACGGGCTAGCCCGGTAAGCGAGCCAGGCGCCCGGTTGACCGAGACGACTTTTTCTAATGTTTCACTGATCTTGGTAAACCGGGCTGGCGTGTTTATATGGAATTTTTCCAGACCGCTTTGCCGGGATCTCGGCAATTTCAACTGAGATCTTGGCAAGGCAGGCTGGAAAAATTCCCTATAAACACGTCTCATTATTTCTCAAAGAATGTTGGATCTCTTGAGATCTCGGGAAAGCGGGCTGGACCATTTAACCGGGCTGGCTCGCCTCATATAAACACGCCCTAATACATGTCAAAAATAAAATGTAAATCACGTAAGTTACTGTGGGAAAATCAAACTTGTACTATAAACTTTCTCATATCACTTATCAGGCAATGTCCAAATTAACACCAATTAAGGTTACTGAATATATTATATTATTGGCACGTTCGTATATATTTAGAAATGTAGACTTTCTGGCTCGCCTATTATGGAAAGAAAACACTGTTTTTTAGAAATATAAAGCATATTTTTTAAATTCAACAATAAGAGAAATTGTTTCCATGATAGAAAATGTAGAGAGCAATGCTGTTTACTCGCAAAAAATTGCAAATAAGTGTTCTGTTTGGTAAGAAAATGATCAACACGAAATCTGGTTACAATATCACTGAACAGAGAATGCATGGTTGACAAGGTAGATTTGTTTCTTTTTTAATTGTTTGTTAAGGTAATCAACTGTGACGAAAGCTATACTATTTTAACGAGGTCCATAAGAACGACAGGGCCGTGGATCTGAATCCCAACAAAATAATGTAACAGAAAGATTAACATTTGTAGAAATACACCAAGCATACTAGGGCGTAACACCATGGTGCTGTGATGTTTGCTACGTATAATATTTGGAAAAAATAAGAAATATATTTATATATAAATGATAAAAAATACAAAACACGATAGCATGTCTCTTGCTACTGCCAGCTGTGGCCGGAAATA
This sequence comes from Diadumene lineata, assembly GCA_918843875.1. Lineage (NCBI taxonomy): Eukaryota > Metazoa > Cnidaria > Anthozoa > Actiniaria > Diadumenidae > Diadumene > Diadumene lineata. The sequence goes on from OU974069.1 coordinate 36,745,910, forward strand.
AGCGTCTGCACTATATTATGTACAGTAATGCATTGACGTTTATTGATTATTTTCCCGCCAAATGCTCCAAAACCAGCACGGGCGAAAATTGATCATATACTCTCTAAAAAAAACTTTGCACATCAAACCGTGTTTTAATTCCAGTCCAGAATGAAATTGTCCTGTTCACATCCCACAAGATACAGTACGATTCAGAAAGAGCGAAAGCCGACATGATTAGCATGGCTTCAATGGACAAGTGCAATTAATTAACGACAGCGATCGAGCTTATCTTGGAATCATTATGTATATTGAATACGCAGAAAGTTGTTATCAGCAATATTCAAACGTACACAGTTTAATAACTGATCGAATTTCTAACATACTTGGTCTTAATTGGGCCTGAGGTGCCTTCCACTGATATAAATGGTGAAACTACATCGAGATCCCAGTTTAAAGCTCGATTGTCTTACAAAATGTTATGCAGTTTTCTTGTCTGCCCCGGAAATTGTAATATACCTTTAGACAAAGATGACTGTTTTGCATAAATCACATCCTTTCATTGATGATAATATTAACATAAAAAGTTCAACAAAATTGGATTTTTAGGTTCCGGGCACTTTGAGAGTCGGAGTCTTGTCACCATTTTTGGTGAGTTGTAGTACAGCATTTACCAGTTACATCAGAGCTTGACCTTTGCAAAGATGTGGCTTAAGATTTTGCGAGATAATTATGTATTTGTTTTTACGATGTAAGATTGCTGTTTTGTGCTTGTATGGTTAGTTTACACAAAGACAAAAAAATTACCATTGGCTATCAAACTAAGAATGTAATATAGTTATTGTTCGAACTTTCAATGAGCGGCTATTTTGAAAGCAAGTGAAAGTTCTTGTTTTTGATAAAATGTTTTCTATGAGGATTAGAGTTCTTTCTCATCATCTGATAATAAAGTGGTTTTAATTTACAACTAATGAGGTCCTTTTATTTTTATAGGAAATGTTTAAGCCAGCATTTTTAGATGTAATTTTTGCAAAGAAGGTATAATTAGTTCTGTAAGTGAACATGACAGCCGTTCAATGTTACCATGCTGGAATGCATCGAACATCCACAAAATGTTGAATTCATTAAATTCCTGTGCTAAATTATGTATGGATATCAGTCTAAAATATGAAACACAGTCGGTGTTTGTGTCGTTTTTATCGCAGCACAAACCAAGATAACAGTGTAGAATTCTGTGACCTCTACAGAAACAACTACACTGATTTTCAACGAACAAAATTACTGTCAAAACGAATTTGCACGTTTTACTTCGCAAATAAACACACCGGTTCTGGTACATTTTAAAACAAAATTGCTCCATATTTTGGTTAAATTATAGCAAGTTACTACTTACCTTTGCTGGCTATTCCAACTACAAACGAACAGAGTAATAAGCAGACAAAAACCGTCCTCATTTCTAGCTCGTTTGACTACAGAACTTAGATGTAATAAACTCGAATGCAATGTTGACTGAATGAGTGTTCATATGTTGCTCTACAGACCGTGACTTCTGTTTCTGATGATCGTGAACTACAGTGATTCGCTTTGCATGATCACGCTTCTAAAATGGTCAACAAAAGAAACAAGCCGATTGGCCTCTTAAAGATTGATGTGTCTTTGATCGGCGCTCTATCAGCGATAGCCGTGATACACCTAGTTAGGCCCGTGGTATTTTCACTATGTAAATGTACATTTATAAACTAGAAAAGTCAACATGCCATTAGATTGTAGAGAGTTCATTCATTGATTCAATACGACCGCACTGAAGGGCGAGGCTGCCATGCCAAACCGTACCGGAAACTTGTATCAATTCAGATATGACATTGAGATTACGTTGAACTGGACAAGAAAAAATAAATAAAATTGTTCATGTAAATGTTATTTGAAATGTAAGGAAGGGTTCAGTAGGTTTTAACTAGTTAGACATATATATATATATATAATCTTTAACATTACTTTTTGTTTTATCGTAAATGTTCAATACGGTTGTTGAAAACACCTGAAACTGAATCTAGTCAGACGCAAAACAAAAATGTTTCGCAATTTATATTTTCCATGTTATCACCATTGATATCGCTATCTTGTTATTCACTCAAGGTATTCATCTCTTATCTGTTTAAAATTGACTCCGACTTATTTCACTTTTGCACGAAAACTCTTAATGCCGGTACACACTAGGCGACACGTCGCAGCGACTTGTTCCCGCGATAGGTCGTAGCGACAATTTCCCCCCGTGTGTACTAGGTATTTTTGGCCGAAATTGTCGCAGCGACAAAATCAGATGTATTGGCGACAAATATTGAACCAATGCACACTGAGGCGACATGTCGTGACGACAAGTCGCTGCGACTTGTCCCCGCGACATGTCGCAGCGACAATTTCCTCCCGTGTGTACTAACATTTTTTGGCGAAAATTGTTGTCGCCGCGACAGAATTTTGTTGCTGCGACTTGCCAAATGAAATCCAACCGGTTGGGATTGCTGAACCAGTGCACACTGAGGCGACATGTCGCGGGTACAAGTCGCTGCGACTTGTCGCCTAGTGTGTATCTCTGCAAAAGAAGCTCTGTTTAATTTTTTTTGCGACGCAAACTTCAAAAACTATAGATCAAAGTCTCGGACCGTTCTAGATTTTTCCCAGGACGTTATGCACACTTTTTTGATTACAAAATGTGCAGTCGATTGGCTAATTTATTTGACAGCTAGAAATTGAGTTATTGCCTGAAAGTTTGTTGATATTAATTGATTATATGCGTGTTGCTAAAATTCAATACATGTTTTGTAATATAGACAATTATGAAGTGAAGTATGACATTTCTTTTGAATTTGGGGGTGATAACAATGGTAAGTTATAATAGTTTTTTGTGGATGACCACGTTGTATTATCTTCTGAGTTTTTCTACCGTAGAATACTATGCAAAGTCATTTGAATATTGTATATTTTGCCGAAAACTATAAATACCACATATTTCTGCGTGCATAACACCCTCTTGGGTCCAGCTAGGAATACCACTGGTGGATGAATGATATAAAGCTCAAGGCAACATCCCCCGGGGGGTACTACCCTATATCGACTATACGGGGATGATCCGCTGAACAGGGTATGGTTTTTCGACCTTGTTGTCATGAACAGGGTATCCAATTATACTCTTTCTCCGATTTAATCCAAACTTCATGTCATACGCAGGGCCCAAAAAATGAGAAAAATTATTTTGCATTCAGGAAATTGACAGAAATAAGATCGTTGACTTTACAAAAAGATAAGAGCAGCACATGCGTCTGAATTGATATATTTATACAAATCATATAATGTTTGTAAACAATTGTAATTTGTTATAAACAGGGTATGGAAGTTAGTTATTTTTTTGTCATAAACAGGGTAACCCCTACAAGATCCCGGCGGAACACCCCTACCCAGATCTGAAGGGAGTAACCCCCCGGGCAACACACCCTCTCGGGGCCAGTTACAAGAAAAGATCGGAGTTCCCACCCGCCTACCCCTTTTAGTCGGGTTGATTTGTGCTGCAACATACTCCGCCACAAACGCTTCAGGTCTCTGTACCTGATCTGCCTGCGGTCGGAGTTGGTCTCCCATCTCTTAATAACAATAGACTGAGACAGAATAATACACTATTGATAAGAGATTTTTGCGATCTGGAATTTTGAAATATAAATTCCTGCATAATATTTTTTGTAGAACTTCGTCCATTTGAGTGATATATTGTATATTTGTTGTGTAAAGAAAACGAAACAAGTTTAACAATTAAAAATCGCCATGCTTTTTTCTCTCGCGTATCATCCCCCAAGAAACGATTGCTCGCACTCTCAAGGTCCCAATGCAAGTTTCTTTCCAAGACCGGTATCAAAAGCAGTGCGTTACTGCCACAGCGTATTCAAATCTTTTTACAACTTGGTGCTGGAACTTTGTATCGACAAATTTGGCTTAAAAAAGCGCTAAATATTTGTATTACGTAAAAAACGAGCATCGCTCGAGTTTTTTATATTTATTATGCTTGATAAAACACGTCTTGCGAGTTTTTTTATAAGACATAAAACATCAGTATCTTTCTAAAGCTTTGCTAGTCAAGGATTAAAGGAGATCAGCAAACTAGAAACTGTCATTTGAAAGTTGTTGTTGTTTTTTTAAGTCAGCTTATTTTTCGTTCGAAACCTCTGATTCATATCTTACATACTTGTGGACCTAAAGTTTTACATTTCAATAAGCCAATTCAGTGAACGTGCTCGTCCAGGAGCCGATCGTGAAATTGTGCATAAAAATATAGTGGCTACGCCTCTTCGTCTTCTTTGATTTGACGTTGTTTACTTCAAATGAAAACGCTGGAACTGTGCAGCTTTGCCAGATCTGATCACCAGTAGCTGTACCAGTTGGAGTTGTTTCGCTTCTCTAGCTTATTTATCTTTCAGCATCGAGGTTTGTTCCATTTTTAAATGCGCATATATATTTTTATAATCTGTAAAGAATTAGGAAGTAGGTACAGCTGTGTGATGCGCAGGTCTTGCAAACTTAAGGTGCTGAAGATATAAAATAGCTGGTCGCCCGCCAAGAAACCAACAAAAATAACCAAAAAACGCAATAACTTTTCTCCTGATTCGTTAGGGTTAGAGTCGATCAATATTGTTGGAATCTTAATTGGGATTTGATAAAACGACAGAAACATAACAGGACAAACAGAACAAAAAACAAAAAAAACAAAAACAAAAACAAAGAAAGCCTGAATTACGGCGAACAATGTGTAGACACATGTATTACTTCATTGTTTTTTTCTCATTAGTCAATGTTATTTTGTCCAATCCCAGACATCCTTCTTCAAGTAGTGCTTTACCAACGAGACTTCTCAGTTTTACAGCCAAATTCGTTGTATCGCGACCCGCCGTTTCAAAACTTTGTTTTCATTTTGGTCTTTTCTGAACCGTCAATCATTTTCACAGGGCGGAGCTTGCCCTAACATGTTCTGTCATTGATTAATCTAAAATAAACTCCGCCTTTGAAATTGTTTGATGGTTCAGAAAAGACCAAATCAAAACAAAGTTTTAAAACGGCGGGTTGCGATATAACGAATTTGGCTGTAACGTCCAGTAGTATTTTGTTATGCACTTTCTGATGAAAATTTTTGTGGTGGTAAACATCTGACACAAAAGAGTATTTGCATACATCCCCTCCCTTGAATTGATAAACTGACATATCAGTAAGTAGTCCGGCTTAGTGAGAGGTAATTGAAAACTATCTAACTTATGAAGAAATAAGCAGACAATAGCTTTAATCATTTATTGATATTTTGCAGCCAAATGCGTTGTAAACGTTTAATTGCGTCTTTTCCCGACCGTCAATCAATTTCAGGGGCGGAGTTTGTTTCAAATTAATCAATGTTAGGACAAGCTCAATTTGATTGACGCGCAAAATCAGAACAAAGTTTTGAAACTGAAGCTCATGATACAACGGATTTTGCTGTAAAAGTGACACCACGCTGCGTTCATATCTCAGAATTGAATGTTTAACGGTTTAATATTTATTATTTATCGCATTTCGTACATCCGTTTTTAGGGGCCAGTGTACTTATGCTCTTGGAAGTCCCAGCCACCCCAACTGGGCTGATCATGTCAAAGCCCCAGAGCCCAACTGGATCTTCTTTCATACTGGAGCCCACAATGGCAGCTGTCAGCTCCACACAACGCCGTGCTGTACTGAGCATTTCTTAATATGTATCAATTACTTACAGCTATTCAATAACATTGGCGATTACTGAGCGCTTTAGCGCCTTTCCCGTGAGATATCACATTACTGTACGACCTCGTGTCAGCCGTTCATATATAGTATTACTGGCTATGGACAGAATCGTCTGGGTTACCGTCTAAACTTGGTCTTTAAGTTTTGCATCTCTAAATGATTCCAAGAAAGAGCAATACCAAAAAGAGTGAAATATACATCGAACGGAAAACAGAATGACACATTTTAAAATCCTTGCATTCTTGTTGAGCTTGTTTAGTGGCACTATTTCAGGTAAGCTCCGCAATCTTTACACCAAAGGAATTCGCGTATTGTAGTGTTTACTATTTTCCAGTTTGAAACCAATATGTTTCCACTGCCGAACTGAAGACGAATTTAATGTTTTAATTTAGATGGTCAGTAGTTTAGGAATGGTTAGTATGAGTGCAAATAGTGCGAGGAATGTAGTTATCATACAATGATTATTTGAACAAGATCGATAAACAAATCTTTATCGTTCAGACCGGCGGTCAAGAAAAAAAACATTGAAGATAAATGACCTATTTAGATTTAGTTCTAGTATTTTCATCAAAGCATATACATATGTTATGATGCTAAAACATTGATCCGAGCAGTTTATTCAATTCATTTTTGAAGTATTTGTTATTACAGAGAAAATGCTAGCTGACTCTTATCAGTTTAGAATTAATAATATGCCAAAACTGTACAATGTGCAAATTACTCGGTTTAAGATAGATAGCCTACAGTACAAGCAAATAAAATAATGAATAAACAAAAATAATCAAAGTGAAAGAAATGGCCGAACAAATAAATGAATGGATTCATTTAATCATTCATTTATTTCATCATTCATTTATTCATATATTATTTTTTATTTATTCTTTGTTTAAACTTTCATATATTTATTTACTTATTAGCCTTTTATTTTTTCTAGACAACGGTCGAGTGTCTGCAATGTTTGTTTTTTTGTTAAAGACTCATAATCTTAAAAGTCTTTCAGCTGGCTGACCTGCAAATCGACCCACCGACTAAAATAAATGCATTTTAATATATTTCTACTTTAAATGTCACTCACAATTAAAATATATGGATTTACTAATACGCCTTTTTCTGAAAGGTTGCTTTAGTAGGCAACTAGCAAGTTGGAAAATACCTTTTCACTGGATTAAACATATTTTATTTACGTGGAATGGATGGAATGCGAAATCCAAAATGACGCCCGCGCACATTGGTTATTTTATAGCTAAGTTTGGCGTCTTTCGGAAAATGGGCCACTTTGTGCTTCCCGTCTTCACCCACAGCTCGACGGTCCAATTTTGTGTTTTGAGACGGAACGAAATCACATTGTCGACTCAAAATAACTTATTGGATAAAAACTGGTGTTTAGGAGGCTATCTCGCTTAAAACCATGAACTCATTTTGGCTTCCAAAAACTGATTTTTTCTGAAACTTTTTCCACTAAGGGGTTGTTTATATGAGGCGAGCAAGCCCGGTTTAGCGGGCTGGTTTCTTTTGTTTTTACGCTCTGATAGGTTGAACACAAAAGAAACCAGCCCGCTAACCAGCATGGCTCACTTCATATAAACAGCCCCTATAAAAGGGTTTAGAATAGCTGTCACAAAAACTTATTTGGTTATAGGTTTTGAGATTTATTGGAATAGTTTGCCATTAAAATAATACAAAAACCAAATGCAGTGACGTTCAGGAAAGCTGTAGACTCATTTTAGTTTATCTGAACGTTATTTACCAATTAGTTTTAACCATTTGATTTCATTTAATACCTTGCATTATATGTATATGTCATACTATGTCAATCTGATGTTGAAAGTTAAAAATGTAGATATAGTAGTAGACGTTTGCTGTTTTACTTTTTTTTGCTCAGAAAAAAATCGGCAAATGTTCACTAGTAATCACTGTACAGCAAACACTTCGTTAATACTACTTTACCATTGATTTGGCACTATTATCAGTTTCTGGTTCAACACCTTGATTGGTGGGCCCGGCAGCGTCCGAGTTGACACAGCGCAATGCTCGCCCAACTGAGCTCTGTATTCTTGTCTTTCTTCGAGTTTTTCCTCAAAGTAAACAATTTAGAATTGTTGTCATCAGGTTTTCATTTTTTTTTCGTCGTAATAATGGTAATTTTTGACACTACAGAAAAATGACTTCAATTGCAATAAGTGAATAAAAATATTAAAAACATATTTTTCCCCGCTCTCTTTGTTTTCATTTAGACCATTTTTTTCTCTTTGCAGCAAATGATCCTTCGTCCCCATCAACAGACACTGTGGTAGAGTGCTATCAAAATGATATGAAACTAGTCTTAAAGAAAGAAATTCTAGGAACAGTGGAAATCTCATATCTACAACTGCGGGACCCTAATTGTACAGCAAGGGAGAACTCTACTCACGTGATCCTAACAGCGTCTCTAATTGGCTGTGGCACTACTATACGTCATACCAGTAAGGCGGTGGTGTACAGTAATGCTGTGACGGAGGCAAAACCAAAGGGCATGATAACTAGAATGGGTAAAGTCAATATCCCATTTAGTTGTTACTATGCCAACCAAGGGATATCATCGACTTTGGGGATATTACCTAAACTAGTAAGTATTCAATCTATTCATTTTCAGTACGTATACATTCTCAGAGTTCTAGGAAGTCTTGGGTGGAGAGAATGAAGTACAAATGATTGGGGAATGTCTCTCGAAAACAGGGACTTCCACCTAAAATAGGAATAGCTGTACTATTGGAAAAAAGGAATAGTTCTGCTATTATAGACCTGAAATGGAGAATAAAGACGTGAGGATAAATTAAGAGAAAGCTAAGACCAAGGATACTTCTTGCTTCCAAAACCAGGTCTATATAACTATTAGTAGGGTAATAATCGAGCAAATTACATCATACTCGAACTTATTTATTTCTAATTCTGTTATTTCTTTGCTGTAGGTCTCTGCTTATATCTCAGGAATGAACTCCTCCACAAACTTCGTTCTTTCTATGAAGTTATACAAAGACCAGTCGTTCAATAAAGAGTTCCAGCCCAATGATTTTCCACTGAGTGTCGGACTCAACGAACCCCTGTACATCGAAGTCAAAATAGAATCTCCTGATGATCACTTGTCGGTATTGACTGAGCGTTGCTATGCAACCCCGAACCAGAATCCTCTAGATAAAGTAACGTATGACGTAATTCGAAAAGGGTATGTATCTGAGCTTTTGATTTGTCGTTAAGAATACGTTGTGTATTGTATGGCTGAATAATCTCGAGAAATGTCTAAAATATGCCTTGATATAAAATTTAGGATAGAGGTTTCTAAATAATCTATATTTTAATGAAACAATCTCTGCGAAATCACAGTTCATTTTCTTTAATATTCCGGCTTTGGTTCAACCCTTACAGAGGGTTGCTATGCAGCGCTTGCAGTAAACATTTGTTAATAACAAACCTTATTCTGTTTTCTAGCTGTCCCATGGATCCCACGGTACAGTTTTACGAGTCCCAACACGCAAGGAAACGGTTTACATTCAACTCGTTCCAGTTTGTTGGTACATCACAGCGATTTGTATTTGTACACTGTAAACTTGTTGTGTGCAATGCAACTGATCCGTCTTCGCGATGCTCCAAGGGATGTCAGTCATCGTCGACGCAAAGTCGTCTACGCAGAAGTGTCTCAACAAGTGATTACGATTTCACTCAAGGACCTATTTTAGTTTCAGAATCAAAGCATAGTAAAACAGAACGGTTCCATGGCCTAGGTGAGTGAATGCACGTTTTGATCATTCACGAGAAACCTTTTTTGTGTTTAAAAAAAATGTAACGAAAACAGTTACCAGGTTCTAGGCAAATTCTAGATTCTAGATGATAATTTCTTTAGATAACCGGCCATAAAAAAACAAGTTGCTTTTTGAATTTATTTTCATTATTGTTACAATTAACTATATATATATATAGCTGCATCTCCAAAACTAATCTTTATTGCCGATTAAGAAAAACTGATATATATTTCTCTCGGTGCCGGAACTTTACATGCGTTAACTTTTTTCCAAACGAAGAAAATAAACTGAATGTACAGGGTGAACCAGAGTTCTTTCCTCACAAAAGGAGCGATGATATTGAGACAATTGTTAGAAATGATCATGTATACTTAAACAACATTGTAACAGTTAATATAGCTTTTCATCAATTCATTTGTTTGCAGAAACAACATCATCAATATATGCATGGCTGTTCATTGGAATGACTATTCTCTGTCTGACTTGTTTTATATGCATTATATACACGAGAAGACAACTAGCAGTAGCAAGAGCAAGCTACGTATACAGTATTTCAGAACCAGAGACCAGGGAGACTCGACTATAAAGCTGGTGATTTCCTAGAAATTTATACTCAAACTAAACTTTGGGAGAGCAGATCAGAGAAAATTTCCACTTCAACGCGTTAACGACCAATGAGAACTGGTACAAGTAAAAAATATGAAAATGTTTCTTGTGTATTACTAGAATTATGTTTGAATAATTGCTCGCAATGGTAAACCAAACACGAACAGTAGCATACTATAGTATATGCCAAATCAATGGTTTCGTCAAGTTCTCGTTTCCGCGATCTCGCGCACCAGAACAGAACTTATATGGTATAGAGAAGTGGCAATACGAGATCATTGACCTTGTAGCAATACCTTGATCATCCCTCGAGATAACGAAGAAGTTGATGTTGTTTAGATGACATAGATATTGGGGAAGTAGCACCCGGGCGGGGGGGGGGGGGGGGGGGTGACTCCGGGGATAAACGATCGGGGATGCTCGTCAGAATGTTTCAAAAAATACCCCTAAAAGATACCGGACGTTTTTCAAAAAGGCGTAGCTTCACAAATTTTTCAACTCAAAATTATGAGCTTCAGTGCTTTTTAACCTCTAAAAGATATCAAAAAGTGAGGATTTGGCAAATCTCATATTTCAAACCATTAAAGAGACCAAATCGCTGATCTTTACCCCTAAAAGATACGACGAGCATCCCCGATCGTTTACTCCCAGAGTCCACCCCCCAGGACATTGAAGTAGACTAGATGTAAATAGTTATAAAAGACAATCTAACTTGTAGTCAGTGTAATAAACTCAAAGCCTATATCCTAATAGTTAGGAATGTCCAATAAACAAACGTCACACTGAATCTAATACCTTTTTTCAATATATATATAATACTCGTCCAAATAAACATTGACGTTTCCCAGGATATGCTACTATTTTTCTCCTATTCTCTTAGTGTTCAACATTGATACTTGACTTGGCCTAGTGGGATAATGGTTTATGAAGCCATAAAAGATCATCACTGTCTAGCCAGGATTGTGGTATGGCTCCCTTAATAATAATTATAAATTATAATTATAATTAAAAAACTATTAACCTAAAAAACGTAGACGTTATAAAAAATGTCTTTTGTTTATCATACGCGGATTTGAGAGTAAGCAATTCTAAATAATTAGATTTAACTATGCGTATGCTGCTTAAAATGTTTTGTAAAGATTCATGGCAAACTCGAGTTTAAGAAAGCAACCAGCGAGCAAACAGAACACACATTAGACCCTTAATATTTGGCTGCCAAGTGGATGAGATGAACGTTTAAAAGGATTAAGCGGATATTCAACGATAAATTAAAATCAAACAAAAAGACTAACAATCACACCATTTAAAAAAAATTGCAGCCTCGTCTAAAGTTTATTACAAAGATTACTGATAATTATGCCAGAGTACAGGGAAGGTGATTTACAAAGATTTGAGTTGAACTATATATATATATATATATATATTACATGGTATCCAGTAACACGTCCTGTGATTGGCTGAAAATGTATATATGACGAACCAATGGCAGTTTACTGGCCATGCGTAATGTAGATCTTAAAAACTACGCAAATATAAGGCTACTTCTGATTGGACGAGAATCACAACATCAACTGTTATTCCTTCTCTAGTACCTTGTTCATCCTTCACAACTCTCGTCCGCTGAAGGTGTGGGCTAGGCTTCATTAGTACGGGAGATCATGATTGTCAATAATCCCTGAAACGTTCTGATATTTCTCTCTTAGCCACATTGTTTTCCAATTGTGTTGAAAAAAAACTGACTATATCAGAAGCAAAAAAAAAAAAAAAAGCATTTTTTGTACGGATTGTGAGTAACAAAGCAGGCGAGAGTTAGCTGTATATAAAAAGGTCAGAGAAATAAGCACAACATTAATTATACGATCGAAGAACAGACTAGGCAAAATTAACAATACAAGGATTAAGCAAAGCATCTGATCTTCCATATCTCATGTGTTAGACCAAAAAGACAATTGATGTTATTCTCAGCAAGAGGTTGTCTTGATGTTACTTGAAGATCATCTTCTCTGTATCGTCATCATTATATCATCGCTTCGGTGACCGATCCAGTCTCGCCAGACTAGGCGAACAATATAAACGCCGTCAAGACGGCTCTAGTCCAAACTTATCAACTGGTCGGCCCCGAGGGATATAGACGGTCTAGATGTGACTACCGTTCTGAACCCAAACCATCCAATCTCGCCAGACTAGGCGAACAATATAAACGCCGTCAATACGGCTCTAGTCCAAACTTATCAATTGGATGGTCCAGGGATGTTACGAACAGAGTGGTCGACTAACACAATCTTCAGACAGACTAACTCTTTGCTGCTGTCCATGGTAACTTAACACAGAGAACACGAAAAACCAGATTAACAGGTAAGCTCAGCCAAGGATATGCGAAAAAAAAACAACAACAAAAAAACAGTATAAAAAGAGTATAACACATCCAGAAAAGAATGTAGCTAAGGGAGAAATATCAGACCGTGTCATGTATTATGAAATCAATGATCTCAACTGGAGACTACTAAAGGATCTTGTAAAGCAGCCATCCAGTGCACGATGGAAGGGCGCCAGTACTATTGAGCTGCCATGCACAAGTTCTTTGGACCAGAGTTGTGACTTTCTTCTTTGATGGAAAACACAATTTGTCTCGAGACTATAAAACAGTTGGTATTTGAATCGTCCAATCGGAGCAAGCGTTACATTTACAGACCAGTAGAGATGGTACATCCCTATTGGTTAAATGTTGGTATAGAGATTTTCAGCCAATCACAGGGCGGTTTTACAATTGAAGTAAAGTAGTATGTCATTAGTCAGGTAATTGAAGTAAAGTAAGTAAAGTAGTATAGTTGTCAGGTAATTTAAGTAAGTAAGTAAAGTAGTACAGTAGTCGGGTAAGGTTAAGACGACGAGGCTGTATGATAGCGGCCTAGTGGCACCTGAAATACAAACATTCACAGTTCAGTATATTTAGTACTAAAATGCGAAATGACCACGTGAGTGACTTATTGACTTCATGCCTTGCCCTATCAACAATTGTGAATTGTCTCCACAAAAGATAGTAATTTAACTAGGATAAATAGAGGGACTATATAAAAGTAAATTGAACAGGTCGAAAAGGTCTTGGATTTGATTATAGAAAAGCCTGTAGGCAGTCTAGTTTAATTTGAAACAGAAAATATCCATGAAAACGTTGGCATTCTCAAAAGAAGGATGAAATATCATTCCCTCAGCTATGACTAAATGGAATCACCAAAAATGTGACTAATGTCATTCATGCAGTGTCAATTGTCTAATTCAAAATTGTGTTTATATTTAGGGTTTGCACCCTGTAGCTTTTTGATTTTTTCTTTAGACAGCGCGGTATATTTTCGTTCAGCTCAGCATAGCTAATTTAAATGAAAACCTGTTTGTATAGTAGAATAATTAACATGAATCAAACATGTTTACAACAGCATGATTACCTGCAAAAGAAGCCGAAAAGAGAGTCACCCTCGTCCTCCTCGAAAACCCAGGTCTTTTTCCTAAAGACAAACAAAAGATATTCCAAAATGTGTCATTAGCCAGGCACAGATATTGTATTTGTAGATCACAAAATCGTGTTACAGAGTCAAAACAAAGTCAATACTTACGGGGATGGAGGAGGACTGGTGTCGTAACTGATGCTTATCGGCTGTTGATTGAATCAAAAGCAGTGTTGTCAATTCATTACTCCAATGTCTGTCTGTCTCTTTGCCTGTCTGTCTGTGAGTCTGCCTGTCTGTCTGACTGTCTTGTTTGTTACTTTATAGGTTTGTTGCTTTGTAGTTTTATTGGTTTGTTTGTTGGTCGGTTAGTTGGTTGGATTGGTTTGTTGTTGTTGTTTTTTTTTTTTGGTTCAGTGTTGGCTTGCTGGTTTGTTGGTGTTGGTTTGTTGGATTACCTCTTTTTCGGCAGGTCTTTGAAGATCTTCAACTAGGCTGTTGATGTTGACAATTAAACAATAAGAATTTAATAAAAGAGAAAGAAAACATTGAACCACCACGCCAAGGCTTACCTCTGTAGCTCCTCTGCTTTTTCTTGAAGTTTCTTTAAAACTTCTTTCTTAACAACATATCTATAACATAAACACAATTCGTTGAGGTCAAACATTTAGAGAACTTGAATTAAAAACAAAATTACAAAAATTGTCAAAACTCACTTTTCGTTGTCGTTCTTTGAAGCCTGAAAATCAAAAGAACTATATCACTATTACATTATTAGAAGATGAGGCTAAAGCGCACTCTCCTCAGTATTAATTATGTATGTATAGTAAATGGAATATAGCGCGGTCTTTAAAACTTAGAAAAAAAACCCTGCAAATATCTAAAATTGTTACTCGAATATTTTTTCGAGTTGCATGGCATCGATAAATTGTAAAAATTATAAATTAGTTGTTATCCCATAATATCGTCTGCGATAAATTTATGTATATATGTGTTTTTATATATCATGTATAAATACTGATCATGAAACATTGCTAGACTTTAGAATAGCCCGCCACTCAAGCAAAATCACCTCGGGTGCTGTACCCGCAGACACCAGTTGCTTGATAATACTGTCACAGGAACTCCAAAACCGAGGGTACCCTTATATGTCTTTAAATCTACTTCGTTTTCAAATGGGGAGACTAGCGACCGCGGGTACACGTATATCACGAAAAGTAGCGAGGTATTCAAGCTGTTCAAGTTATTTTAGGAGACGGCGTATTGTACTCACAAGAGGGTCTTGGTCTTTGGATGTTTTCCTAAACAAAAGTATATGTTAAGGTGTCATCAAACTCGTTTGTATTCCTGACCATCCATCTATCCATCCATATCCATCCATCCATCCATCCATCCATCCATCCATCCATCCATCCATCCATCCATCCATCCATCCATCCGATTACATTTCTTAATTATTTCATTTTCAGTAAATCAACTAAAACCTTGTTCATCAACTGTATAAGATACCATTACCTATATGTTCTGAATGGTATTAGTAAAAATGATACTAAGCTTTACCCCCTCCATTAGACTAGTCATTTTACAATGGTTCATCATCGTACGAATTCAGATTTTATTAAACATTATGTGCACAAATAAAGTTTGATTTGTACTTACTGGGCGACCAGTTGATCTAGTTTGCCCTGCAAGTTCTGAAAAAGTAAAAATATATAATATATATATAATTCCTATGCAAACAGTTTCGATTCCAATTATTTCGACACGCATTTGGATAATTAACTGATAGTCTCTTTTACACAGCCATAACCACCTACCTTAACAGCAGCTCTTTCCTCGTCTAAAGCATCCTAAAATAATAATAAAGAAACATGAATAGAATAAATTATGATACGTATCAAATATAGAATGATACATAGTAATCATTTACAAACTTAGCGAATTCAACTAGTCATTTTTTACACGTTGACGATGATGATAAATCTTTCATAGTAGCTGTATTTATGCTAGTGATGATGGTGATAGTGATGATACTGATGGTGATAGTGATGATAATGATGGTGATGGTGATGACAATGATGTTGATAGTGGTATAGCCTCCTCTCGCATCCGTTTTTAGTGTCGGGCTTCCTGTCCCTCCCAACAGGAAGCCCGACACTAAAAACGGATGCGAGAGGAGGCTAATAGTGGTATGGATGCCAGTGGAATGATTATGGTGTATCGTTAGCTTCTGCCGACCTACCTCTAAATCCTTTGGCTCTTGAGTAAATACGATGATAATGATGATGACGGTGATGAAAACATTGATGCTAATGGATGATATGATGATGACGATAATGATGATGATTAATGGCTGCTTCCATAACGATATACGATATTGTATGTTTACTAACAAACGAATTGTGCATATTATGCTAATGTGCCAACCACAAATAACAAACAAACAAGAAACTCTTTTGAAGTAACGACCAATCAGTGTCCGAAGCATCGGTTACCTGAAGCTCTAGTTCTCTTTTGGCGGATCTGAAGAAGAAAAAAAAAATACATTAGGATAAAAGAATCAGAGCTTTTTAACTTTGCTTCATTACAGGATTTTATCAATTTGAAATGGTCTTCTCGAAAGTCGTCTGTCTTGAATTCCTTGTTTCACTCTAATTCCTGTTCTTCTCTTTCTCGGGTCTCGAAAAAATGTTCAACTACCTCTTTTCTTCCTTCCTTCCCTCTTTCTTTCCTTCCTTTCTTCCTTCTTTTCTCCCTTCCTTTCCGTTTTCTTTTTTGTGTTCTTTCCTTACATAAAAAGTGTAACACTACTGGCTCTTTGTTGCTCAACCCCAGCAGAACCGATTCAACAATCAAATTGCTTTCTTACCTTTCTCTGAAAACTTTAAAGTCTTGCTTCAGAGTCTGCAAAAATATTTTAATATCATTGTTATACTACGTATATATGGATGTTGTATAAACAATAAAAAGAATCTTTACCTGATGTTGCCGTTTTTCGTTGTAAAGTTTAGACTAAAATCGAAAGAAAATAGAATCATTAGTGTACTGTTGATTTTCCTCGTTTCGTTCCAGGGAGCGCACATATCATTGTCAGCGTTATGTTAAAAAATACATATATAATTAAATATTTTGTGATTTAGCCCTTTTTCTATTCTTAATGGATATAAAAATACTTTAAAATTCCCGTTTGAACTGTACTGATATCCTATAAAATATAAAAATGAAAACGTTTTGTACCGTGCCAGTACGCGAAAACATCTTTTTTGTCTAAGTCAGATGCAGGTTTTGCAAGCTAACAAAAAAAAACTATACTCACACGAAGATTGGCAATTTGTTCTTGGAAGTCGCGCAACTTGTCTGAAATGTAAAAGAAATGAAAATTGATCGGTTTAAAAAAGATTGGGCCCTGGTTTGCATAGATGATAGTTCGCTACCTACCACGAATAAAACCAGACATGATACGAAGCTAGATTGGCGTTGTTTGCTATGTGCTAAGATCAGCTCACGGCTGAAACGAAGAAAAGCAATTAGTAAAAGGATTTTTTCAAGAAAATAATTTTTTCGAAAAGTTTTTTAATTTTTTTTCGTGAGCTAAACTTACCGTGTGTTTTGCTCAAGAATTGAACAAAGTAGGAATTATGACGTCAAAAACGCGCGCTAAAGTACGACTGTGCAGAAGCCGCTGACAAAATGTACTGTAAAGGCGCGCGCACTATTCATGTTACCGTTCAAAGCATCCTCAAATGAAGTAACCTCCCTTTGTGTATTTAGTTAGGAATGCTTCTTGGGTTTGGCGGAGCCGAAGGGAAATACAAACTGCGGCTATTATGAAACTCTAAAAAGAAGGAATTGAAAACTTCCAAAGTTAAAGTCCACGTGCTTGTAATTTTAATCCTTTGTTGTTATTAGATGAAGGCCCCCATGATAAGCTATTTATGCTTTTGGGGCAATCATTTAGTTAAATACGTTTAAATATAAAAAAAGTTAAATTCCTTCTTTTCGGAAAGAATTTTTTTTAAATGTTAATTTCATTCCAATAAAATCTGATTTATCAAAGATCATTCAATAAATAAATAAATAATTTAGTTTTCACGTCTCTCTCCAAAGTATTAAGCTTCACATCAGTCGGAGATATCTGGAACTAGTTACCAGACCAGACTATTTTGCTCATTTTGGCAGGTGCTTGAAGTTAGAAAAGAACAGGAAAATGCTCTTGTTTATACAAACGCGAAGTCACTTTCTCTCTCGTTGAAACTGGGAGTACACCAAACTGCAAGCGACCTAAAAAAAAAGCTTTCACGTGATCGTATCGACGTTTGCCGTTGTAAGCGTGATCATGATGCCTTAAAAGATCTCTAATATCTCTTAAAGAGAGACATGAAAACTAAATTATTGATTGATAAGTTGATTCAATGATCTTTGATAAGTCAGATTTTATGGGAGATGAAATTGATATTAAAAAAAAAATTCCTAAAAGGAAAATTTTTCTTTCTAGAGTTTCATAATAGCGGCAATTTGTATTTCCTTTCGGCTCCGCCAAACCCAAGAAGCATTCCTAACTAAATACACAAAGGGAGGTTACTTCATTTGAGGATGCTTTGAACGGTAACATGAATAGTGCGCGCGCCTTTACAGTACATTTTGTCAGCGGCTTCTGCACAGTCGTACTTTAGCGCGCGTTTTTGACGTCATAATTCCTACTTTGTTCAATTCTTGAGCAAAACACACGGTAAGTTCAGTTCACGGAAAAAATGTTAAAAAAACTTTTCAGAACAAATGTTTTCTTGAAAAAATCCTTTTACTAATTGCTTTTCTTCGTTTCAGCCGTGAGCTGATCTTAGCACATAGCAAACAACGCCAATCTAGCTTCGTATCATGTCTGGTTTTATTCGTGGTAGGTAGCGAACTATCATCTATGCAAACCAGGGCCCAATCTTTTTTAAACCGATCAATTTTCATTTCTTTTACATTTCAGACAAGTTGCGCGACTTCCAAGAACAAATTGCCAATCTTCGTGTGAGTATAGTTTTTTTGTTAGCTTGAAAAACCTGCATCTAACTCAGTACGCGTACTGGCACGGTACAAAACGTTTTTATTTATTTTTTTTCCAAACTTTATAGGATATCAGTCCAGCTCAAACGGGAATTTTACAGTATTTTTATATTCGTTAAGAAAAAAAAATGCTATAAATCACACAATATTTATTTATTTATATGTATTTTTTAACATAACGCTGACAATGATATGGCGCTCCCTGACACAAAATGAGGAAAATCAACAGTACACTAATCATTCCATTTTCTTTCTATTTTAGTCTAAACTTTATAACGAAAAACGGCAACATCAGGTAAAGATTCTTTTTATTGTCCAAACAACATCCATATATACGTAGTATAACAATGATATTAAAATGTTTTTGCAGACTCTGAAGCAAGACTTTAAAGTTTTCAGAGAAAGGTAAGAATCAGTTCTGGGGTTGAGCAACAAAGAGGTAGTGTTACAAAATGTAACGAAAAAAAAACACACACAAAAACAGGAAAGAAGGAAGGGAGAAGAGAAGGAAGGACGGAAGGAAGAAAGGAAGGAAGGAACGATGGAAGGAGGGAAGGAAAGAAAGAAGGAAGGAAGGAGGTAGTTGAAACATTTTTCGCGACCATAGAAATAGAAGGACAGGAATTAGAGTAAAACAAGGAATTCAAGACAGACGACTTTCAAGAAGACCATTTCGAAATGATAAAATCCTGCAATGAAGCAAACTTAAAAAGCTTCTTTTATCTTAATGTATTTTTTTCTTCTTCAGATCCGCCAAAAGAGAACTAGAGCTTCAGGTATGCCGATGCTTCAGACACTGATTGGTCGTTACTTCAAAAGAGTTTCTTGTTTGTTTGTTATTTGTGGTTGGCACATTAGCATAATATGCACAATTCGTTTGTTAGTAAACATACAATATCGTATATCGTTATGAAAGCAGCCATTAATCATCATCATTATCGTCATCATCATATCATCCATTAGCATCAATGTTTTCATCATCGTCATCATCGTCATATTTACTCAGAGCCAAAGGATTTAGAGGTAGGTCGGCAGAAGCTAACGATACATCATAATCATTCCACTGGCATCCATACCATCATCATTGCAAATGATTACTATGCATCATTCTATATTTGATACGTATCATAATTCATTCTATTCATGTTTCTTTATTATTTTAGGATGCTTTAGACGAGGAAAGAGCTGCTGTTAAGGTAGGTGATTATTCTACACTTTGATCCACTACACTAGCCTTGCATGTAGTTGAATGTAGTTTTACAAAGGAAAAAAATATCATATCCCACGCAAATTTTGGTTGACGTTCATAATATCGAGCAAAAAAGAAAAAAAAAAGAAAATCGAGAATACCCAAATAAAATCTTGGGATTATTACCAAGAATAATTTTTAGCAATTATTATTACTAAACAAAAGAATACAATACACAACTGGACTGTCAGATACACCTTTTGGAAGTGGAAAAAGCAGGGCAAACTGGATATAAAAAAAATTTTGCTTTTTTTGCTTTTTAGAACTTACAAGGCAAACTAGATCAACTGGTCGCCCAGTAAGTACAAATCAAACTTTATTTGTGTACATAATGTTTAATAGAAATGAAGTCGTACCATGATAAACCATTGTGAAATAGTTTAATAGTCTGGTAGTTTAGTCTAATAGTTTTGGTAAAGCTTAGTACAAGGGGAAAAAGAAAATGGCACCATTTTTACTAACTCAGCACTGTGAAGGCTTAAATATCGGAAAATCAATAAATTATTCATATTAAATTTACCTTTTGTTGTAAATGAGGAGCCATGTCTTAACTACGTTGAGAATGTCATTCAGAACATAGGTTTTTGAGGTCAACGAGGTTTTAGTTGATTTACTCAAAATGAAAGAATGGGGAAGAGACGTATTGATGGGTGAATAATTGGAAGAATGGATGGATGGATTTTTTTATACAAATGACTTTGATGACACATGAACATATATCTTTTGTTTAGGAAAACATCCAAAGACCAAGACCCTCTAGTGAGTACAATACACCGTCTCCTAAAAAAAATTAGAACACCTCCCTACTTTTCGGAGTCGTGATGTTCATGTACGCGCGTTCGCTAGTCCCCACATTTGAAAACGAATTAGATTGATAGACATATAAGTGTACTCGCGGTTGCTAATCCCGGCAGTCGTTTTGAAAACGAATTAAATTGAAAAAAAAGCATTTTGGGGTTCCTGTGGCAATATTATCAAGCGACAGACGAATGCGGGTACAGTATCCGAGAAGATTGTGGCGGGCTATTCTAATAAAGTCTAGCCCTCTGTTATGATCAGTACTGTCGCTTCTCAGCTAGCACTTATTAAAAACACATATATATGCATAAATGCATCACAAACGATGTTATGAAATACCAACTAATTTATAGTTTTTAGAAATTACCTATGCCATGCAACTCGAAAAAAATATATGAATAACAATTTTAGATATTTACGATCTTTTTTTTAAGTTTCAAAGACTGCTATATTCTATTCCCTATAGATACCTAATTCAAACATGATTACCCTTGGATTTTTCGGAATACTGAATACTGAGGAGAGTGCGCTTTAGCCTCATCTAATAATGTAATAGTGATATATTTTTTTTGATTTTCAGGCTTCAAAAAACAACAATGAAAAGTGAGTTTTGACAATTTTTGTCATTTTGTTTTTAATTGAAGTTCTCTAAATGTTTGACCTCAACAACTTGTGTTTATGTTATAGATATGTTGTTAAGAAAGAAGTTGTAAAGAAACTTCAAGAAAAAGCAGAGGAGCTACAGAGGTAAGCCTTGGCGTGGTGGTTCGATGTTTTCTTTCTCTTTTATTAAATTCTTATTGTTTAATTGTCAACATCAACAGCCTTGTTGAAGATCTTCAAAGACCTGCCGAAAAAGAGGTAAACCAACAAACCAACACCAGCAAGCCAACACTGAACCAAAAAAAACAACAAACCAACAAACAAGATAGTCAGACGGACAAACAGACAGACAGACTCACAGACAGACTCACAGATAGACAGACTCACACACACACAGACAGACAAACAGACAGGCAGACAATTGAGTAATGAATTGACAACACTGCTTTTGATTCAATCAACAGCCGATAAGCATCAGTTACGACACCAGTCCTCCTCCATCCTCGTAAGTATTGACTTTGTTTTGACTTTTAACTCTGTAACACGATTTTGTGATCTACAAATACAATATCTGTGCCTGGCTAATGACACATTTTGGAATATCTTTTGTTTGTCTTCAGGAAAAAGACCTGGGTTTTCGAGGAGGACGAGGGTGACTCTCTTTTCGGCTTCTTTTGCAGGTAATCATGCTGTTGTAAACATGTTTGATTCATGTTAATTATTCTACTATACAAACAGGTTTTCATTTAAATTAGCTATGCTGAGCTGAACGAAAATATACCGCGCTGTCTAAAGAAAAAATCAAAATGCTACAGGGTGCAAACCCTAAAAATAAATACAATTTTATAAATACTATTTTACAATGACATTAGTCACATTTTTGGTAATTCCATTTAGTCATAGCTAGAGAATGATATTTCATCCTTCTTTTGAGAACACCAACGTTTTTATATATATTTTCTGAGCAGACGTCATGATCATTTAAAACTAAACTACACTGCCTACAGGCCTTTCTTTAATCAAATCCAAGACCTTTAATTTCGACCTGTTCAATTAACGTCTATCTAGTCCCTCTATTTATCCTAGTTAAATTACTATCTTTTGAGGAGACAAATCAAGGCATGAAGTCAATAAGTCACTCACGTGGTCATTTCGCATTTTAGTACTAAATATACTGAACTGTGAATGTTTGTATTTCAGGTGCCACTAGGCCGCTATCACAGCCTCGTCATCTTAACCTTACCCGACCACTATGCTACTTTCCTTACTTTACTTAAATTACCTGACAACTGTACTACTTTACTTCCTATGCTTTAATTGCAAAACCGTCCTGTGATTCGCTGAAAATCTACATACCAACATTTAACCAATAGGGCTGCACCATCTATACTGGTCTGTAAATGTAACGCTTGCTCTAAATGGACGATTCCAACACCAACTGTTTCATAGTCTCGAGACAAATTGGGTTTTCCATCAAAGAAGAAAGTCACAACTCTGGTCCAAAGAACTTGTGCATGGCAGCTCAATAGTACTGGCGCCCTTCCATCGTGCACTGGATGGCTGCTTTAGTAGTATCCAGTTCAGATTATTGATTTCATAATACCTGACACGATCTGATATTTCTCCCTTAGCTACATTCTTTTCCGGATGTGTTCTACTCTTTTTATATTATGTTTTTTTTTTTGCATATCCTTGGCTGAGCTTACCTGTTAATCTGGTTTTTCGTGTTCTCTGTGTTAAGTTACCATGGACAGCAGCAAAGAGTTAGTCTGTCTGAAGATTGTGTTAGTCGACCACTCTGTTCGTAACATCCCTGGACCATCCAATTGATAAGTTTGGACTAGAGCCGTATTGACGGCGTTTATATTGTTCGCCTAGTCTGGCGAGATTGGATGGTTTGGGTTCAGAACGGTAGTCACATCTAGACCGTCTATATCCCTCGGGGCCGACCAGTTGATAAGTTTGGACTAGAGCCGTCTTGACGGCGTTTATATTGTTCGCCTAGTCTGGCGAGACTGGATCGGTCACCGAAGCGATGATATAATGATGACGATACAGAGAAGATGATCTTCAAGTAACATCAAGATAACCTCTTGCTGAGAATAACATCAATTGTCTTTTTGGTCTAACACATGAGATATGGAAGATCAGATGCTTTGCATAATCCTTGTATTGTTAATTTTGCCTAGTCTGTTCTTCGATCGTATAATTAATGTTGTGCTTATTTCTGTGACCTTTTTATATACAACTAACTCTCGCCTGCTTTGTTACTCACAATCCGTACAAAAAATGCTGGGTTTTTTTGCTTCTGATATAGTCAGTTTTTTTTCAACACAATTGGAAAACAATGTGGCTAAGGGAGAAATATCAGACGGTTTCAGGGATTATTGACAATCATGATCTCCCGTACTAATGAAGCCTAGCCCACACCTTCAGCGGACGAGAGTTGTGAAGGATGAACAAGGTACTAGAGAAGGAATAACAGTTGATGTTGTGATTCTCGTCCAATCAGAAGTAGCCTTATATTTGCGTAGTTTTTAAGATCTACATTGCGCATAGCCAGTAAACTGCCATTGGTTCGTCATATGTAGATTTTCAGCCAATCACAGGACGTGTTACTGGATACCATGTAATATATATATATACATATATCTCAACTCAAATCTTTATAAATCACTTTCCCTGT
Source organism: Diadumene lineata (assembly GCA_918843875.1). NCBI lineage: Eukaryota > Metazoa > Cnidaria > Anthozoa > Actiniaria > Diadumenidae > Diadumene > Diadumene lineata. The sequence continues at coordinate 36,769,886 of OU974069.1, forward strand.
ACTCTGGCATAATTATCAGTAATCTTTGAAATAAACTTTGGACGAGGCTAATTCTTTAAAATAGATGTTATTGTTGTTAGTCTTTTCGTTTATTTTTCTTGAATACATGACTGAGCTGCGCGAGTGTTCTGCGCGCGACTGCAATTAAACTCACATTCTCATCCATATTTAGCAGGAAATCACTGGGGGTACAATTGTCAGCGGTCTCACTACTAAAGTCTCCGAAAACATGTAGACAGGTCTACAATCTTACAATGGCGCTTTATTGATATATACACTGGTATTCGATATTTCGATCAAGGGTATTTTTGGTTATTCTTTATTGAATTTACAAATTGAATGAATTGCTTTTATACTGCTATATACACTGCTTTGATATAATTCAACAAACAACTAAAAATTACACGGATACCATTCATGGCAGATATATTTGTAACCAACAGTGTTACTCTGCTCTGTCTTTGCACATCTTAATCATGTCAAACAAGCACTGTCGTTCGTTGGGGTTCTTATGTCATTTTTATTTTTTGGGGTTTCCTGTTCTTCTAAACAAAATTCAAAATGGCTGTCAGTTTGGTAAAGTTGTTCACTGCAATCTCTGTACGTTTACCACAATTTATTTTGAGAACTGTGGACATAGATGGTAGAAAATCACCAAAATAGCATCTATAGTCACTTTCAAATAAGGTAAGATGACCAAATATGGTTATGGCTGCGAACGACAGTTTTCTTAAAGATGATTGTTAATTTGATAAGTGTTGTGAACTTAGTGCAATTTTTATTTCTCGTGAAAACAGTCTTATTGTGGAGAATTCACTCGACACTGCAGCAAATATCAAAATTGCCTGATATCGCTGATCACCATTGCCTACCAAACCATTCCAATTGATGGCTTCTCCACATTTGATAATCCAATTAAAATTTTCCGCAGTAGGAAACATTGCTCAAAAAATATTAGATCAACTTTTTTTGAATAGTTTTAGAGTGGAATTCAATTCCTTCCGATCCCGTCGACGCTCTCCTCAAGTACATACTATTCGATTTGTCAACTGGGAGTTCCACTGAACTGAATCCATCTAGTTTAACAGTGATCGTCTGACCTTTTTGATCAACTGTTCGTATGCATACTTTTGAATCTGGTGTATTCAACTGTTCTGATCTACCGGTCGAATCAGCCCATGAGTCTAAGACATAAGTCGAACTATCAACAGTAGTTTCATGTGTAAAGAAGTAGTTCTCAGTAGATATTTTACGTGGCGATCCTGGAGTTAAGAAAACTTCTGGAGTAACCGGATCCTCATCGTTTAATACTATAGCAGGAACACTCTCACCGCTGTCCCGCTTGTTTGCAGTCGTTGAAGTATTTAAATGTACAGTAATTTTTTGACCAGGAATTAGTCGAGAGTTTTTGGTCTTGTTCGCTGTAGTAACTGCAAGATCAAGACTGTTTGTAGAATTATGACTACGGTCACTATGCATGTCGTGTCCGTTTGTCAGTTTATGAGGATTTACCCTAAGAATTATTGGTTCATGAGGTCGAGGCTGAAGGGGTGCGTCGACGTCACATTTTGTCTTTGGTTCATTAGTAATCGTGGATACATTTTTATCATGTTTTGATCCCCCGAGAGTGGGATCAGTTGAGGTATAATTGTCGACCGAAAGATGTTGTGGGTTGTGATACGTGTTACTCCTTGGTCTTCTTAGAGTTTCAAAATCATTATCATTATCACAGTCCGTCTTGTCCGATGCTAAAGTTGGTACTGAGCCCTTTCGATCCTCTTCTTCGGCTTTCCCGGCTTTTTTCTCTGCTAATAAAGCAGTATCAATTGATGGTCTACGATTAGCCAATGATGGCATTAAAGACGACATACGACGGACAGCAACTAGAGCATTGATTGATTTCTAAAAAGAAATAATAAAAAACAGTGTTTTGAAAATAAAGATACAATCGCGAACAAAAATCTTGCTTAAGCGTTACAATGAGCGCTGATAGTTACCCTGGGGTTTGCTGGATAACTGGAAGGTTGGGTAACTGAAAGGTTGGTTGGTTGGTTGGTTGATTGGTTGGTTGGTTGGTTGGTTGGTTGGTTGGTTGGTTGGTTGGTTGGTTAGTTAGTTAGTTGGTTGGTTTGTTCTTTGTTTGGAAGGTTTGTAGTTAGGTTGGTTGGTTGATTGGTTGGTTGGTTTTTGGTTGGTTGGTTGGAAAGTTGGTAGTTAGATTGGTTGGTTGATTGATTGATTGATTGATTGATTAATTGGTTGGTTGGTTGGTTGGTTGGTTGGTTGGTTGGTTGGTTGGTTGGTTGGTTGGTTGGTTGGTTGGTTGGTTGGTTGGTAGTTAGGTTGGTTGATTGGTTGGTTGATTGGTAGTTTGGTTGATTGGTTGGTTGGAAGGTTGGTAATTAGTTAGGTTGATTGGTTGGTTGGTTGTTTGGTTGGTTGGAAGATTCGTAGTTAGTTAGGTTGATTGGTTGGTTGGTTGGATGGAATGTTTGTAATTACGTTGGTTGGTTGGTTGATTACTCTTGTTAATTGATATATAGGTCAGTCTGTTATTGGATAGGTACTGTACGGTATTCTTGTGTTTGTCTGCCTGTACGATCGACAGACTACAAACTATTGTAAGCTATTTAGTACTGCAGGAATTTCACTTACTTTCCATCGCCGTTTCGCCAGGAAAGACTTGTGCTTGATGGTATCTATCTTGAAGTTTACATTAGATTGGTTCTAATCAAAGAAAACAAGATAACACTTTAAAACTATTTTGTGCGGCATTAATATAGAAACACAATAAAGAGACTAATGAAAATGAGCCGCAATCGCATGGTACTTATGGTCGTCAGAACTGTTCATTTGTGCTTACCATTAGCCAGGGGTGTCGTAAACACTCTTCAATAGTAAGTCTATCACTGGTAAAACAAAGACACTGTCAATATGAAAATAAAACTGCTCTAACAAAAAAAAAAAGACGAAAGAAAGAAAAAGACAACTTGGAAAATGAAGGGGAAAAATTAATAAGACAAAGAAGATAAATCGAGACTGAAGATCTGGAATGAGAAAGGTAAGAAGAACAAGAAGAAGAACAAGACAAGGAAGAGGAAGCAACTGAGATAAAGAATGAAGAATTAGGAAACAAAAAGAAAAAGGGGAAGTTTGCGAAGAAGAACAAGAAAACGAAAATAGACTGCAACTATTTAATTAGAGGAGTAATGGCATGCACTTCTCTAACAACGTTTATTTGTCATTTGTTATCAAGCTCTACCTTGGTTCTTTTTGCAATAAATCTTCTATAAATTCCTTAGCATCGTCTGACAAATCATCAAAACATTCATCATCAAAGTCCCAGTCAGCTTTGGCTACTTTTATTAAAGTATCTTTGTCTGTGTCACCTGAGAATGGCATAAGTCCACTTAACCTGGAAAAGGATGCAGAAGGTAAACCATTTATGATTTAGTCTAACTATCGCAAGCACTTTGTTTTGAAAATCAGTTAAATGTGATTTCCTAGCCACTTGAGTGAGTGACAAACGGTGCTGTTACGATACTGCTTCAATGCGGGTGATGATTGTTATTCTACAACTAATTCATATACGATACGATATGATACGATACGCTACGATATTATACGATACGATACGACACGATACGATATGATACGATACGATGTGTCGGGTTGCATGGGTTGTTTTATGGCAAAATTAAAAAAAATCATTTCAATAAAAAAAATCTACCTTGTCCTAAAAATATTATATCCATTTTTTATGTTGGCAAAAAAAATTGACCAAACAAATTATCATTCCATCCCCTCCCCCCAAATCAATGTTTGTTACATGTACGAAACCGGCTCTCTATGAAACAATGTGGTTTGATACTGAATAAATATGAATAGAAGACAATGCCGGAGTACTTACAGTACATAAGTGACTACTCCCAGGCTCCTGCAGAAAATTAAAAATAAATTAATTTTGAAATCAATTTTTTCCGTTTTCAAAAGTGAGTTATTGAATCATTTAATTGCCTAATGACGTCACCATCAAACATTCATCAAAATTCTATTGTTTAAAGCAAAGGATCATGGTCGTTCGGCGGGGACAAAACAACGCAAATTCACTGAAAATCGTTCTAAAGAACCATTTAAATTCAAGAGGAGAAGTAGAATAGTTTCCAAATACCCTGAATATAATGTACATATGAACACACATTATATTCAAAAACCAGATCATTTTAGTTTAACTTGTTCCGCTAGGAGCAATTTTTGTCAAATTTGGTGATTCTATCCCCATACATCTATGATGTCATAATGCAATAGGGCAATTGGTGCGCAGAAAAGCTGCCAAATGCCCTAGGCATGCAACCTTTAATTATAATTGCACTAAAGGAAAATGCTGGGCTATATGGTTTATGGCGTCCTTTGAACATAATCGAAGTTCTCATTGCATTTTCGACCTTTACCCTTGTCCATTCTGAACACCAAGAGCATTCAAGTATCCGCTGAGGTTATTCTCCTGCCCTTTTTTCCAAATGAGCATTTTTTAATTATAGATTAAAGCATAAATATCTTACCACATATCGCTGGCTGTGGTTATTGGTTTCATACGGATAACTTCAGGAGCTGCGTGAAAAACATTACAGAGATCACTTGGGGAAGTACAAGTGCGTAGCTTGGATTGCCTGCGACAGTCTTCGGTCTTTGGTAATCGAAAATTACCGAAGAAAGCCGGCAGCGCAGGCTAACAAATACGCATGTCAGTATATTTGATATTTCTCTCACATTTGAAATCTACAAAGAAAGGTTACGGCATCATAATCAAATGCAGAGAAAGAAGTGCTTATGTTCTAATAACTCAGTAGTTCTTGCTTTCCCCTGAGGTTTCTCCATCGACCAGTTTCAAGTTCTTTATGGCTCAAGTTAGCTAAGCCACAATAGTAGGTAAACCAACATAAGAGTCAAGGCAAAGCCATTGGTATTTATATTGTTTTGGTGCATTCCCACGGGATGTATACCTCGAACAAACGAATATATCACACTGTCGGAACCTGAGCAATGAAGAACATGAAACTGGACCCAACATATAACTGACAATATTCAAAAAGGAGCGGTGTACGGCGTCACCAGTGTATGATGTAAGGCCACAATAGATGATACTCTTGCTACTTCTGTGACAAGCAAATAAGCAAGGATTAGCTCAAAAATGTCACTTACCAACAAAATCAGGAGTGCCAAATGAGGACTTGACTTCTTCACCGTCCTTTAACTGCTGTGCTAAACCAAAATCAACCAGCTTGATGCTCATTGAATCTTTGCTGATACACAGGATATTTTCGGGCTGTAGTGAAAGAGAATACGGATATTATCAAACCTATCTATAGTTAAAGGAAACTATTTTAAGCACTGAAAATTAGCGAATTAGCCATTACAAGCTATCATCTATGTATATAATGTGTGCTTTGCAAATATTGATGTTCATATTTAAGCAATATTATGCCAATCCACTGCCTTAGGGGATTCTTTTTTATGTCGAGAAAAGGAAAAACTGAAAGAGCATCTGTTTTCTTAGGCAAATAATCAAAAAATAATCGAAAAATACATTGGATCGGACAGGGGGAGGAGTGGGGTTTCCCACTAAACCACTTGATAAAAACTAAAGTGTCACCAGAAGGGATTTGCTTATCTCAACATTGCAAGGTGTACCTTCAAGTCCAAGTGCACGATATTCTTAGAATGCATATACTGTAGACCTTCCAGAACTTGTCGGACATAATCAATTGCATCTTCTTCCATCAAGTAGTCTTCTTCTACTATTCTCTCAAATAGCTCGCCACCAGCCACTCTACAATTAAAAGGGTAAAAACCTCTGGTTACAAAAAAGGGCCCGAGTCGGACTTGCTGAGACAGATAAGCCTGGTTTCCATATAATCGCTCACGATCGCTAGATCGCTGAAATTACTGATGCGAGGATCGCTCAGGATCGCTGTCAATTGTTTCCATCTGTTTCGATCGCTGAAACGTGTTTGCATATGATCGTTAACATCATCTTCAGCGATCCGACGATCGTGAGCGATTATATGAAAACCAGACTTTACAGACAAATAACTAGACCAGTTTCCAGTCCTCCATTGATAGCCTCGGTAGCATGTTGCCCGTGGGATTGCACGCATCCAAAAACAGTATAGATGCCAATAAGTCTGAAAGACCTGAAAACCCCCGTCTCTAGACAAGAATCCTTTTCACATTGGTTTTGTTTACTAATTATGACTATTATTTCATTATTCTCGAGGGAATCAATACTTTGAATATGAAAGAATTATGTGAACTATTATGGTATATGGTAATTTTATAAAACAACAGTACCAAATAAAGTCATTGTCATTGTCATTGTATAGAGACTGGGGCAAAACGTCATCACGCTTCAAGGCTATTGTTTTGCCAGAGCTCGAAATGAATAATGAAGAGCTAGAAACTGGTCTGTTGCTAAACTATCGATAGGCGATTTTCATTATGTAGCGTCATTTTACTACCAAGACCAGCATTTTTTGCAATTTTTTTTTCATATTCAAATTTTTAATCCCTTAGATTAGTAAAACAATTTGCAATATTTGCCCTAATTCCCTATGACGTCATATCAAAACAATATTCAAAAATCTATTGTTTAAACGCAAAGAATCATGGTCGTAGGAGGGGGTCGAATAAACGCAAATTCGCCCAGAATATTATTTGGCAAATATAAACACATGTTATATTTCAAATTCAAGTTATTTTAAATTAGGCTGTTTCGATGGGGGCAATTTTTTCGAATTCTCTATTGAGATTAGCGATTTTATCCTCCACGTATACAAGAGGTGACGTCATAGTGAAACAGGACAATTGCGCTACAAAAGAAAGTAAGGAAAGAATTCTGGTATTGGTAGTATATGACGTCATCATGCAAATCCCTATTGTTCTACTTACAGTTCTAAGATCATGACAATCTCAAACGGAGTGTGGTAAGCATCGAGTAACGCAACAAGTTTCTTATGTCGACCTAACACTTTCATCAGTTCGATTTCTTTAAGTGTTTCTTTACGTAGTTTAGAGTTCGATGTCTTGATAATCTTAGCAGCAAACTCTTCCTTAGTACGTTTGTCAATACATCTCTTGACGATACCATAAGCACCTCTGAAAGAACAAAAAAAAAATCAAAATGTACAACATTACTTGATATGCACCTATTTCAAAAAACTTTGTCGAAGAGAACACTTGAGCGAAAGGTGATAGCATATTAAAACGAAAGGAATCATGAATTTTTAATAGCATTGAAAAATAAGAAGCAATATTAAGAAAATTAATGATAGCGACTTCATAGTCAGTCGGTGACCGATGTTTATAGTTTGTACATGATTTGCAGCAATATATTTACATAAAGAATAAAATTTGTGAATGTCAAGCAACCAAGTAACGCAAACATTAATAACATATTTGCTGCGAAAACTGCTAATAGCTATGTTATATGTTGTTAGTAACAACGAGGTTAATGTAGAGTGTATCCTAATCCATTGGAAAAAGAGATAAATCAATAAGGCATGAAAATTCGTTTTGGAGGGACATTTCTTTTCCAAATACAAAGTTCATAGAGTTGTGTGCTAGAAAGCTAATTCGTGATTTGCCAATTGAGTGTACGTCTGGTCGTGTTTCGTCTGCCTCAGGCCTTCTCCAAATCTGCCAAATGTAACCTTCTTCACCCGTCCCCCTTCTCCTGAGAGGCTGTGTTTGTCATATTCTTGACGGAATGTTTTCCGAGAATGATTTTAATAAAAATCCCAATCTATCCCGATCTAAGGTAAACGTTTGCAAGCTTAAACGTTTAAAAATGTTCTTTAAAATGCTTTAATAAGGACGTTATCTTATATAAACTTACTTTCCAATTTCCTCCTCGAGTTCGTAAAACTCATCTGCTGAACCATATTTGGGCAGTGGCTCTTCATCTTGACTATCGTCACTACTTTGTCGAGACAGCAGACCATTGAGATCGGCAACGTCGATCCCTTACAAAAACAAGCAAATATAAGCTTAGCCAACTAATCATTTGACCTTTGCAAGTAACATATACCATAACATTATTGAGAGTAAATGTATTGACGTCATGTGTGACGTCATTGAGGTCCCAAACTACGTCATGGTATGGTATATACATGTGTAATTCGTGTCGATGAAATCATGCAGTGCTCACAAATATACGACTATAAGAGTGCTGTTTTGTACTTGTTTGAAAACAAGATCTTGTATGCTGGGCATCATTTATTTTTCCTAAATTGTGTTTTTTTTTTTTCAGACTAGGAATTGTTTGCAATTGAGATCCAAATCAAAACTGTGTCATTGAGACCCGAGGCAAAACTATGTTATATATTTAATAACCTTCGTCAATGTCGATTCAAGACATTGTTTCATCGCCTATTGATTGGCACAGACCCAATCCACTAAGGGTCTTGAAGCAATAATGAAAACGTGTTATAGCAGTGATTGTTAAGAAAAGACGAGTTTGAATTCGATTAAACGTCCAAGAAGTGATCAGAGTTTCGCGAGTAATACTTGCAATATTTTGCTAAATTCTACATGCAGATTGTCTTTGAATAAATGCAATCGCAGCTTTCATGGATATAAGAGTGGCTTAGATAAACCTGCGGAGAATACGATCACATTTTATTTTAAAATACTAATAGAAGCCGGAATATTTTATTTATCCTGCGTGACAATCAATACGGTGCCCCAGACGTTTTCTGCACTTTATTATCATCATTATCATCATCCAAGTCATCATTCGCATTATTTTGATGGCTAGTCAAAAGTATTGGACATTTTCCTGATCTCTAATAGAAAGGCGTGATATCAGTTCATACCGGGAGCAGACACGTTTGTGTTTACTCTCACAAGTTAAATCGGATTAAGCTTCTAAACCAAATCTCACGTTATCAAAAGCACCATTAAATCACGCAATATATCGCGCATGAGCTGCGGAGCACGCAGAAAATAATATCAAGTTAGTGTGCCTTCGGCAAACCACATCAAATTGCAACGGAGGCCAGTGACACAAGTAGGCAGAATTGGCACTTCGGTGTCATATGATTTACACAATAGAAAGGTCTGGAAGTATAAGCGATATTAAAGCTGAACTTTAAAATCAAAATCTTGATGCGATCATTTTTTATAACATATAATAATACTTGAAATTATTTCAGTTTATTACTGTTAGTAATAAAGAAGTAAGGATAGTATAGTATAGTTACTGTCTTTTTTAGTTGGTTTAGAAGAGGAAATCATTTTTTTTTTCTTAAAAGCGAATTTTCAGAATCTGCATGAAAAACGCAGGAAAGTTTTTTTTTACTTTAAAAGTAATTTTAAGTATTAAATTTGAATTCAGTGGTGTTTGGAGAATTTGAAAATATAAAAGAACCGCACCGGGGCTGTCATCACGTTTATTAAAACATCGATGTCTAACAGCAACAACACGATAGCTATTCTTTATATAAACAAAACGTTTATCGAGCTAATTACCATTCAAGTTTTATTTCTAGGTTGTTCAACAACTTTTCTTCCTTAGTTGACACTGTTTTATCTCTGCTAATAAGAGCTCTCCAATCAAAACATATATAGTTTTTCTTTAAGTTAAAAGGTCGCCGTAGATGTTTTAGACTTGATCCACAATGTAATTCAAGACCAACTTTTCTAATATGACAAATCCTCCGGCCGTGTTTTGGCTAGTAGAGTGCTCAAAAATCACAAAGGCGGACTGAATTTATTATCTGTCTGTTTTGTTCATTAATTGGTCTTTGCAGGATACCATTTTATTCTAAAGGAATATGATATGATCTAAATTACACACAGAACTACATTCCATTAAAATTCCATTGTTTGTACGTTTGAAATACTCACTGCATAACTAACTACATTATTCATACTTCAACTAATTTCATAATTTTTTAGGCGAATTTTATTAACTTCCAATGTTAAGCATAATATACAGAGGTAAACTTACCGGCATTGTTGCGCCTTCGGCCTCCTCGCTCGGCCATCGGATCAAAGTGTATCCTGTGGAGTAAATAAAACAAGAAGCCATTAGTTATAACTACAAATTAAGTCGCAGGAAGGAAAGATTCAATATTACTTGAACTTAATAACGATGTGATGATCAACGAGCCGTATTTTAACGTGGTGGACCAGAGATTCTGTGATACTGTAAGGCATCGTGAAGTCCTTTTATCTACCACGCTATCTTCCCGACTATTTTACAGGGTATCTGGTTTGGCCTTCTCTGCTTCTAATGACTGACAAAAATGGCTGTTATCTTAGAAAACTAAACGAGTTTACAGCACGTAAAATAGCACATGCAATAAGTGTAAACACGCGATTGTTGCCGGGAGTACTGACAAATGTCTTTGGTGTGGATTTCTTTAGGCATTACGTCACACAAGTGGAAGCTAAGATAAAAGAGGTCACTTTCCGATTCCATGCTACTTGAGCATAGATAACTTCACGCGCAAATGATATATACAACATGCAAAACATAAATTAAAGCCGACCTATTAGAAAGTTAAATGCAGTTTGCTTTAAAGAGAAAGGAAATTCAGTAGTAGATTGAAAAAAAGCAACAAAAAAATGAAAATGACATTGGTTTAAAAGATGGAAAAAGTTGTACTGAAGGTATATAAACACATTGGGAAGCATGGAATTCGTCTGTTAAATGAATGAAAAAGAGAAGCTTAGGAAAAAAACAACAGTCAAGTAACGACTATGACTATCTACTAATTCTCTTCTGAAATACGTATCATTATATATTGACAAAAAAAAAGGAAAAGAAAAATGAAACTGAACTTTGCAAACCTGTCTGTACTCGGCTATTGATTAATTAGAGAAGCATCAAAAGAAACAGTTTAATGGAGTCCTTACTTCTACATTTCCCAATGATTTGCGAAAGAGTCAATCGGTCCGGTAAGATTACTCTGTATATGCATTGACCAGAAATTATTGAGTGACTTCTGCACTACATCTATAGGCTTTTTGGACTCAGTTTTATTTCGGTTCCGACGAGTCGTTGCGTATTTTGCGCATCGAAATTAAATGCATATTTCTTTGAAACTGCGTGACCCCTATACACCGGCATCAAAATGACTGCTTTTCTTTTGTCCAAATGAAGGAACAAAATATTTACTGAACTCCAAAGCCAAGCCCCAGATTCACCCATTAACTTGTCCTTCCCAGGCCCGGCCTAGTTAATTCTTGACGATAACGTTTTGCAATTCTTGCGTGGAAAAGCTATTCAGTTTACAGCAAAATCAAAATAGAAATGTCAGAAAAAAGAGACAAGGTTCTAAACACAGTCTTGTATGATACTGGTAATGGTTATGTCGACACGATGGCGGCAAGCAAATCCGATAACCTAATTGCAAATACCAAACCAAGACAGCAGACTGTATTAAAAACGTGAAGGGAATACAAATGATATTAATTAACTTTTCATCTAATGCCTCTATCTACATTAGGAGATCTTATATTAATAACAATCATGGAATCTTTCAGAGCTGGTGATTAAGTACGGGTGATAGTCTATATCAATCACATTTTGGGATATTTAGAAAAAATTAAAGTATATGCACGAATTTTTTTGGTTCTTCCCTCCATCCAAGGGAACTCTTCTTTCATACAGTGATCGTAAAAAAACAATAATGTACGAGAAGATCGTTTTGGAGACAAAGCGTTAAGGGGGGGGGGGGGGTAGGGGGTAAGGGGTTAAATTGCCACCTTCGAAACTTATATACAGAGCAACTACTGCTCGATTTTCAAATTGGAATACTTGTTTCCTTACATGTTTACATAAAAAAAGAATAAACAAATCTGTTGCTGTTGTTGCTACTGTTATTTAGTGAAAAACGGATTGTGTAAGTTAATTAATCTCAGAAAGTTTCAGAGAACATATAATTTTCATGCTTTGCTGAATTAAAACAACCTCGATGCTAAAACAAAACTACTGTCGCTAAATTAAGATTAACAGCGCATTTAATTCGCTTAAGATCATTCTGAACGTTTACATAATTGTCTTTTCATACTTTTTGGTTATGCCCCTCGCTACTGCTGTCTATATTTTGAATGAACTCTACGGATTTTGGACACTCGCAAAATAAATTCTCTATTTAAATCAAACACTTTTAGTTAAAAAAAAAACCGTTGGGATGTAATAACAATACTCAACAACAATAAGAAAATACACTTACGTTTCGGACGTACATTACATTATTTATCGGCTTAGTTGACGATTATTTTCAAGAAACGATCAAACTAGAAATTAAAGTAGCCAGCTACAGTTGCAATACTGTTGATTAGTGTCAGAATAAATTCAGATAGAGATGCATGCCAAATCTTAACAGTATTTTACAAAGTTATGCCAAGGCTTAGGCTATATTATTGTGTATATTAATATACAAACAAGTACGATAAAAATAACCAATAATTCAATACTGATTGTGAAAATCTACCAGATATTTGTTTCAGAAATAGATTGAGGCTATCAGATGCGGTAATCACATGAAACCAGAAAAAAAGAAAAGGAATGGAAACGTTTTTCTGACTATAATTCGTAATTCTTTTTTGCGAAGACTCTGTTTTTGTTTATTTTGTACAAGTAAACAACAAAACGATAAACACGGTCAGACTTTGCTTCTTTTAAACGTTTTTTGAGCATTTTATCAAAAAAGATGCCTCAGCAAAAGAATTCGGAGAAAAGGAAAAACAGTTACACGTGATGACAATTTTTAACTGTCGAGATTTTGGCTTAGCACACAAATTTAACGTGACCTTAAGTTTGCTAACAATTATTATCTTTTTTTTTCTTTCGAACTCTTTACAATTTTCAAGTTTGTAAAATCAATAGAGGGAGAGAATCTTCTGTGTAATAAAAAAACAGCAAATTTAGTAAACTGATTGCAAAATATTTAATAAAGTTTGATGCTCCTCCATTTAAATTTTTGGTGTTTTGAATTGTCTACTTTCGACAAGGTACAGTGAAGTCTCCGCTTAAAAAACGGACTTTTTAAAAACCTCATTGATCTGAAGCTTTGTAAGCAGTTTTGAACAGCTAAAATACGACAAGCTCAAAAGTAACTGCATCAACGGAACAAGCAATTGGTCAAAGTAAATAACAAAGTCGGCCATAAAATCGTGCTTTATTTGACCAAAATTCTGAAACTAAGCCAAATCTGAAAGCCGTGTAAAATCAGCACCCCTAAAAACGCAATAATATCTACTTCCATCAAAGCATTAGAATTGTTGCACACACAACTTACATTTAGTAGCTTAGGAATGTTTGATATGATGTAAATAGTCTCAAATTGAATTCAAACGTGGTTTACTTACTGATCAGATGTAGAAATGATTCCTCTGATTCGTTACGCTAAACCACCTAGTTCCCATTGAAATAACACCAGCCCTGTCATATCCAAGCGCCAGGCATTTGTTTAAATCATCACCATGTCCTATGTAGCACTCTAGTTACCGATTAAGCCATTGAAGCAGAATTACTGCTCAACTAGTTGGATGAATAATCAAACTATGACGTCAAACCCGTTTGGTATTCTTCGTCAAGCATTACTACGGCAAACAGACTAGTATAAAAGCCTTCAACTCTTTGACTTTTAAGACAAAAGCTTGTTCTCTTTTATGACAGCAAGTGTTTGCATTAAAACTGAATTTTGTTTACCAAAAAAATATGAACTACTAAGAATAGCGCATTAGACAGTATATTGCTGCACTTCGACGATGACGCTTATAGTCATTTAACTTCATCAAAAATGTCCAGAAGTGAACTATGGGACTTATAAGCTGAGAAGTTGAAAAGGAACACTCGATATGTTGAAAAACGCTTTTGACGATAATTTATGAATTATTAATGCTTTCATATTAGTATTTAGTTATTCTTAAGAATCCCATGATGTTTTCGTTCTCAACTGGAGACGAGGAAGTAGCAAAAAGAAGCCGAAAAAGGAAAAGGTGATATCTGAGAAACTACGACAAACTTTATGGATTATTCTATTCTTAGATTTCTATTTATTGCTTATATAATCCATTTGGATGGGATTTTGTAATTAAGATCATACATTGGCAATGATTTGAGCGATATGAAGAAGTTTTAAAATAAAACTTACAAATATCATTAAATTGTTCATCGTCAGTTGCTTGGCTGTATGTTTGTCTGTCTGTCTGCCTGTCTGTTTGTTTGTTTGTTTGTTTGTTTTGCTCTTAATTACATTCATTACATACTGATTCACCTGAAAACTCCAAATACCGACACGTTTTCAGAGCGCTATAGCTATGAGGTTTCACATGCCAAACTCAGTAATCTGAGCTATTTCCAAACTTGCCTTCGGATCTTAGCTGCTAATAGTATTAGTGCAATGTGGACTATGATTGTGGAATGATAAACTGTAAAGAAATCTAATGAAAGCTTAGTACAGTCAAGTTCAAGAGGCGTGGATCAAAGGTTCCTTCTCATTTTGTAGTATTTTATTACTCAATGTAATGATATCGAGTGCAAACAATTACTCCGTGAAACTTAAGTAATACTAAATAGTAATTTTATGGTAATTATATTGTTTTCTTTTGTTTGATTAGCAATATTTTGTACTATTTAGTAATTAGTGTTTCACGGATTTATTGTTTGTACTCTAGTGATACTAAATAGTGCAATTCAACGTAAATTCTAGAGTGCAAACACTAAATGTGTGCAACAGTCGTTACTATTTAGCACTATTTAGTGGTATTTATGTTGGACACTTTTAGTGCGTGCACTCTATTGTTTTCTTTGTTTAATTAGCACTATTTTGTACTACATATATTTAGTAATTAGTGTTTCCCGGATTTATTGTTTTGCACTCTACTGTGCTCATACATTCATTTCAAAAAACGTCAGAAAGAATCATTGCAGGATGCCCGTTGAAGAATGCTCCGAATTGTTCCACTAAAATCACGATGTATTGTTAACAGCGACAAAATATACAGAATTCAATCGTTTTAAAATGTTTTTTAATGCGGTATCATAGTATTATTACCATTCGGTGTTCTCTCCGACAGTGTTCTTTGAAATAGATGTATATCTCAGTAATTGTAAAGAATTGAAAAATGAAATTATTTTGGCCGTTTTTAAAGCACGTTGCACATTATGTTGTTTCTTCGTTCTCAATGTCGAACATTTGTACCTACAAAGTTATTTTGTTACGATTTTTTATCAAGGCTTTACCAATGATATTTATGCATACAAAATGTACAGTATGGATTCGAACGGAGAGCAAAAAAGCAGATAATGAATGATTGGACGGGGCTAAATAGCTATCACTAACATTGCTCGATATTGCCTTCCGTGTTATGCAATAATCCGACATACCGATATCTAGGTTAATTTACACATTATTTTTTAAAACTTTTTTTCAGTTTTGTGATCGAGTCTTCATCATTATTTTTAACAATGAGACCAAGAACTCGGTCATGTTTCTCTGGAACAATAATTTTAGATCAAGATATTCATAATTTACGTACCCCCTCCCCGTACTCTTTTGTACTTACAATATCCAAATCTGATAGCGATAATCCGGTATAATTCACAGCTAGTTCTCAGTTATTAATTATCGCCCAACGCGTGTTCAAAATTCATTTGGCTGTGCGAATAATTCAATGCATCCCATATAGTGTGTTAATGCTGGCATGCAAACACCGTAGTTCGAAACGCTATATTAAAGAAGGTCGACGATATCAGAAATCGTATATAACGATACTTCACTGATCGAGTGATCGATATACACACAGCGCACTAGAGTATTCGGCCATGATAATATCTTTCAACACTTGTACAACGTTAACTTGATCGTGCGAGATGCAAAAACATGACCATGCAGTTATATCAAGTGAAAATGAGCAAAGAGAACCTATATTCCCATATTGGGCTTTGCATACATCATAAGCCTCGTTTAATTTAGTCTATTCATTGCCGCCCAGTGATTTTAAGAACTGGACGTGATTGCTCAAATTGACCAGATAGGAAATAGAAATATAATTTTGTGCTGGCGTCGAAGATAAAACTGAAGAGCTCTTCAAATTTGCAAAACGAATTAACAATGCTGGATATATTAACATGTTCCCCAGTTTAAAAATAACCTGGTTTCTAAAAATAGCACTAGCGTGGCTCCTGATGGGATCCGGTGATAGGTTCTTCCTCTTAGCTCATTTTCTCTTGGTTATTTATATTTGCATACTTGTATGTCTACATTACTGTTATTATATTTATTGTGCCAAACTGAATAACCAGTTATAAAGCATTTGCATACTTCTATGTCTGCATTTAAGCCAATCAGCACAGTGTTTACATATTGCGCTAAACTGAATATATTCGCATCTTCTTTGTCTACATTCCATCCAACAACATGGTGATTATATATTGCGGCTTGTTAAAAAGCTGACGGAGAATTAAGTATATGAAAATGTAGCTATAACAAGCCAGGATTTGTAAAAAGCTGCAACTGATTCACATTGACAATGAGATCGCCTGGTCTGGGTATTCAACGCTAGTGCATGTTTTATAGTACTCAAAATGCTAACATAAAACCGTGTAAAATGCCGACTAAACATCCACTATGAAAAAGAAAATCAACTATCGCGCACATGTGCTACGTTGATTGTAAATGAACTGTTTGTGAGTACGTATAGAACATTTTGATTAAACAAGGAGGGCATCTAGAGAGTCATCGCGTGTTATATAGCAGATATAACACACGTGAGTTGCGACGATGAAGTCATTTACGTGATTCAGAAAGAAATGTATACAACATTTAAATGGATAAACAGAACGGATTACAAGAAAATCTGCAACTAAACTATAACGTAGTTAAATCTATACTGCGCCCTTTGTAGAACTAAAAAGCCCTCCTGATGAGCTAATAGAGCTTAGTAGAGCCCCTATCGAGATAATATCTCTTGAATTTAATGAAGACGCCATGATAGCCAAAAATAGAACGGGTGTACTATAACAAATTCAAAATTTAAAGAGATATTTCTGCAACACGTAGTTTCTTTTCTGATGCATTTCGGTACTAAAACCGACTTCGTGGTTAGCGTCATATAGAATATGTGATAGTGAGCATGGAGCGACGTGCCAGATTACATCTATGTTCTTTATAGCTGCAGGCTACATTCTAGAGTTGGTGATAAACGGGCTTTGATTATCTTAATTCCAGTCACTAAATGAATATGCTAGATTGATATAGAAAAAATATGCCGATTCAAAACAGCAAAACACGCTACTAGTCATTACCATGAAGCACCCTTGTTGGTAGCGCACGATGTGTAAAATATCGCTTATTTCCCAACCTCATTTTTCTATTGCGTATTTGAAACATCCACTGATCATTGTGGTACTGCATTCATACCATCAACAGTATATACCGAGTCATTTTAAGAGCTAGAATGCCACATAAGAATACTATTAACTATTATTCCAGTACTGCAGCTTGTTGTTTCAGCTCAAATTTCACTATTTGACGAATTATTAAAAAACGATTTGCAGAGTCAAATATTCAGACGACTTATATTTTTAAGATTGAGGAATTTGTAAATACATTGTAAAAAATAATATTCATTTGAGTATGCATATCTTCAAATTATAAACGAGAAATGTTTTTTTTTCATCTTCATCTTTTAGCCACAGAGCGAAACAGCATTACTTTCACTAACAAAGTGTTGCTCTGAAAATGACCAGCGTGGAACTCCTTTTAACGAATCCCATGCTGAACAAAAAAATAGTACAAAACCATCATATCGGCTAGTTACCTTACTGTCTGCTCTTGATAAAGCATAGAAGTTTCTAGTACATGCCGATGTAGATCAGAAACAGCCATTTTACCAAGTGCTAGTGGATCAGTCAAACTGAGCACCACTTCAATTCTCTGTAAACATCAACAATCCTATATATATGCTCCACCAATCCACGATTTTGTAAGTTAAACTGTGTTTAGCTTTTTTCTTGTTGTTGGTGTGCAAACAAAACGCAAGAGCATGAGCGTAAATGACCAGAAACCGGGGTCAGTCAAACTACTTGTTTTTATGTTTTGATATGACAGATATTCATAGTTGAAAGATTTCCGGCGCGCGCAGTTCAGACATCCGTTTATTGTCCATATTCAACCACTTATAATGGACCAGCCCTCATTTTACAACCATCAAAATTGTACTTTATGTGGGCAATCACGTTTAGTAAAATTCCTGATTTTTTCCAACTTGTTTTTGAGTGATTTGTTTTAGAATATTCTTTCCGTATCAAAATTAGTTTTGTTGTTGTTGTTATTGTTTTCACGATTGTTTTGTTATTGTTGTTGCTATTGTTTTTGTTGTATTTAGCTGTGCGATGAATATCTTGTACGCTCATGTGCTTGTATTAATTTTGGACTCGTTTTATGATAGTAGAGGAACAGCAATTTTATTTTTTTGTTTGTTTGTTTGATTGAATGTTTAGTATTTGTTTGTTGTTGTCGAAATCTTTGTTTCTTACGTAACATTCAAAGAACAAGCGCCATTTAAGGACCTGACTATGGTTCAAACAGTTTGTTTTGATATGTGTACAAACGTAGTGATGACGTAGAAAGATAGGTCGTACGCTAATAGAATAAAACCCCCAACCTATTAATTCCAAAAATCAAATGCTATATAGTCATGCCATAGAGTCCATATGCACGTAGAGTCTCTTAGCTATTTTTAGAAATTCACGTCTAATAATAGCACTTTGAAAAGGTTCACAGCCGAGTTTGGTAGTTAAAGCAAACATGAAAATAATCTTTCGATTTTTATTCAAACGTTTATCGTTTAACACATTTTTTTTGCAAAAAAAACTGAACCATGATCCTTTGTAACCATGAGTGTGGAGTACGTGTGTGATAGTATGTTTAATATTGTTTTGGAAAGAGTTGGGGAGAGTGGATGAGAAATAGAGCCTAGCCCCCCACCCCCTCCCCCTGCTAATACGTACTTGTTCAGAAATATTTTGCAGTTCATTGATTCCTATATGTATAAAAAATTAAACTGAATTCCGTTTCCGATCTTGCGGATGAGCAATAAATGTCAAGAGTCGGTTCCGATTCTAGGGCAGTCTCAGTTTACCACAAATCGACGTTCTAGCTCGTGGCCGACATATCTGAAACATTTACCTAGTAAGGTCCGCAATGAATGCCCCTGTTATTAATTATGGAACAATCGGATCACCGTTTTCAATCTTCTAATATCCTGGCTAATAGCTTACTAATAACAAGCTTATGGTCTGTGTTCTCTACATAATAGTTTCCTCATTAAGACTGTATAATGTTTAAATCTATATGGGATTATTTAGCAAGGGATAAACTATTCAGAGAAATTCAGTGAAACTGAGATGTCAAATAACGGATCTTGATTCTGGAAATCTTGAAAACAGTCATTGCGATTTAGCGAATTTCCCATGGCTTTTGTCACTTTAAGCGATTCCAAGAATGGTCAGATACATAAAAAGGATATTGCTTTTTCATCGTTTTATGTCTGTGTGTGTGTTTTTTTTTACAATTTTAAGTACGTGTGCATGCTCCGCATTCCGAGGGACGCCCGCATTACCACAACACTCAAGGAATCCTCTCTTTACGCCAAAAATAGCAAAACATCGATTCCTAAACTTCCTAGTCCATTTATCAAGTGAGCAATTGTTGTCTGTTTATCGCCTTATAGTTGTTGACGATCAAAAAAGCCGGTTAACAAAATTTTTTTAAAGTTTAAATAATTGTATATCCCAATTGAGTTCAATTGTTGTTGGAAAGGTCTCTTAATATATTGGAAAAAGATGTTTACTTGCACGACAAAAGGTCATATAGTTGAGCTTATAACTTTGATTAAGTCTATATTTGTGGTCAATTAATTCCATACCTAGACTAATTTAAAACTTACTTATTATCATTATCAATATTATTGTACCGATTTTTTTTTCAATTTATTTATTGAATATTTTTCAAGAACGCAAGCTGGGAGTACGTAAAAATAAACGCAAGTATAATTCGACTGAGATTTGCCATTACGTTTTTTGGTCGCTAACTCCAAATACATAAACTACATTAAACAATTTTTCATGGAAATAAATTTAAAATATGATAATTGAAGGAACTGATTGATTCATTGATTTACATGATTTACATTTATTTGTCATGTTAGATCTTTACTTTGATAAACCCATAAGCCAAGTTCGCCGTACTTTACTTATTTCTAGCTGATAGTGACAAAATCAATTTTGGTACTTACTTGACATCGATCGGCGTCGCTTCGCCATCTTCTGCGACTGGAAAAAGATAACAAATATTTCTACGGCTGACAGGCATATGTGAACCGCTGATCTTCCTTGGAGGTTTTGAACTACCAGCTCCCTTTCCTTTCTTCGTTTCTTCGTTAGACGTCTCTTTCTGAGCCTGCATTTTGTCCCGAAGCTTTATATACCCATTCAAATAGAGGAAGTGACGTCAAAATGCTCTAACCAACGTAGTACTTCCGCTTGTACGACGACCTTGCTTGTACACGCACGTGTTGTATGTTTCTTTAACCCGTAAAACTCCAACTTTCACAACCTGAAAGACAAAATGGAGGAAACAAGTTTGCCAAGAGTAGATAAAAAATGAGAGAGTAGTATTCAGTTTGTGTTGGTGTGGCTGTGTGCATTTGGTAATGTGCGTTCGTGATGTGATGTATCAGGTCAAACGTGCCGTTATGTCGCTATTTAGCAGTACACAATAAATTAACACAATAAACTGTTGACAAATAACCGCTAAATAAATCTCAATGCGTAAACACAAGCACTCACTTGTACTAGATTCGTACAGTTGACTTCTTCAGTGTTCGTTTAAGTGCAGGAATCGTATAGAACAGTATCGAGTATGTCTCCACCTTTGTAGGGTGTTTTTTTTATTTTTTTTTTATTGTTATCGACATTCCACATACTAATTATTTATCAATTTAATCTGACATTCACATGACGAAGTACCGATATATATATTACAAAGAGTATCTTTTTGTACGAATTCGTGAATGTTTCGATGCATTTAATTTATGCATGGTCATGATTTCTGTTGTTTTTATTGTTTTGTGTGCTGTTTCTTGATGTAATGATTATGTCCAGTATAATTAGCGAGTATAATGATGTATGTGTTGAAATGGTGCCAGGTTTGTAGCACGATTCATACATTCTCGCTAGAAGATCAGATTCAGCATACTGTCATAGAGGTCGTAACTCTGATCGTATAATATTCTGCCGACAGCCTGCTCTCTACTTGGGCCGTCTTTTTACAAGGACCGCAACGGAAAGAAAGGGGAAAAAGCAATAAGAGGCAACTACGAACAGTTGACAGACTTAAAAATCGCCCTTCTTTTTTTGTCATATTATTGACAGCATCGACTACGTACGTTGTATTAAATTCATGCGTGATGGCTGTAGTTCAGCCACAGGAAGCCCAAATTTATTTATATTTGTGAATTTTGATAAAAAATCATTTAACTGTTAACTTATATATGTTCAGTCCGTTCAGAGCGTTCAAATATGATAGTGTTGGCAAGTGTGCTTACCCTCTTGATATATTTATAGAAAGACGTAGCGGAGCTAAATTGAGCTATATTCGCAACTGTTGCACGGCGCGAAAAACCTTGCAGCTAACGTGAGTGGTGTAACAATTTGATTGCTCAACCATTACTTTAAAAGTCATAAATTAGGCACGACTTTGGTGTAATAGGATAATAACATGACTTTCAGATATCTTTAGAGGGCATAATTTTTATTGTTTGTGGCCCGAGTAGCGTCACTTGCGCCCTAGCGGAGCGAGGGTCAATATCCTAAATCAAAATTTAAATTCACATTTTAAAAGTCGCTGAAAACATTTTTTGATTCAATCTGCAGTGGGCCGAAACTGTGCCATTATCGTCCGCTGCCCGCGCGTTTTCAAGAGGGCAGTTTTGCCATTTGGTCTTGTGTCATTGGTGATAAGCACATTTGCAGAGGCAGAGGCAGAGGCAGAGGCAGAGGCAGTAACAGGTGTCTGTGCTCAGGGTAATGGTGCCTACAAAAAAGCGAAAAAATCCGAATCGATAATCATGATGTATATACATCGATGAACATTTTTTGGAGTGAATATAAAGACGTTTTTTAAATACTGCTTAGATACCGAGAAACGTTTTCAAAAACCGAAATCTAAAAAACAAAATAATCAGATAATATGTAAACAACGAAGAACTAGAAGACGAGGAGAAAGAACTAAAATAATAATATTTAGAACAAGAACTTGAAAAGATGATGAACAAGAAAGATCGAACTATAGAAGAAGAAGAAATAGAAAAAAACTCAAAGAACAACAACAGCTAGGAAGAAGAAAAATGTAGACGAAAAAAGGTGAGGGTAAAAAGGTGGACGAGAAGCAGAAGAAAAAGCCGAAAAGAACAAGAAAAAAAAAAGACCAAAAACAAGATCGAAGAAGAAGAAAAAACAGACAGAAAAAGAGTATATTTAGGGGAGGACTCCGATCGGAATATCGCGTGGATGCTCGTCGGAATATTTGAAAATGACCCCTAAAAGGTACCAAATTTCTATCCTGAAGGGCGTTGCAATATATGATTTTTTTTACCCTAAAAGGTAGCTAGATATCTGAAATCAACCGAATGTCCAACGGTAATCAAACTCCACCAGCTTATGCATCTACAAACAATTGGATATAATCATGAGTAGACGTAAAATCGAAACCTTCTTTCTTGTTATCGGGATCTGATTACCGGCAGATCTTCGATTTTGACCCGCCATAAAAGATACGACGAGCATCACCGCCCTCTGATATATAAAAGTCCTCCTCCATACCCATATATTACAACAACAACAGTTTTATTCCAAGTTCATCAAAGTTCATCCAATAAACTATTTGATGGGATCACGCGATGAAGCTCATATATTCAAATACACTCAATTCAAAAACACTTTGTTTGGGATGCGGACCCGACGGCGAATGCGGACACTCCACTAATATAAGTTTTGGTAATCGTAGCAAAATATACACTACTTCTCGGTTATCTTAATCTTTATTTTATAATAATTTAGTAATTGGGTTTTGGTGTATAATTTTTTGTTTCAGTTAACTGCAAATAATATCGGCGACAACCGGCATCTATAAGATTCTCTCTGACGTTTTTTTTAGGTGTATATGAATTCAAAGACGCACTCGCTCATACAACTCGTACATAGAAGGTTGTTAAGGCTGAACCAGCAGAAGGTTTAGGAGTCTTTTGCAATGAAATGCTGCGTTACAGAGCATGCTTACTAGTGTTTACTGTAATTATTTGTTCGTTTTCCTTTTTTTTTCTTTTTTTTTTTTTGCTGTTTGTCGTTTGGTTTTTCTTTTTGTTTGTTTGTTTATTTGTTGTTGTTGTTTTTTTTTCGCTTGATTGTTTTACAGACGTATAAACGGCCTCATTACTTATTTGTTCTTTAAAAATTAGTCTTGTTTGTTCGCTCGTTTGCTTGTTTTTTGTTTGTTTGTTTATTTATTTATTTATGTGTTTGTTTATTGGTTTGTTTATTTGATTGTTATGGCACGTCTTTCACATAGTAAACGGTGTTTTGTGTAAGTTATATGTAACTATTCCATGTAGATTAGCTGTTGTATATTATGTGACGTGACGTCGTGTCTTGGTTCATGTCTAAGGAGTACATACCGCAAGATAGACCAGAAAATCTGCTAGCATTTACAATAATGAAACTACTATTATCATAAAAAATACTCAATGGTTGAAAAATACAAATACAGCTAATCAACTTGCACTAAATTTTAATTACAACAGGAAAATCTTGATACGCAGCTTCTCTTTTTGATAAAACACAATGCAACCATCATTGATTCTTCGCGCAAAAATGTTTAACTCACGTCATGTATAGCGAAGGGATGAATATGGAATGAAGAAATCATTTTTGTGTAAAAGAAATGCTTAGCTCACCCGTAAAGACTGTTCCCAGCTACAAATCGAGGTCAATCCATAAATGCAATCGTTTAGATTCCAAAACAGTTTAGACTATATATGATGTTTGATGTAACAACTCGGCGTTTTTGAGAAGGTCACATACTTGCGTAGTTCAAAGCTTTAGAAGTCATCTTCAGCAGTGGTATTTGCAGATCTTTATCTCGTTCAATAAACTCTGATTGAAGTTTTTTCACAACGTTGAAAAATAGCGAAGAAATCTGAAGTATATGATGGGAAGAGGTGAATGCGCTTTCCGCTTCTTTAGACATTCAGTTTCACACAGGAAAGCATATAAGGGCCTGAGGTCGTTGAACTCACCACTGCATGAACCTCTGGTGCATTTTCTGAATCACTAAATAACTAGTTCTTGATTCTTATGAAAGCAGCAGAAATAGTACTCGCAGTGAAAACCTCTCGCGTTTCAATTTTTTCTAATATTTTTTTGAATAATAAATATTAGATCATATTTTCTGTAGCAGAATTGGCCCGGAGAGAATGGTAGCCAGCACTCGAGCAAAAAGAAACATATTTGGTTTCATTAACAATGGACTGTAATGGCTTTCAAGGCTTTCTTAGTAAAGCCGTGAGGTCGGACCAACAAAGGTTGTCGATTGGATAAGTAGAATACCTGGAGGAATTATATCCTGAGCAAGGTCATATATAAGCTATTCTTAGACTTGAGCAGGAGACTTGATGATTTGAAGGACTAAAACAGGAAAAACAAACACGATATCCTCTACCAAAAGAGGAAATTATGTGATAGTTCTTGAGTCTCACTCGGTGATCCACACAAAGTCCATGAAAAGTAAGCAACTTGGCTTCTAGTGCTCTGCTGTGGTTTTAACTTTTAACTTTGTTCCTGTGCTTTTGAGAACTCAAAATTTTCAAAAGCAAAATCCTAAATGTAGTAGACTGTTTGCAGTTCTTCTCAGATTTCTTCAAAAAAATCCTTTTTTCATTTATATTTGAATGACAAAATGTCACACCCAAACCAACGTCCACCCTAGCTAATACCAATCATTTAAAAAAAAGCAATGCAATGTTAAGAATCAAAACATTATACCAAAAACAATTCTTCGGGAAAATACTGACTATATTCGTACTGTAATGTTGTGGAAAACATAAAAACTGGAATGCTGGCATATCTTTAGTCAAAATGATCGATTTTTTTCAAGTGTTTTTCTGAAGAAGAAAACAAGTCCCACCAATATTCCACTCAATGCAATTTTTTAGATTTTTTTCATACTTGAATATTTATACCTTTCCCTTGCGGCGTTTTGTTTGTGCATTCTCGAGGGTTTGTTCATATTACCTCTAATTCACGATCTTTCATCAAAAAGTTAATCGGCTTTTTTCTCTCTTTAATAAAGACTAATTTCCTGATTAACTTGTTTTTATATATTTTTATTTGATACCTTGTTGCAAAATGGGCAGATTGCATGATAAAGATCATTACAAGTTAGAAAGCTTGAGGACTTTGCCACAACTAGATGACGAAGTGTCAAGTCAGCAGAATACTAATTTGCCCTGTCAGTCATACAATATCATATATGGACAGTGGAATGGCGAATAAATGATCTAAAGCAATGCAACCAGGCCGAGAAACCAAGATAATGATCAAAGAGCATGATGGGAATTTTATTAGTCTGCGGACTGAATCACAATTGTGTGCATCCGGGATTCAACGAGACTAGCAAAAAATTCAACATGTTGCATGGGAGGGTATTCGAAGAATTTGGTGTGCTCTTTAAACAAACTGATTGGTTCCAACACAAAAGTGATAACCAGAATGCACTTCTTCACAAGTTCACTTGAGGGTGCTGACCACTTAACTGAAAAGCCTAAGAAAGACATTTTACAGTTCATTTATTGCTGAATTGAAGTAATTGACGGATGATGGATTTTCTCTAATCTCGCCAAGAGAATGATTTTTACGAAATCTTTCAGACAACATGAAGAAAAGTCCCGCGTAAATTAAAAAAGAGAGCAGTTTGGCTGGTTGAAGCATCATATTCTTCTTGCGTTATTCTTGTGTTGCCTTTCAGCTCGGCGGGTTTTGGCGCGCGCATGCACGGCGTTTTCGGCGGTAATTTCCTTGCGGGAACAGGTTTCAAGCCTTGTTGTCGAAATATGAAAATATACAAATATGATGTATATTTGTTTTCTAGGGCTCCCCCGATTCAAATTTTAGAAGTGACATGCTGATGAGATCAACTTTGAGTTAAAGGAAGGTTATACGCATTTCAACGGTTTTGCGTGATTCATCATCACTGTGAAAAAACAGTGATATCGGATTCTGGGTGATAGTGTTTACTGTCACGTCTCTTGATAACGTTTTAATTTGTGAAACGTTTATTGCTATTTTCTGTCACTGAAATTCGCTTGGCTTTTATTAGCGTGGCAAATCAAGACTAACTTTTCTATTGCACATTATAAAATTCATGAATAATTAATGAACCCAGAACAATAGAAAATCACTACCGTGAAGGCATCTGTATATTTTATACAGAAATCGTCCTGATTTGCATAAAGTTTAGCTTGAAATATCTCGGCCAAATGAAATGTAATTTCAAAAATATTACTTTAGAATAGCTGCATTAATCTAGACATTTTATAAGTAATATACAATATTCGCGTCCGTTCTGTATATAAAATTGTATATTCCATACAGATCGGCCGCTCATATTGTATATATTACGTATAAAAAACTGGATGTTTGGGCTCCCTGTGACTGTACGGTTCGGTGTGGGGAAAAGCTGATCACAATGTTTTCATTTTGCCTCAATTCAATTTTAAGCTTTCATGAAAATGACTCTTGAAATACTGATCAAGGGACTGATATTCCTAGTAATATACAAAAATTTCAAGCGATTTCTTTTTTAATTTAGGAGATATTTCCGATTTTACTGCAATTTAAATTTTATAAATGTGTTTCCGTCTGGCTGGCAAATACACATACAAACAACTTCCGAATCATTTCGTACGAAATTGTGAGATTTTGAAAGCTAATTTCCCTAATTTCTCAAAAACTATCGACCGCTATCTGGGGCCAACCTATAGCGCGTATGAGAAAACTTGACAACCTTAGACACACTTGTTAACAATAAACATTGTTTAAAATTTCACATTTTATTAACACATTAGCAATATTTCAAATAGTAACAGAGTGCAAATAATACAGCCGTGAAACTTGGTTATACAAATAAGTCGAACGGTATGCTATTATTCGAGTTTTTAATTTTCTTTTACACAGCCTCAATTGTGTAAAATAATAATCCGAAATTCGTGTTTTTCCACGCGTCAGTTCACCTAAATAAAATACAGAACACGACTTGATTACTGACATTGGCATTTTCAACCCGGATTGAAGGTTTTGTGTCCTTGTTCACTCGGAATAAAAAAAACAGGCCTTTCTTTAAGCCGAGAATGAAAATACCCATGTAATCAAGCCCTGAGGCTGTGTATAAGAGAATTCGAAACTATGTTATTGTTTCATCAGTCCCATCTAACAATATTTAAGCCCCGTTCAAACATTTGACCATCTGTCCACCTTGCTTAGTGGCGTATTTTCAGTAGACTGGATAATGATCAATGTTCAGTTGGTGGGCAATTTTTAATCGTGTCTAGTCACCGAGTATTTATCATTTGACAGAGGCTTAGGTAAGTAGTATTTCACAGTTTTATTGTTTGCATTCTAATATCAGAACACAAGTCATTGAGTAAACGTATATTATCAATTTTTCTCTGCTGTATTGAGTTCTCAGTTCTGGAGTTCTCAGTTATGAATCCTTGTATATCGTGTTTATTTGACCATGTCATTCTTCCATAAACCATTCGTGATAATACCAGACGAAATGTTTTACTCATTTCTTTGTGAAAAAGCTCATTTACTAGTAGGAGTCTCAGCTCTTCAGTGTGCATTACCTCTGGGTGCAGACATTCAATGAGATATTTGAGTAGTGTTTACGTAAACCTGCGAGTGGCAAGGTTTACCAATTGGTTCTCATTAAAAAAACATCATTGACTTTGGATATACAACTGTTAATTATTCAGAGTCGGCTGTTTTGCAACGAGTTAGATCCCTTCTCTATGCCTTTTTTAGAGGTTTAGAGGTTCTCAGTCGGTATTTTAGTAATGACTTGCACTGGCATACAGAATGTAAAAAAGAAACTTGTTTGCTATTTATATTTGAGCAAAGACACGTCGATGAACCAGGAAGCAGATAAGCTATGCTACATAGGTGTACTCTTCTTTAGAACCTTCCTTCCGTTCCAGGTATTGTTTGTCAATTAGTGCCTCGATACATTTCTGCGATGATAAATGCATTCACAACAGCAGTTAGTAATGATTTAAACGTTGAGCAACTAGTGCAGCTTGAGCATCATAATAGTGGTTATAAGGAGTTTGAAAGTTGTGAACATCACTGATCACAACAGTAAAGGCCTAGTAACCACCAGTAACCACAGTAAACAGTGGAAAAGCTTGGAAGCCTGTTGTGTATGGGTGTTCTAAACGTCTTGGTCTTCGTTTGAACTATTGAGTTATCTACTATTTTGTTATCTGAAATACTTGGTCTCTTTTTCTTTTACACATTGCCCCCATAGACCCATGCATATCAAACTTCTTGAAAGTTGAGGTCTTCCATCACCCATCTATGAAAAAGCCCTGCCAAATCTTACTCACATCTGTCACTGACATGTGATTTTCCCCCATAATATTTGCAGATATTTTGCATTTCATACTTAACAAATAGAAAATCCACGATGATGACTTCTGGACAGTTATGTAGGCATTTCCAAGTCCCTGCTCAATTCTTAGACATTCTATCAAAACACAGCCTACTCCCCCCCCCCCCCCCCTTTCTCGATAGTATGTCTTGGTGTGTACGGATTGTAGTTTGACATGTCAAGTACTGGCAAACACATTGTATGACCTCTTACCTTAATCATTGGTATATTTGGAGTAAATCGAGCTCTGGACTGGCTGATCACCTGCAATGAAAAAATAGTGATTTAGATTGCAGTGGACAAATACACAACATTTAAAACAAAGCAATAAAAGAATAATCAATCATCTTACCTCTTGCATTAACGAGTTATGTTTCAAAACCTTTCTTGATTTCATTATCCTAACAATAGCAGCCTGGAAAGGTAAAACAATAAATCAAAAACAAACAAAGGCAGCAAGTCCTAAAGCCATACAGCAAGTTGTATTTCACGATGTTAATGACAAAGGTCTATGGTAGTGATGGGGATGATGGTATACCAGGAGATCTTAAGGATATTAATAAGCATGAGGACGAGAGGCGATGACGACGATGAGTTGCAATAAAACCAGTTGATCAATTTGTGTCCTCAATCTTTCTTTGAGGTAGCAATTGCATTTTCAGTAGTTGTTGTCAACAGTGAAGACGTTAGGACTAAATGACTCATTAGACATGTATTTTTGAGCAAAAATCAAGTCCAAACTCGTTGTCATCGTCTCTCTCAAACTCATGCTTAAGGTCGTTAATCACACAAAAGGACAGACGAAAGCTGGACGCTACAAATATTTGATGATGATGTTCAGAATTAATCCATAGCGCACTTTACACGTGGTAATGAAGTAATAAAATGTTGAAATGGGCTTTACAATTGTAGAATACTGAAGATTGCAAGCAGAGCCTTCTTTTACCTTTTCTAAGTAATAAGAAGACTATCACCGCAGGGTAACAAAAGATGGTGTTGAGTTATGTCATCAGTTAGTCTTTTATGACCCTTTATTACCTATTCAACTATTGTATTCATTTATTTAACCATTTGGAACTGTTGTCCGACACCTATCTATTTATTTCTCCCTGTGTCTCTTTGTATTATTACCTGAAGGTACATCTTTCTGTCTTCATCAACTGATTGTAAAGTTTGCTCAGATTCCTAGTTAAAAACAAATACAATAATTAATTGAGGTAATTTGACAGGCTAAGCTGTTGTAACATAATTATTTTCTTTAACTTGTTTTTGTATTTGCAACATTAACAACATTTTAATAGCTCTTGCTCTTGTCTAATGGTGCCATCTTCAGGGGAAAAATTACAATATTCTTTATTGAGTTGAAGCGATATTTTAAAGGCCTTGTGGATGATATATGTAGTCATTTGTTATTTTGTTAATTGCTTACTTGCGGTGCTTCTCTCTGCACAGCAGAGGTGATTTTCAACTTTGTTCGTTTACTTGTAAAATTCATGTTTATCCAGAATGTACAATCACTTAATTCCTCTTCCTATGAGCAATCAAACTAACAGCATTAAAAATTGACCTCCCTCGGCACATTGAGAAAAATACAGGGAGCCCAAAACTAGACAATGGATGCAATGAAGACTATCAGGGGATAGGTTGGTGGTTGGTTAGTTGGTGGATTGATGAGGTAGCTAGTTGGCTGGGATGATGTAATGCTTGGTTGGTTGATGAAGTTTGCTTGTGGGTTATTAGCTGGGCTGATGTGATGGTTAGTGGGTAGCTGGGCTGTTTTTGTTTTTTGTTGTTGTTGTTTTTCATGGGCTGATGCAATGGTTGGTTATCTAGATTTAGTGTTACCTCTGATTTCCCTAGTATTTTCACATCAATAAGAGACTGTATGATTCTTGAAAGTTCCTTATCAATGAGCAGCGTTTGAGCTTCAATTTCACTACAAGAACAATAAGTATTTCAAATCAGTCGCCAGTTAAAATAGAGAATTTGACAAAATTTGTTCCCAGTGAAACAATTTGATCTAATACATGTATGTGCCAAACAATGTTCTGGGTATTTGATGGCTATTCCAATTCATTTCCTAGATTCATACACTCCAGGTTTTAGAACAATTTTTGATGAGTTTGCACTGATTTGACCCCAGCTGATGACGGTGACATGACATGACAAGATTTTAGGTTTCCAGTCATTTTGATACAGTACCTGTATGTAATATTTGTTCGTTCATTAAACAACAACAGCACAACCATTTGATATGTAGAAACAGTAAGAATTAGAGGTCTTTTGAATGAATTCACTTTAATTTCCCCTGAAAAAGAGAGAACAACACTTTGTAGTTAATGATATTTTTTTTGTATGGTCTAATTTCTTAATCAGATTAGAAATGATGTGTTGTTATTGTATACAAGGTATAATAATCATGTAGAGGCTACCAATTTAGTTCAACTACAAAAGAACTGTATGCCTATGAGGGACGGAACATCCAGAAAGACTCCCCCTCGTCACTTTTCTAATGACTTATCTCTGAAATTATTTACCATTTGATAAATGTTGAAGCCAAGTAAGTTTACGACCATTAAATTTACCATTATAAAATTGCTCAAACTGAAAAATAAAATACAAGATATATAATGTAAGATATTATCACCAGAAACAGAAGGTTTGTTTTTTGGGAAGAGTGGCATCATGTAATAAGAACTTCCACACATATCTCATAAAACAAGCACTCTGAGTCCTTTGTGGAGGGGGTGTGCACACACTGCATGTCCCCCCTTAAACCCATACTATATGCTTACCATTTGAACAGATTTAATCAGCTCCTCAGGTATAGTAATGGGAGATACCGATGTCTGACCAAGAGGCCATGCACCAGACTATAACAACAAAAACATGAAAGAATCAATAGGTCAGCAAATGAAAGGATTAATGAATGGGCAAACAAGTGAAAGTATGGATAAATGGAAGCATGAACAGATAAATAAATGGTGTGAATGAATGAATGCATTAACAGGTGAGCAAATGCAGGGACAAATAAATGAATGAGTGGATTTATTCATTCATTCATTCATTCATTCATTAACATGTGTAAGAAATAATTGGGACATGTACAAATGAACAAACAAATGAACAAACAAACAAACAAACAAGCAAACAAACTAACAAGCAAATAAACAAAAACATATGAATGAATAAGCCAAACAATCATACAAAGATGAGTGGATACAGGAATAGAATATGCAATACCTTGATAAGAGCTACAATCCATTATGTGAAAAACATGATGCATGTAGTTAATTATCCATATAATTCCACTTACTTGTAATACCAAAAGAGAAAAGTTTACACCAAGGTCAACATTAGAATGAGATAAGAAATCATTGAAGCTAGAATTGAGATCAGAGCTGATGCTCATATCTGTAAACATCCGATGAAGTCTGTTGGTGTACTCATACCCACAGGCATGCTGGAAACAAAACACCACATAATACGATTGATAACAATTTCAATGTCTGTATCCATTTTCAGAAATATCATAAAACTCATTAGTAATTCATAAGGCAAAGACAATGAAAATCATGACACATGAAGGCATCTGTAAATCAGACACAGATTCATCTTGATTTGCATAAAGTTCAACCTTTATTTTCTCAAAATCAAATCAAGATATTTTCAATTTTCTTTCACAAAACACTTGCACTATGTTGTGAGTTTCACAAGTAGTATACAATATACATGTCTGATCCCATACAGATTGGCCACTCATATTGTATACATATCATACAGATCCCACATACTTTTCTAATTTTGCCAAACCATCCAGGAAAATCTCAATGGTATGTCATTGGTAAAATTGAGCAGGTCAAGAAACATCTGTAACTTGCTATGAAATAGATTTATATTTTACTGGTAAAATCGTTGCATTTTGACTGGGCACCTTTGCAACTTCGACAGGATTTTATTCTTTTCTACAATGCAACGGTTGACCCACTGAGGTGGCATCATTGTTGTCACAGAAAAAAAAAATCTAGTCAGAGTTGCAAAGGCACCTGGTCACGATGCAACCATTTTAGCTGTAAAATGAAATATTGGGATTTACTTTTGGTAAATTGGTAATAATTTTGTGATAAAACCAATAATAATAAATATCAGAATTTATTTCTGAAATATTTTTGTTTTGGAAGTTATTGGTAATTTCTTGGGGCTGCTTGACTTAACAAATGACATAGCAAATTTGGAAAGTGCTGATTTTTCCTCTACATCGCATGCTAATAAATTATCTACAACTATCAGCACATACCAGTATAAATTCTATTTAGGATTGAAGTTATTTGCATAAGCTACAGTGTTACAAGCTACATGTACTATGACATCATTATGATATATTTCTAATGAAGGAGCTTACTTTTAGTCTACTTATCATGGCTTCTTCAGCATCCATTGAAACTGATAAATTATGAATTAGCCTTTTAGCCAACATTTTGGAATAAAACTATAGATCATAGAAAAAAGACATTGTTAGTGTTAAATGGGATGAAGTCCAGTAAAGCAACCAAAAATAATAAGCAAAACGTACCTTTTGAAAAATATCTTTATCATCAATATATTTGAAAATGATTATCTGAAAATTAGATTAGAAAATGGTTAATATCATATTTACTTATCATGATATCATTTTACAGTACCACTTACCACTTCAGCTAATTTCTCCTCCAATTCAGAGTCACACAAATTCTTTGTACTTTTCTTGAGAACTGAATCACAATATTTAGCTAACTGTAACAAAGAAATTACATACAATTGATTGATCAACTTCCAACTATAATTTGAATAGATGGTTAAACTAAAATTATATTCAGGATTTCAATTGATAATAGGGAACATTTAAGGCCACTGCCTATAGTTTCGAGATGCTCGACCATACCAAATTCAAATGACTGTAGCTCACACAAAAACCAACCCACAGTTTTGAGTATTTGCTCAGTTACTATAGAAAGGTTCAAGTTTTTAATGATGTATTTTTTGTTTACATAAGTGTTACCATGGCAACGGAACAATGGTGTCACAAGGTTTACGTTTTGCTCATTTTATGTGCTTTTCAATCTAAACTTTTAAAACCACATCCATGACGGTATTTTTCAAGTAATTGCCTCGAAGTATACGGAGTTAGAAAAAATTGTATCAAGCCGATTTTGAGTTATCAGAGACGACTTTTTTTAACCCCTAAATTCATAATTGTTTGTTAGTGTTGCGATAACTTTGGGAACAAGACACTTATGCCACTATAATACCGTCCAAATACTGCTCAAATATAAGGCTACCTTCCTGTAAAAATTCAGGTTATATAGTGCAACAGATCTTAGTCAGTAATCATCGACGTAAACATAACTTTGAGCATTTTTTTCGCAAAATGTCTAAAAATTATGTTCACCGCTCGGAAATAAAAAATCGTCGATAGCTTTTTTTAAAACTTTTGTCAGTCAATTTTGACTCTATGTTCAAAATGATCCCCAAATTCCAATTTGATTGAAGTTTTCTAACATGCTCAAAACAATATTCAAAGTTGAGCATGTCTAAAGCAACTTCGCTTTCGTGATTTTCAGTTCTTTGATGTTGTTTTCATCTTCACATTCCTGCGTGCTGCCTTGTCGTAAAATGCAAATTTGAGGCAAACGGAACAACGGCGTGTTGCGCTAGTAATTCCTTGCGTTTTCGTGCAAGTTGCTTCTTTCCTGTTTCTGACATTATCACTTAAAATCTCCGCTTTCCTCTTCCTGGATGCTTTTTGGAATACCATAATTGACAAATATCTAATTACACTCACTATCGAGAAAAGCAAACATAAAAACGAAAAAAATGCTCAAAGTTATGTTTATGTTGATGATTACTGACTAAGATCTGTTGCACTATAATTATAACCTGAATTTTTACAGGAAGTTAGCCTAATATTTGAGCAATATTTGGACGGTATTATAGTGGCATAAGTGTCTTCTTCCCAAAGTTATCGCAACACTAACAAACAATTATGAATTTAGGGGTTAAAAAACGTCGTCTCTAATAACTCAAAATCGGCTTGATACAATTTTTTCTAACTCCGTATACTTCGAGGCAATTACTTGAAAAATACCGTCATGGGTGTGGTTTTAAAAGTTTAGATCGAAAAGCACGTAAAATGAGCAAAACGTAAACCTTGTGATACCATTGTTCCGATGCCATGGTAACACTTATGTAAACAAAATATACATCATTAAAAACTTGAACCTTTCTATAGTAACTGAGCAAATACTCAAAACTGTGGGTTGGTTTTTGTGCAAGCTACAGTCATTTGTATTTGGTATGGTCGAGCGTCTCGAAACTATAGGCAGTGGCCTTAAAACTAAAACAGTTATTTGTATATTTTAAACATATAATTTCATTGGAGCTTCTTGGATCTTTTGATAATAGGGTTAAGATAACAGTATAACTACAACTGCCACTGAAACAAATAATGAATATGTTTATATTTTTTCCATTTATTTCTAGTTTGATTGTTGGTATAATTATATGTTAATACGTTTCCAAGGTTAATATTTTACCTACAGTTCAAAGTAATGGGGAGATCATTGATTTCACTTACAAGTTCAGGTGATTTGGACGGCCTTCTTGAATCATGTTTATAATTGACTACAGTAGTACAAGCCTGTGAAAAATCACAATCATAGAATGAGGCAATAATACAATAAAAATCAATGATAGAGTGCAACATAAATACCACTAAATAGTGCTATTTTATGTTAATTCTATTGTTTTCTTTTGTTTAATTAGTACTATTTACTACTAAATAGCGACAACTGTTGCAAACTTTTAGTGTTTGCACTCTATTCAATGATTTTTTTATGCTTGTGTAAACACTTGTGTTACAAAGACCCACCTTGTCGAGAGCTGCATGAAAAGCTGAATCTCCTTGGAAAGTTGTATTGATTAAACCGGTAAACTTTTGATGGACATCCAGCATTGCATCCACATATTGGAACGGACCCTAAAACATGAAAACCACAATATCACAATATTATATAATAAATTTTCTATAAACAAAAACAGAATTAATTGTAATCAGCAAATTACTCTAAGCTTGATTAAGTTACTGTTCAGTAAATGTGAGTAGTCAAGTTATTATTTAGGGGGCAATTGGAATTTATCTGGTGGATAGTGATTTATCTGCTTAAGTGCAATCCAGGCTTTGTCAAATCGTCCCCAGATAAATCCAAATCAAGTCGATAAATTCTAAAGAAATTCTATTTAGTGGATAACTTTATCCAGGCTAAGTATATATAACTGACCATACAATTGAAATATTAACTACAAGAAAAACATAGCTTACACTTTCAAAGTTGACAGACTTAATTTTACCAAGACCTGCAAAAGCAATAACAAGAATTGTTTACTTAGTAAAATCATACCATCAGAACTGTTAATACTAAAACCTTTTTTCTTTATCACAACATTGTAACATTAATGTGCCAAATTGTTCTTGGGCAAAATATGTCAGTCTTGGTACATGTTTCAAGTACATGTAAGTTATTCATTGCAAACAACCATAAAATGGATTTTACACAATCATGTTGGATTTGTGTTGATGAATTTTTACTGGAACCACAATATTTTCTTTTTGACTCTTCACAGTTATGAAAATTCTGATTGTAAAAACTGTAACATTGTAAAAACAAACAATAATGAACATTAATCTTCACTGACTATATACTCCTTAGTATGGAGGAGTCAGTAAAGTCATGTCATCATTTATTGCTTTTGATCACAAAATGCTAACCATTGCATTTGTAATAGAAATGTAGTTAGAATACCTGTTTCAGTTACATGTTGTTCTAGCTCTGTCACCATAACACGCAGACCAGTTGGGATGTGTTTCAGTAATTTGTACATCCTTGATAAATCTGACAACATTATACACAAAATGAGAGTAAAAATCAGATCATCATTATTATCATTATTCATAGTTCACTATAGTTCTGCATGTGATATATTATATCACTACTATACAACCATAGCCATCAAAAGGAAAAACTAACAAGGTACTAGATTGAACTGCATCAGTGCTTCTATAGAAACAGTTGTAATATAAGATAAATTGTACATTGTAAAGAGATAGGAGCAAAACTGTTGGAGTAATATCAATTCAAGGAATATTATTCTCTTTATGGTGTACAATTTATCTTTTTAATTTTATAGCAAATTCACTATATTGAATGTCACATCCACCATATCCCTTGTCATCACCACTACAATGAACACCATCACAATTGGCATTAACAGTAACCTACATCACACAATAATCAACATTAACTAAAATGCATAATCAACATCAGCACTATTATCATTTACAACAGCAATTAACCTACATCACACATCATCTTCATCAAACATTTATTAGTCAACAATTATTTACTATCATCATTGAGAGAAAATAACTTATATTATACATCTTCATCATCACCCTTCATCAGTCCTACCTGCAGTTCTCTCTTCTCGTACCATCTGTCGACATTCAGCTTGTAAATAGGGAATATATTCTTCTACCATTTTTCCTTCGCATTCTCGAATTACTTTGCTGTAAGATGTTGGATGTAGAAACTTTCTAACTCTTAAATCCTCTTCTTGTATTCTTAAGTCAACCTAGATGACATACAAATGGATATTAGTATCTTATCACCAACAAGTCACATGGTTTCTTTATTAAAGTTTTTATTGATGACTGGTCATTCCTTCCAGTGATTATAATTAATTTCAGATTTATTATAAACTACTGTAACAGTTAATTTCATTTCAGTTACACCTAAATATAGACTTATTCATTATGGTAGCACCAGTACAAAATCAGACTGTAATGCTAAAGGTCATGGGTTTGTTTATCAAGACAGTAAGGAGCTCAGACATTTTGTCTGAGCTAAACTTCAGTGAGAGTTGCAATGATAGTTCATTTCACTTAAAATGCGCCTTTTCTCAAGATGAACATTATTATCAGCATCAGCCTGAAGCATGATGTTCTCGAAACAAAGAAAACTAGGCACCTTTTGTATGTAAATAGAGCAAGCATTTTCAGCCATCAGTTCAGCTGCTTCTCTTCTGTAGTATTCACCAGTTTCTTTCAACATTTCTTTTTCAAAAACCTTTTCATAAAGCTGCACAGAAAAAAGAAACAAATACACAAAAAATGGAGTTATAATTATAAAGTTCATGGCAATATTTCATCAATGCATCACAATGATTGTATCATTTGAATTATTTTGTAACTGACCATTTCAATCTGTGTACTTTTGAAAAGGATTAGATTTTTGAATGCTCAACCAGTTAGGATATTTTTTATTGAATAACATACTCAGATTGGTTAAGCAGTCTTATGGTAATCTCAAATAGGCCACATTACACAAAGAATAGGATTGGAACTTGCACTAAACCTTATACAAATTTAGTTAACAAGAACTTACACTGGTGGTTCCTTTGGTTTGATACTCTTGGACACCAACTTTAAAAAAAGACAAGTTGAAAATGATTAATGACAAACTGTTCTGTTAGTAAATTTATGTAGATTGACTGAAGACAGAGAACCCCACAAACAGACATTTTAAACCTAAATACACACAAACAAGTGTGTTGACTTTAACATTACTGCAGATTAGGGAGTAATGAATGGATTGTAAATATATGTAAAGCTAAATTTGTAAAGCTAGATTTGTATGCAAGATAGTTCAAATCCTTACCAAATGATTTAATGGTATCATGTACAATATTCCGGTTGGTCCCTTCACCATCTCTATCTCTGACAAAACAAGAATATTGAATATTAAGTTTTGTTCTTCTTCCAGATTACCCAGTTTTCTTAAGAAAATCCTTATGGGGGAGTAACAAAACTAGCAAACTACTTGTAGCTGTTTCTGACAGGCATGAGACCTAGGACTTGAAATTCTCAACTCATTCAGAACATCAAAACTGAATCCAAGATATCAAATATATTATAGAATATATTGTAAGATGCTTGCACTATAGATATTGCCCTCTGCAATTTCAAAATCTTTTGATAGAACATCTTAAAACACTTTGGGTATTATTATTATTATTATTGTTATTATTATTATTATTAAAAACCATGTCTGATGAGAGTTCCAAAACATGATACCGTAACCATAATTTTAGTACACGTGTATGCAAACATTACAGCAGCAAGATTTTCATATCACATGCTGATTGGAAGTTTGAATGACAATTATAAAATGATTGTCATAGTACGCGCGCTGTGATTGGTCGAAAACGTTTGATGAGAGTATCAAAACACACTGTTGTCATTTTAGCACGTGCTAGCATTTCATCTGCAAGATGCATATCAATAGTGCATGCTTATTGGTCAGTTTGAATGTAATATACAGGGAGAATTTAGTTTGAATTCCAACAGTTTTCTGTGTTTGATACTCTGATCAAAACACTGTTTTTAATTCGTTATATATATTATATATGCTCCTAATGCATGTTCTCTTAGCATCTTGCACGTTTTGATCAGAACATCAAACAGAAAAAGACTGTTTATGATTCATTAAATCAACTTACTTCTTGATTTCAATCAGTAAATGCTGTACTATAGTTTCTTGTAAAGGTTCTATCATAGTGGATTTCCATATATTAAGGGCAAGCTGAAAAAAAACTTCAATTAAAAGCTACCAAGCACAGAATCTAGACATGTTACAAGACAGAGGGAACTACATTTGCACATACAGATAGTTATTTAGTGATTATGAAGGGACAGACCATTAGAAAAGTGAAGGGGGGGAGGGAGGCGAGGATGTTTCAACTTTGCATGCTTTTTTTTCTCTGGCTTGCCTATTAGCCCGTTTCATATTGAAAAAGGGACTGGGTTCTAGTCTTCGAAAACAAAGCATAATTCATTAAAAAAACATCTTCACATAACAAAAACACAAAGATAAACATCATTACTATGCTATCTTAGTTAATTTGCTAGATATTTTTTAGTTATATTAAATTTATGAAGGAAAAATGTTTTGGAAGGACACTGTCCCTCCACTACATACATTTCTTGTAATATTCAAGTCCCAATAAATTTATCTGTAGTTATCCGGTTTTAACCAAACTTCATCATTTATTCCTTTTAACATGTTCTCTTGAAATATGGTCTCAAATTATTAATGATTTAAAAAGATGAGGAATGGTTTCAATAATTTATGTTTTACTCAACTAGAACCCAGTCCCTTTTTTAATATGAAACTGGCGAATTATGCATGTTTTTTTTTCTTGCGTCCAACCCCCTTTTTTTGGTTCGGATATTTGGACTTGTGGGTTTATTTTTCTGCCGAGATGTTCTTTTTTTTAATTTTCAAACCAACCCCTTCACTTTTCTAATGGTCTGTCCCTAAAATCTATATAGCATCACATCTCTAATTTATAATGAAAATTAAATAAAATCCAATTTATTGAATTGGATTGTATATAATATTTAGCTATAACGGTCCCACAATTATCTGTCTCCTGTGGTTTAATATATTAGTACAAATATCATCTTATACAAATATGACATATAACAGGTGCCATCATGTACAAGTGAGTAACAGACTTCATACCAATATACTTACAGGTCCAATATTAATGGCTTCATGATTAAAAGGTACAACAGTGTAAGGCGAGATCTCCACAAAATCCTGTTTTTGTTTCTTTAAATGTTGATTCAGATAACTATAAAACACACATATTTATAATGATGTTTGACACTTAGAAATAAAAGACGTCATGGTTAAGAATAAGAAAATCAGCCATGTGTCTGAGATAAGACTGAGTTGAACGGTTCATTTCTACTTAAGGTTGATAAACATTAAC
The DNA here is from genome assembly GCA_918843875.1 of Diadumene lineata. Taxonomy (NCBI): domain Eukaryota; kingdom Metazoa; phylum Cnidaria; class Anthozoa; order Actiniaria; family Diadumenidae; genus Diadumene; species Diadumene lineata. The sequence goes on from OU974069.1 coordinate 36,810,541, forward strand.
GTCCACTTCTATTTTTCATTGGTCTGGTAATATAGTTATATAATATTGAATTGTTCTTTTTGTGATATGTCACTTGTATAACTTTGTATTGTGGTCCACTGCAAGTTGTTTTCCTACTTACCCAAATAATAGATTCATATAAGATGACCCTTGACTGTACTGCATCCAATGATGGTGATACTCTCTAAGAATATCAACATTAGGAGCACTGACGGCCTGAAATAGTTGACAAATCACATTGAATCATTGACTTGACTTGTTTCAAGAGAGCTTAGCCAATCACAACATATCAGTCAAGAGAAAGTAAATTCTGACTGGCTGAGCATGGAGATATCTTGGTCACACAATCCTTTTTAGTACAGATTTAAATTGGTCAATTTTAGATTCAATTATAAAACAATGTTAAATTTTGATCAAGTTTCATATCCCAATGTGAAAAGGAAAAATGGTAGGAGTTGATACATGTACAACTCCAAAAACTTCAAAAGAGAATGAAATTTTAAGAGCGGTTTAATAGTGGAAGTAAATGATTTCATCATAACAATAAACCAGTAATTAGATATTCATCTCTATTTTAACTGAATCTTGAGTAGATGTATTATACCACATATCCACAAACCAAATTCATGAAACATACATTTTTTTAAATCTATTTTGAACTACAAAAAATCAAAATTCTGAACCATTTACAAAAAAATACAACTCACTCTTCCACCGATCAACCATAAATAATAATGAATTATATAGTGCAACAAACCTCATATAGTTTTTTGACATGTTCCTCAAGAAAGTTTTTTACTTCACCATATAATCTTTCACCTAATGGTTCTGGGAATGCCACACATAATGCATAAACATCACTTGGTAGAAGTTAAGGAAGGAAGTATGATTGCTGTTATTAATTGGTACAGTTTTATTACATCTAACTGATGGGTGCAACAAATGGAACCCTGAAAAATCTCTACAAATTTTGAGCCAATCTAAAAGTCTCAGATGCACTTGCACTACCATTTTTTTCAAGTCAATCTTGGAATCTCTTTTTTTGCAATTGTCTAGGAGTCTCAAATATTTTGCTCTCAAGCACACACAGCTCTCAAACACACACAGTATATTTCTAATCTCTATTTTGTCGGTTGAGGGTCAATTCCACATGAGACATGACAAAAGCAAAAACAATCAAATGCACAGTTTCCATGCAAGATGCATTCTGATTTTGAAAATAACTGTTAGGCATTTAACAATTATTAAGTTGATGATGATAAGACTGATATCTATGTCAAGGCGAGCCCTCAAAGTCAGCAATTGACGAAATTGGCAAATTTGCTTAAAAAATTGTTTTTTTTTCTGTCAGTAAAGAAATTGTGAAATCTTTGAATTTTTTTTTTTTTTTTTTTTGCTGCAAAATCTTGCAGAGAAACCAAAAGTGCCTTTATTAGGCATGATTTACCCCCAAATTCAATGTTTAGCATACACACACTGTAATACATTGAGTTCATGTTGGTTTTTATATACTATCCCAAAAAGGTAATGTCAGCAACATTTTTGGGTAATGTCCACAACAAAGAAATTACTCTAGCTTCCACAAAAATTGAATATTATATAGCAACGTTTTTGACTATTATTAAACTCCCATTATTGCTAAAACTACCCAAGTTTGTATTTTCTTGAAAGCTTTTCACAATTCACAGGAATTTCATCTTTAAAATGATCACCTAAAAAATGGTTGATTTTATGGTAATGTCCGCAACAGTCACTCTTATTGAAATATCTATGGAGAAAAAGGAGATATCAATTTTTTTTTTCAAATGCATAGTGTAAGGGTCCCCTTAAGCTTTGCTATAACCATGTTTGGTCCACAAAGCTTGTTACAGTTAGTAGTTACAAGCAGTTTTGTAACAATATTTTGTCTTTTGAGTGTAATGTCCGCAACATGAAATTGACCTGAGGCTAACTTAGGTCTCAGGTCTCAAATTTTTAAAAGGAGCACAGTCTGCTCAAATTTTAAAACGAGAGTCTGGGCATCTTGATAGTCATGGGTCTTAGATTTTACCATTTGCCACCCACAGTTATCAATATCTCTAATTGTAATTGCATGTTTTAATAATGCACTTAATATTTGCAAAGTGATATTTTTGTACTTAAAATTTGAATTGCATGGCTGTTGGTATAACAAAAAAACAAATTTTAATTTTGAACACTCTATGAATTAAATTATTTCAAACCTATCTTATGGTTGATAAAGATGCAAATCATATGCATCTAACATACTTGAAAATTATTCAGCAACAGGTACTTTTGTATGATAAATTGTAAACCAAAACAAACCTGTCTTCCTTATGAAATACTTAAAACCACACAAAAAAGCACTACCATGGATTCTTCAATCCAGTTCAATCTATTTAAACAACTGTACGTAAAAGATATAATATCCTAGGAAAAAGGTTTTTGAAATAATGCAGCAATGATTTTATTGTGACCTTGATTGAAAAGTCGTTCTTAAAATCGTTTCATCAGTCATTTTATTCTAAAATATCCTTCAGCTGTTGAGCGTTAAACTTATTCAAACCACTTACCATAAACAGCATGTACCTCAAAAGTTTGTACTTAGGTTTTTTTTCAACTCGACTAAATTATAGGGTGACGTAAAAGTACAGAAATGTAATTACGAAAATGCTCAATAAAAACACAACTTAACGATATACTAAAATAGTTTTGTCCACAGAACAAATAATAGTGAGGTAGGAAGTGCAATGACATGGTTATCTAAACTTAGTAATAATCCAGAGGCACAATATTAGCATACAGAAAGGATACGAAAATCTGTCATTCCAAACAGGTCTCGGAATCTTGTCCAAAGTGAGAACAGCTTTAATAGTCTCCAAAATTTTGCTCCAAGTTACATCGAAATCCACTACTCGAGGCTTCAGTGACATCTTTCATCATAGTTGCACATTACAGCATTAATGAAGTTTTAAAAGAAAATCACATCCATATATTTTCCTCATTTTGTCGATGCCATACAAAATGAATCTAAATTCACGCCAAACTTTCAACAAGGTAACCTCGCTGTGACTACCTCAAAGGCTACTGGGAAATATTTTGCCTTCTCACTACAGGGAGCCCATCAGCTTAGGGGGCGAAAAAGTAATAAATAACTCTACAATATAATTTTTCTTCCTAAAAAAATTATATTAAAACATTTTAAAAGTTGCTACATAATTTTTTATTATAAAATGAATTGTTGATCGCTTTAGGAAAATAATAGAAAGGTTTCACATTGTTTTGCTTTTTTTAGCTTACAAATGATAAACATAGTCTGGATTAATATACTAATTGCATAAATTTTATTTGACATACATGCAATTCATGCATGCATTTCATTACAGAGTCCTCTAGCTACCTATATATTTTTCTGCGGGTTTCCTGTGCTGCTACCTCACAATTTTAATCCAGCGGTTTCTACGTGTTACACAAGAAACGCCAACCAGTAGGCCGGCAACACCACAACTTGTTTGAAGTACTTGTCGATAGTATTTTTACATTTTACATCAATATGTCTGAGGTATAGATGATACCCTGCTTTTCATGCATTGTGGAAGTTATTCATTACATCAGTATGCTTTGATTTACAGGCATTCCAAACTGCTGCAGCAGAAGCCAAAAACCTCGCGAACAAACCAAGCAATGAAGATATGTTGGAACTCTACTCTCTGTACAAGCAAGTTACTGTTGGGGATTGTAATACTGGTGAGTAGAAAAAATTATTATTTATTTCGGTTAAATGTGAGGCGATTTATGTAATCCTACCGTATGCGATATACTTACGAAGAACTTTGGACTCTATCGGTATGATGTGGTTATTAATAATTAAAATTACCGCTTCGATGGATTAATATGAAAAAAAGCCTACTTTTGATTAACTTATATACTATCAGTATTTATTACGAAAGTAATAATCATGCACCAGTGTTAATGATATATCTCTCTCACCAAAACCACTTTTCATGCTCAAAATAAAATGAAACGGAACATTGGACAGATGGATAAAGCACAAAGGCCTAATAGCACTATGCACAGGATAAATCGCCACCCATAGGAGAAGATCTATAAAATTTCACGGGCAGATTTAGGGAGGTGTCCACCGGTTCACCGAACACCCTCTTTCCTTCGTTTAAATATAATCTAACGGTTCACCGGACACTCCCCTTACATCGTTTTTGTGGCTAGTGCCTAGCAGAGATGCAAGCCAACAATGCCAGGGCCTTGAAAGTGGGTGGGTGGGTGCATGTGTAATTTGGCATACCTTGTGTACTTTCCCAATTTATCACCGATTACATGACAGAGAAACAAAATGGTGGTGTTGAGGCAGCCAAAAGTAGGAGATGTTAAAATAGAGTAAATCAGGACACTATCCGGACATTTTATGATGGACGCTCTTCAGAGCAAGTAAGAAGGAACTGAAGGCCATATCATGGTTAATAATTTTCAAATTGATAGTGGATTTCATGGTAAGAAATGACATTCTCAAAGTGATTTATCAGTGATGTACAAAATTCCCCCAGAATAAGGGACTGACATGGATAGATAACTTCATAATTTGTGTCATTTATCCTCAATGGGTGCTTTTAAATATACCATTGAATGGTTGGAAAACCTGGAGTTTTGTTTACGTCAGAACTTGTGACCGAAAAACCTATGGAATATACCATTGTTTTGAACAGGCGGTCATAAGGTATGCGATCACTCTTAATATCTTCAGTTGGACTTTTCATAGACACATGTCATAAGTAAACATTTACTGCAAATATTTTTTAGAATAAAACGCATCGATCAGTCAAAACATAAAAGGCCAATAGAGAAATTAAGTACAGCTGATTTTCATGAAACATTTTATCCTGAAAAAACTTTGATATTCGCTAAATCACTATTTGAACTGGACAACCATTTCAAGAATAGCTGTATCAAAATAACAACAAAAGCACATTAAAACTATTGGAATCACTTGAATAAATGTGTTTCAATAAATCAAATATTGGCTTTGTCTTTCCTAGCACTAGCCACATGCAGTCCTTGACTGCATATTTTTATAATCTAACAGTGCACTGGACACCCCCTTTATTTTTCTTTAATGTTTATCATAGCAAAATATCTAAAAATGAAAATAATACATCCTGCTATAAATGTTTGTTTTTAATCAAATCGTGGGTTCTCCTTAGGTAATTCTTGGTTGACGGTGGCATATTTCTGCATTTACATGGCTTTTAAGGTTTTCGATTTTTATTTTTTGTGACATCCCCTTGAACCATTTCTGGATCCAGCCCTTAATTTGATGCAGTGGATAACTTGTATCATATGGATAACTTTCTCCAGTCTTCCTACAGCCATCCCCAGATGTTCATGTATGGTCACCTAACATTCGAATTTAAAATTTTATGGTTTCAAGAGTAATCAATTGATGAAACCAATATTGCAAATATCGCTCAGAAACAGTAATTATACTTGTATGTTAATGTCAATAATTATTAATAGTGTGATATAATAATAATGTTAGATCGAGTAAGTTCAAGCTCAATGTTGAAGCCCCACCCAGTCTAATTTGGAGGCCTAATACACTGAGAGACTCAGGCTGCAACCCAGCATCCATGATGCATTTGACCACATTGGCTCAAAGATCCCACAGCGGTTTCTATGTTATGCCAATCCCAAATTTCCAGTCATACTGGAGTGGTTATCAAAGTGAAATTGATTTTGGTTATCTACAGTTTTGGACAGTGGAATTCCAAAGTAGCTTGAAGTTGTATATATTTTTAGTATGGAGTCAAATGTGAAAGAGAATGAGGAATGGGAGTAAAGAGGAAATGTTTTCCAGTCTATGGACTACGTGACTGGAATTGTATCTCACAGTGTATGTATTTTTTTTTTGTATTTTAGGTGAGCCAGGAATGTTAGATTTTACAGGCAAAGCTAAATGGAATGCATGGAATGGAAAGAAAGGTACTAAGTCTATCAGTAACACATTAGCCTGTCTACTGGCACTTTAGGGGCTTGAAGGGAGGGGGCAGTGGAGGATTTGGGACCACGTAAGGTAGTACCAGACCCTTGCTATTGCGCATCCAGCTTGTGAGTGTTGAACCAATTGAAATCTCCTGAGCAGCTAAAGTAAAACTGCACAAGGCGAAATCTGGCCATTAGCTGATTTTCTCTCAAAAAATCTTTAAAACACTTCATGAAAGTTGGTGCCTATGTCCTCGCTGCAAAACATTGAAATTACAATTAATTTTTTTGTGCATATTTTCAGCTTATAGCTTCAAATATAACACTGGGATCCCCATTTTTTTTTTAAATGAGAAACTACATATTATATTCATTGGATTAAGAGCAAAAAAAAGTTCATTATAAGATTGTCACAAATTTCAATATTTTTACAACCCACATGTGGTTTTTACATTACTTGGATGGATTTTTTATCTAGATATGTTTTCTAAACTCAACAATTATAGTTTAAAACATTTTTTTTTTCATTTTCCTAAATGGGTCTGAGTAATTTTAATCTTATGTTTGCTAGTTTAAATCTAGATATCCAAGGATAATGCATTTACTAGATTCTGCTTTTTCTGTTTCATTTAGGAATGAGCAAGGAAGATGCAGAAAAGGCTTATATTGCCAAAGTGGAAGAACTGAAAAAATAAACTGAACTATTAAATGCTTTTGTTGTTTTTAATTACAATGCAAAAGTAATAAACCTTTCTCATATTTTATTGTTTGTTTATTCATATGGTTTGACTCAATTTTAATTTGATTAACTGCTTGATTGCTTACTTGTTTGTTTCTGTAATTCCATGTCTGCGTGATTGTTTGATTAATCGTTTTACATTTTGTTTTGCTGTTAAAAAAGTTTGTTATTTAATTTGCTTGTTTTCAATTCTTCAATATTTAAGCTTTTAAATAGTTAAATTGAGGAGTTGTTTATTTGTTGTGTTTGTGCTTTTGTTTGTTCGTTTGCTCGCGTGTGCGTTTTTCCTTTTTTTTTCGTTTTTTTATTTATTTTTTATTGTTTTTGTTTTCTTTTGGTGTGGAAAAAATATTATTGCAACAAAAATATTTCATGTTAAACTGAACGTTTACAACACCGACTGGTAATTAGAAAAAAAGTAAATGACCCTACAAGAAAACGATTCATGAAGAGCTGGTATCGGGTTGTAACACTAACAAGCAATCGATCAAACAGTAAAGACCCGGTCCGACTACTGGACATTAATTTTCATTGATCCAATTTGTGAAATAATGACATGCAAGCGATATGTTTTTTATGAGTTTGTGATGGATTCGTAGTTTGTTCCCTCATATTATTAGCCTGCGAGTATATGTGTTTAGAGTGATAAAGAGATGAAAAGCCAGTACGTACATTGGCGGCGGCAGCTGAAAAATCGTTTAATTCTTAATGTGCAGGCGGTGCCCCCCTTCCATCTTCAGTTCTCGAGCCTCAGTGTGCGTGTACGACCAGCCGACTTCGAAAAGTGAGATTCTCTAACCGATATTTATTCTTCACTTTCATTTTGTTACTGCTGTTTTGTTCGAAATAAAAATTAACTCGATATTTCTTTGGCAATCAACCCATCTCAATCAAATTCCTACGATGGCCGGCGCCTGGACTGCCCCGCGAGATGCGTCCTGACTGACCTGACCGTTCAGATCTGTTCAATTTACAGAACTGATTTGATGCTCGAAAGGATCATGAAAAGTAAATGGTGAAAACTATAAATCCCGACATACTGCCAACTATAGATTTTGGCGCTGTATAGATTCATTTTACTTTCAGAAACTCCAGTAACACTTGATCGAAACTGAAAATCGCAAATCAGCGTTATGCATTCCACGGAAGCAAAGCTAAGTGTAAATAATTATAAAAGAACCCAATGACAGGGATAACATCCCCTTACAAGTTGAAATTATGCAAAAGCAACAGTACGCCCCAGTATCGATACATATACTGCGCCTAGGAAATTTGTATAAAGTGAAAAATTAACCACGATACATGGAGTGAATTTCTGGTAGAGCCGGCGTTTTCGAATGAGTGGAAAACAGCACCGTACCGCGCACCGTATTGTAGCCTTACTGATTTCTAAGAAAACATTCGAATTATCTACCGTATTGTAGCGGTATCGTAACCGTAGCGCTTTCCACTCATACGAAAGCGACTCTAAAAAAGTTTTTTTTTTAATATATTACATGGACTGAATGCTATGTGGGTTGTACCATACACATCTTAAGGTTGCAATAAAGTTTCTTTGCTCAGGTTTCTTCTTTGTGATGCACATATATATGATCAATGTAAGACATATATTCTAAGTAACTAAAAATTTGTAAGTTCGCAAATAGATGGCTTTCAAAATGAAGTGCGTTCAGTTTTGCACTGGTGATGGGCCGGGGAGCCTGGTAACTAGAATGGTCCCGTTTTCAGCGACTGAACATTACGGCGTCATATACTACAACTACCAGAATGTTTTGCTTACTTTCTTTTGTAGGGCAGTTTGCACAACTTGGTCGATCTGTTAATTGAAAAAAAGTGATTAAGAATTTGAATATGAAAGAGAATTCGCAAAGAAAAAAAAACTAAAAACTAAACTGACAATAGATCTAGAAAAATTGGAAATGGCCGGGAGGTAACGAAAACACGAAACAGAAAAACTTTAAATTGAATTAGACTGCGGGTTGTTGTTTTTAATTTTCAGTTTTGCTTCTGGTACTATCTTGTAATTCTGTTTAATCCCTTACCATGCATCGTGTCAAGCATGAAGGATGGAAACATTTTGATCCTTGCACTTGTGCTTGCGCCCGGGGGGGGGGGGGGGGGGGGGGGGGGGGGGGCGTGGTTTCACCAGTTTTTCATCCCTAAAAGATACCAAAATCAAGAGTTTTGTTCATATTTTTACCCCCCCCCCCCCCCACGGGTGCTTGCGTCGCTAGTGAAAACCAGGCTTACCACTGGGGCAGTCTGATGAATGGCAGGTTTGTCATGCTGCCATACAGCTAGCTGTCATCATTCTTTTTCTCCCATTTCAGTGATGTTTTAATTCCCTTGCTGTTCAGTGTTTGGCAACCGATATAATCAGTTTCAAACCATCGTGTTTATGAAGCATTAACGCAACGCCGTCACCCTGCATATTTTTCCGTGTTGGTTCACTGGAAATAATCGAATTCAGGTCACTCTGAGTGATCGGCACTTACTGACAAATGAATATCGTTACCTAGAAAACCATCATGACGAAGTAATACTGACTCACCCTGACAACAGTCAACTCTCTAGTTTGAACTAGAACAGTGAATGCATGCATATGTATTGGACCGTATTGTAAATCATCATCATAAGGTTTGTTTCAGTTTTTGGCTACGTTCATGTATATTTAGCATTAGTTTTGCATGCTATTTTGACGTTCAAAGCACACTGTGTTTAGTTTAGGATTATTTCTGGGTCAGTCACGCACGTTTGGTGCTGCATGGTCCTCAATCCGACAACGTTTCCACCGAAATCACTCAGACCCGGTCCCTTTTAGTCCGTTCAGTGCCCGCCTTCCTTCACTTTTCCACAAAACGAAATTTTGGATTGTGCAAAACCGAAACTAAATTACATTTTTAATCCTCTTTTAAAAGATAAATATTTTCGAGAAAATAGACTTCAACTTCAACTTTAACTATTTGTGACAAAGATTGCTTGTTGAGTTTGAAGAGACAGCGGAAGTGAGTCACGACATCGTTGTGTGAGAAAAGTCTTTGAGTTGGGTGGACTAACATGACTAAGGGCTTTTGTTCAACGGAATTAGTTTAAAAACGAATCAAAAGAACGATAAATTGATATTGGCATGGCTATTGATTAATCAGGGCGCGCATCGTTAGTCAATCCCTCACATAAATCACAAACAATGTCATATTTACGCTACAATAATCATCAGAAATACTAATTTGCAGGATTTCAAGCATTATCCTAAAATGGCGTATTTCGTTACAATTGTTTACTTTTTGTTTATTTTTGGTTGCATGTAATTTTGATTGGCAGATATCTGTAGTGCGAAAATGGAAATGCTACGTTGCCAACATTCCTGTCCATGATGCTTTGCGGTTAGGCGGTGTAATAATGGCCGACTGAAATCAACGTGATAAAAAGATCTTGGCTCCGTTGACGAAAAAAAATGGCCAAAACCTAACTCCCTTAAGCATTATAATATCAAAAATACAACCTAAGGTGAAGATCAATATTTGAGAAGTAAAGATTGCAAATTTACTGAAGGATTTAAGCGAATGGAACTGAAACCAACCTAGATTTTGTAAGGCGATGTAGTGGAGAACTTCCAAGATACAACACTCGCTTTGGATCATTCATTTTACTTCGGCGGACGTATTTTACTATTAAAACATGACTGAAAAGGCGCAACAACAGCAACCAGATCCGACTGAGTGTACCATTAAGGTATTTAGTCGTTTTCGACCTCAGTCTGAAGCAGAAACAAGAGTCGGAGGAGAAATGATCGTGAAGTTTCCAACACCCGAGACTGTGATACATGCGGTAAATAGCGTTTACTTCTAACACATTTGTCATTATATACGTCTTTTTCTCTTTGTCGACAGCTTATATTAACTTTATGTGTGTTTTTCTGTCATAGGGCCGTACATATACATTTGATCGAGTATTCAAGCCAACATCCACACAAGAAAAAGTTTATGGGGAAGCGGCACAAGAGATTGTTCGAGGTAAGCTTTTGCCACGAAATCCTTTATTATAATTACTCTATTCAGTGGATTTCCTGTGATGTATGGAGTAGTTTATAGATTCCAATACACATTTATACCGATGTGAGTCTATTCAGTAAAAATATTGATAATTGAGTAGTTTTCTTGGGCACAGAAGTGTCCAATTTTGACGCAAACGTAAGTTTATTATCCCCGATGAACAAGCAATGTTATTCTTTAAAGATTTTGATTTATTTAGCAATATCTAATCGCTTGAGACCATTCGCGCTGTGTTTTCATTTTATGGATATTTTAGTGTCGTTATAAAATTTATTTCGTTCGATCACTAAGGCTTGTTCAGTTGTTGTCATTCGTCGAATAGCAATCAAAAAAATTCTTCGTTATTCAATTGCTTGAATGTCTGGTCTTACACATGAATACATTAGAATTGATATTTCTTAACCACTAGTAATGTTATCTATCATTCTTTGTTTGGAAGTCAATTGAATTTTAAGCTCATTTTTCCTTTATAACGATATATTATAAGAAATCTACAAAAAAATGACTTAGATACGTGAGATGTACATTTTAACCTTTTCTATGCGAGCCTGTAAATATGATTGTTGTAACAGGTCATTTTCTATGTCTTCTACTTTATAATTAATTTATTTGGAATTCTACGCTTCTAATTTAGTCCTCTAACTTATTTAATTTTCTTTTTTTCACTCATATTAACAAAGTAAATGAGAAAATATTATAATGGCTAAATAATAACATGATTTTCAATATATATCTATATTTGAATTTTGCACTTTATTTGTACAGAGAGTAAACAGTAGTTTTTTTAGTCAGTGTATTAGCATATAGAATGTCCCTTGAGCATCCTAGTTCTATTTACAAAATCCCTATTATAAATAACTTATCCTGAGATCTTTATTCATCAATGTATGTGTATGTTCTGTAGAAGTACAACTATTGTCTTTGAAGTCTCATAATTATTAATTAAGCCTTTGAAAACAAAATATATGCAATATCTCTTAAAATGTAGTCCTTGAGGTTAACCAGCTTTTGGTTGAAATCTTAAGGGTAACTATCATTGCAATGGTGTTTTACGTGGCTCAAAATAAAACATCTACAACAAGAAACTTACAGAGTGTAAACATATTTAATGTTATGTGAATTGCCCACATTATCCCTCATTTCACACCAAGAAATACTATTTACATTCATAAACTGTCACAGTTGGTGTAGAGTCTTGTGATACACTGTTCTGATTATTCTACAGTCAACTTCTTTTAATTTTTTGCCATTTTTTATACTATGCAAAAACCATATATAAATGTATTAGTGAACAGGTTTGGATTTGTTTTGATAGCCATGAATAATATTTTTTCAATGATTTCCTGAATCAATGAAGTTGTTTAGTTTCATAATTTACAATGAATATGTATGAAAGCTTTATATGAAAAATCACAATTCTAACTGACAATTATTACATGTACTTGTGTCTATCATGTTGTAGGTTTTATATTTGATACCATAACCCAGTTGTTGTTATCTCATACAAACTAGCTTCCCCAGTGACTTATAACTGTGCATAACATTATATTGTTATTATGCTAAATCAAAGTGTACACAAGGATAGAATATATTCATGAATTCTAGATCTATTTATTATTATTTTATTGTTTGCTTGAATGCATTTTATAAAATGCTTGAGTTTTTTTAATTATAATTGTTTTGATTTATTACAGTTTGTGTAGAAAATTGGGCATAATGCCATGCAAATTGCACATAGTGCATTATTTTATAGAATATAATCTACCAATTTTATTAGTCTCATCAAAGATGCAATTGCCATGCAAACTGTATATCACACTAACATTTTTAAAATAATATAAGTTATATTCTACTTAATTTATTATTCTTATGAAAGATAATCACAAAAAACAATTACAGAAAACTGTACCTAATATTATGTACATTTATGCCTTATGAATTCTCACACAAAAGCTACACCAATATGTAGATGGCTTTGATATTGAATGTTTAATTGGTATATGAGTAAATGGTTCAAAAATTTTCACAGAGGAAGTTGATCATGTGTCCTTAATGTTTATTCAAGAGATTTATTATGAAGTTATTCCAGATCTTTCTACTCCAGTTTGTTATCAGTGAATAATTACCAAACATTAAATTGTGTTTTGAAAATAGTCATTTGCCTTTTAGAAAATGGTGATTCATTATTAATTTTCTGTAAATATGGTGTACTGTCAATAAATATGCTGTACCATAAAATTGCAATAATTTTTACAACCTATTTAGAATATTTTGTGAATAATTAAACACACTTATATTTGAACTTGTTATTGTTCATTTGTGTATGTATTTTTCTGTTATTTGTTTTTAATATCAGAACACATTTTGCAATAGTTCAGTAAGTACAAATAAAACTTGGACACCACAATGAAATATATGCAATTAAAAGGGACAGCTAATGTCAGTGAAAAGTCCTTATTGCATGCTCATCAAGCCTTGGTAAACAAACAATCATCTTTTATCAATCCTTGTTTACAATTTAAGTGCATTTGGTCTTAGAGTTATTCTTAAATGTTGTTAAACCTCAGTACAATTGTCTACAAAAAGGTCTGGGTGATGAAATCTGATCTCTGTTTTTATTTTGGGCTTTTATCTTAATAAGGTCACTCCTATGACATATTTCTTGCAAAAACACTAGTAACTTGACCTGGGATAAGTCTCAGATGAATTCAATTCTGAAATGTTATGAATTGGGTGTTTTCCAGATAATTCTGATGCTATCCAATTCCCAAAAGTAATAACTGTTGAATATTATTTTGGATTTTTTAAAATATTTTTATCAGTCTACCTGAATAAATTATAATTCAAGCTTATGACATTGATCAGAATTGGAAATCAATATTCTGAGATATCAATCTTTTTCAATGTGCATATTAAGATGAAGAGAGATCTCTCAAGGTTGTTACTTGATGTGTGTAAAAGATATGTGTGATTTTGAGCACTGTAAAATGATATAAACATTTAGTGTTAGAGTAATAAGATTATCCAACCAAGGACTAACCTGCAAAACATCAGTACTATCAGTATCATTTTCTGGCGCTCAAAATTACACATATCTTTTAAAACTGTTTCTATAGAAACACCAATGCAATTCGCTCAATATAGCGTTTAGCTGTTACAACAAATAATATATAGCACTCATTGCAGGTATTTTTTTCTGTTATGATTCAGCTATCTTCGGTTCAATGTTGAGTTAGTTAGAAGTGAATACAAGGGTTGCTTGACTAACTGACTGTTTGATTGATTGATTGATTGATTGATTGTCTTTGTATATAATTGATTGATTGAATTAGCAAAATGACAATGATAACAACAAAAATTATCTTCCATCTATGCCATTTATCTATGTCATTTAAAAATAATTATGCTGTAACATAAATATTTATGTGTAGATTTCAAATGAGAATAAACTGATAAGAAGGCCTCCTTCCTTGATGATTAAAAGAAAATGATAACGATAAAACCATAATGAGCTTGTGATTGAACTTTAATTGTGTTCTATTTCAGATGTGCTCAATGGATACAATGGAACAATCTTTGCTTATGGACAAACTTCTAGTGGTAAAACACATACAATGGAGGTAAATTCACTATGGAGTGGCACAAATCCAGAATAAAGTTATTTATCAGATAAAATTACTCAAATATCCACCCATCCAATCAGTTCATTTTAATCTGTCAATTGGTCATTTATTTATCTAGACATATATATGCATTCACTCATTGAACTCATTTATTCATTTGTCCATTCATTTATTCATTAATCTATTCATGAACTCATTCATTCATCCATTTATAAATTCATTCATCTATTCAAGAACTCATTCATTCATCCCCTCATTGATTCATCTATTCAAGAACACAATCATTCATCCCCTCATTCATTAATCTATTTATGAACACATTCATTCATTCATTCATCTATTCATTAATCTATTCATGAACACATTCATTCATCCATTCGTCCATTCACTTATCATTCATGCATTCACCAACTCTTTTTTCATGCATTTATTGTCTTGATTACAGGGAGTTATTGGTGATGCAAGAAATCAGGGTATTATACCAAGAATTGTACAGGATATATTTAATCATATCTATAATATGGATGAAAATCTAGAATTTCATATAAAGGTAATCATACAAAGTTTTGAAATTAAAATTAGAAAGAGTAAGCACTCTTTGTGTCAGCAAAATTTATCAAAGTATAAATCTGCAGAAACCAACCAATATGTAGAGGTTGTTATTAGCAAAATAGAGATCAGATTGTTTTACAAATGACTCAATGTTATTCAAAACTGTTTCTGTCCTGTTAAAATACTTGAATGTTGTACAATCTACATTAATCAATTTCAAATTTGTTGTAGGTTTCATATTTTGAGATTTACTTGGATAAAATCAGAGATCTATTAGATGGTAAGTACAGGTGACAGGGATATCCAGAAATTTGTAGCTATTATGTAGCATTCTGTTTGGTTATAAAGCTTTAAGATATTTCTGTAGTCACAGAGAATTAAAGTTAACAATGCTACATTCAGCTATGGGATGATTCTTAAGTAACGTTCCGAGTAAGAACTAGTGTAGCAAACGGCAATGGAATGCATAAAGGTGTTAATTGTGTATTGTTTAAATGCTTGATCTGATTGGCTAAAACAAGAAAATTGGCCTTTTTTCAAACTTTTGGGATATTTTTCCTATATTTTATTCAAAATCACATTTCAGTTTTATTAAAGCAATCTTATTTTTTTCTATGAGAAAATTTTACCGTGGGACTCACTATGAAAAGCAAGCGTCTCCTAGCCATTGTTTTGAGCAATTCTGATTGGACAAAACCATTAAACACAAAAGAATCACTGTCTTGTAAACAGCATTTTGTAGATTTTACTTAAGAAATGTGTAACCCTTAGCTAGATACATCAATATAGTGAAAATTAAAGAATTTCTACGTGGGGAAGTTTTTTTGCCGAAGAACAATAGAAACCTCACTAGTTTTTACGCGTATTGTTACTTAAAAAATGACTGGAGAGAAGTAGAATGCCTGTTGTCAATTTACTGACTGTGATTTGTTATTGACTTAAACAACACAGAATTAGATTAATGATGAGCAATAAACATTTTCTGTAAAAAAAGATTTACATTATTTGGCTTTGTACAATTGCAGCTCTCTCAACTGTCTATTTTTCTATGTTCAGTTACAAAGACTAATCTGGCTGTCCATGAAGATAAGAATAGGGTTCCATTTGTTAAGGTGAGGTGATGCATCGATGAGCTGTTTGTCTGCATGTTGTTCTGCCTTGAATAATGTCTTGGGAAATGATTGGTGTGCAAATAGTTCAAACACTTTTTTTTGCAAAAGATCCATTCCAAATGATATGTGGTTTGAAATTGGTGATAGATAATCTACCTTTTTCATATTCTTGAAATGAAAGAATTATGTGTATGATTGGTGAGAATTAGTGCTGGTAAGACTATTAGAAGAACAAGTAATGATATTGTGATGTTGTTTGTGAGGTAAACTTGTTGCATTGTTGCCTTTGCAACTTTGAATGGATTTTTTTTCCTGCCACTTCAACTGTCGAGCCACCGAGGCAGCATTATTGATGTCACAGAAAAAACAAAATCCAGTCAAAGTTGTAAAGGCAACTGGTTGAGATGCAATGATTTTAGCTGTAATGTAAGATGTTTTTTTATTTCAGTTAGCATTTACATTTTAGACCTTTTTCCAGATTTATTGATTTTCCATTAAATTAAAGGGTGTTTTTACTATTAATGATATACAGGGTGCAACAGAACGGTTTGTGTCCAGTCCAGATGAAGTCATGGAGATAATTGATGAGGGCAAAGCCAACAGACATGTAGCTGTAACAAGTAGGTTGAAAGTTTGACTAACGTCTTCATTTACTGTACATATATGATTAGGGGTTATACATGCAATATTGAAGTGGAAATTCTAGGGGGTAGGGGTATTATAAGTAACCTCAAAAAAGGAAATGAGTAGGGGGTAAGTCAGAAAAATATCCCTCAGTGGGAAGGAAATTAGGAAAATTTCTGGGACTAAACAATCTGTCTGTGTGTTAATGAGTTTACACATCTTCAGGACTTGCTGTCAAGTGAAAACTGTTTTGATAAAAAAGCCATATTATTTGTACCTAAAAAAGTTGAAACTGATTGTTGTCCCTCCCATTCTCAAGCTTGTCTGTCTAGAGCATGTTGAGTTGGTTAATATAAAAAGTTTGATTATAACTGGTTGTTTTGTTATTCTAGATATGAATGAACATAGTTCAAGAAGTCACAGTATCTTTCTGCTTCATATCAAACAAGAGAATGTGGAAACTAATAAAAAATTGAGTGGAAAGCTATATTTAGTTGATCTTGCAGGATCAGAAAAGGTAACTTAGCCCTAGAGTAACCTTATTTGAAACATTGCTCTCTTTTACAACTGAAATGCAAATAGAATGATCATCATAGCACTCTGTTTCAAAAATCATACAAGAGGAGCATATTGAAACAAATGCTTCACTCAAATGATTGTCCAATGAAAGAGTTTTCCATAGCAGGCTACAGTATGATATCTGCCATTATCAACTCTGTTTGTTTCAGGTCAGTAAAACACATGCAGAGGGTTCTGTATTAGATGAGGCCAAGAATATCAATAAGTCATTGTCAGCTCTAGGGAATGTAATATCAGCACTGGCTGAAGGCACTGTAAGTAATTATTTTATTTACTCAAGTTTGTTCAATAAGTTAAACAATTATGTACTATAGTATTAAAAGAGTCAAGCTTTTATACACAGAGTCTGTTGGAATGTTCAGCTTGAATGATCTTTCTCTGATAAACAACATTTCATAAATTGTGAATTAGCTCCATTTGTTTTTATGTTAAACATCATATCCAAAACCAAACTGTTTAATTCTTTTTGGTTTTTTGAATTTTTACTTTTTAAAATGTATTGTAAAGCATTTATCCTTCTCTTTTTACAGAAATCCCATGTTCCATACAGAGACAGTAAAATGACTAGAATTTTACAGGAAAGTTTAGGTATGTTCTTGTATCCTCCCAGACATGTGGAATGTCAACTCTTAACTCTTAACTTTCCCCTCATATAATTATGATGTAAATGACATTATCACTTTGTTGTGGTTAGTAAGCAATAAATAAGTAACTTCACCTGGAGAAGTCTGAAACCATCCCAAGGCTTTTATATCCATCACATTTTCTTAGTGTGAATTCAATAATAAAAAGAGATTGTTTCTTTGATTTTAGGTGGAAATGCAAGAACAACAATTATAATTTGCTGTTCACCTTCGTCTTTTAATGATGCAGAAACTAGATCTACTTTAATGTTTGGTCAAAGGTAATGGACTGGCTTTGTCACACATACATACCAAAATAATATGTGGTAGAAATCCATCAAGTAAAAGATTACAGCCCAAGCTTTGCTACTTCATCTAAAATAAGAATTACTTCCAAAGTGCCATAGAACCCAAATGTGTTCAAAGTCATTATAATGAAAACATTATTTTTGCATGCCAGTGATTAAGAGCTAACAAATGTCACTCTGTATATATTATTTCAGTCTTGTTTTGAAGTACAATTAATGTGCAATTTTATGTATTATAATAACTTACTTTGGTCATTAAACATTCTGCTCGAACAGCTCATTCTTGTATTTTTTTAGAGCTAAAACGATCAAGAATGTTGTTGTAATAAATGAAGAATTGACTGCTGAGGAATGGAAAAGACGCTTTGAGAAAGAGCGTGAAAAGAATGCAAAACTTAAGGCAACACTTCAGAAATATGACCAGGAGCTCTTAAGGTGGAGAGGAGGTACGTAACATCAGTGATGATTTCAAGAATGATGTTGTTGATGATGACAGTCATGATGTTGCTGATGATAGTCATGTTTGTGGTGGTGATGATGATGTCGGTGATGATGGTGGTGATGGTGATGATGATGATATTGGTGATGATGGTGGTGGTGATTTTGGTGATGTTGATGTAAATGTTCTTGGTACAATATAAATGCATAGATCTGCTAATGGGTGGTGGCAAGATGATCAAAGTAATTATGACAAATGATGATAGTGATCAGAGATATGATGATGATGATGATAAGACTATGATAGTGATGATATGGATAGTTGATAGTAATGACTGACTGACAAAAAATTATCAATATATGCATTTCTGGTGCATTTCTGGTGCATTCATTCATTCATTCATGCATTCATTCATTCATTATTAATTAAATTTATTTATTTATTTATTTATTTATTTATTCATTCATTCATTCATTCATTCATTCATTCATTCATTCATTCATTCATTCATTCATTCATTCATTCATTCATTCATTCATTCATTCATTCATTCATTCATTCATTCATTCATTCATTCATTCATTCATTCATTTATTTATTTATTTATTTATTTATTTATTTCCATGTTATCCAGGTGAAAGTGTACCAGTAGATGAACAAACAAGTAAAACTGCTGACAATAGGAAAAGTGATTTATTTGACATCCAACAATTGAACATCCCCGAAGGAGGAGGAGCAGCACCAGCTATGACTAATGCTGAGAAAAAGAAATTTGAAAAAGACATGTCTAAACTGTATCTACAACTTGATGAAAGGGTAGGTCACTTAGTTTGTAATATGCATTAAGCATGCAGATTTATTTGTAGCACAATAACTGTAAAGAATGTTTTTCATGGTGTGATTTGTTGTGTTTGATTTGTAGCATATGATCAATTGTGAGGTTCAAAAGTTTCTAAAGTAGTCGTAGGGCATTCTAAAACAAGTTTTAGAACACTTGTTTTAGAAGCTACAGCTAATCCTATATTACAAATCACACACGCCAAATCGCACCTTGTATAAGTCGTTGTGGTGATCTGGCCTGTTGGTACAATGTCCCGATACCATGATGCAGGGCCCCTCTGGATGCCAGCCTCATTGCTGAATGGGCAACTCTGCCTAAATAAAGTTTACTACCACAATGCATAACAAGCAATAGAAATGCAAATCCTGATGATTGGGTTGAGCTGTGGTAGAATGTGAATGAGATGGATCAACACAATGAAGCACAATAATTGAGCCATTGGAAAAATAATGGATGAGATTCAATGAGATTGAGTCTTGCAACACCAAGCATTCATGATGATTATGATACGATATGTTATTGATTTTTGTCTTTTTTTCAATTGAAATCAAAGGATGATGAAATTCAGTCCCAGTCCCAGTTGATCAACCAACTCAAAGAACAAATAGCTGAACAAGAAGAGGTACATTAAATAAATAAATTAAAATAAATAAATTCTTTATTACTTTTTCACTCATTTTCTAAATCTTTGTCTTGTTTTATTCCATATAAAATAAGGAAATAATCTCAAAATTTAGCCATGGTTATAGTCCAGAAGCTCATATTTTTTAGAAAACTTTCTAGATTCTGCATGGCTAGTAAAGACTGAACTTTTAATGATTTCTAGTGCAGTCTGTCTGTCTGTCTGCCATAATGTATTGTGTCAACATGCAATCTTCCATCTTGCTGACAGTGTTTTCTATCTATTTCCAGTCACTGAAGTCTGCACGTTCAGACAGCGATAAGTTCCAGTCTCAAATGAATGTCATCCAGAAAGAAAGTGATACATCCAAAACAGAGGTGAAAGAAGTGCTGCAAGCGCTTGAGGAACTGGCTGTGAATTATGACCAAAAACTGCAAGAAGTGGAAACTAAAAACAAGGAAAATGAAAAGTTAAATGATGAATTGTCCACAAAACAGGTACATATACTAAGTAGAAGATTATTATTGTGTCTGTTTTCCTATTCCTTGCTTTCTTCTTCCTTTACTTCTTCCTTTACTTTCTTCCTTTCCTTTATTTACATCTTCCTTTACTTGACGAATGATGGCAATGTAATGAGTTCTCAATATTTTTGAAAGTTACATTTTGACATGTATAGTTTTTTGTTGTAAGGGAATGCACTTCATGTAGAAAAAGATCCTTGTGATAATAATACTTCCTCCATTCCTATGAAATACAATATTACTATAAGCACATTAGATGATTATTTTCTTTCTTGTTACTAAATATTGCTTTCTTTGTAGACTGAATTAACTAAAGCAAGCAAAGAACTTGAAGAAACAAGAGAAACAACAGCAATCCTGAGAAAACGTCTAGCTGAGATGATGAACAATTTAATGACTGACTTGGGTGAAGTTGGTACTGCTGCAGGAGGAAATGTTTCTGAACTCACAAAACCTAACATCAGCTGCAGTGGTAAACTGGATGATGACTTTACTGTTGCCAGGATATATGTTAGCAAGATTAAGTCAGAAATCAAGTCACTCGCTAGTGTAAGTTGGTCAAGTTGTTCACAATAAGCTGCACACCAGTGTTATTGCACATTACTTCTTCTTCTTCTTCTTGTTTCATTTAGCTTGAATAACTTACATGACATCTTATTGTACAATGTATTTTATATTATATATATATATGTGTATAAGATCTTCTTTTGACATCTACAAAGAAGTCATTGTTCCCTTGGAGCCAGGAATTATTGGACTAGTAGTATCCTCCTTGAGTTCCTTGGGATGAAGATGCATGTTGATAGCTTTTTTTTTCATCATGATTTGCTATTTCATAACTGGTTTGTGTTATCAAAATTGCAGAGGTATAACTCAATGGAAGCAGAAGAGAAGCAGTCAAAATCTCAGCTTGACAATATGGAGAGTGATCTTCAAAAGTACCAGCTTCTCATCTCTCAGGTATTGTTGGTAGTTAGTGTTTTTTCTCTGCTTTTGTTCGTTTGTTGGTAAGTGCACCTTCTAATCTTTGCAGTTATTATAGACAATTTTTTGTTTGTTTTTCTGGCTGTCTTTAGTTTATATGTCTGTTTGCATATCATTATTGGTGCCCTTTATTTATTTATTTATTTTTGTTTTTTTTTTTAATTATTTTTTTTTTTTGTGTATGTATGTGTGTGTGTATGTGTTTTTGTTACTTGTTGATTGCTTATATTTTTTTTGCTTGTTTGTTTATCTGTGTTTTTCCTTTTACTCTCTTTTATTAACATTATTTATTTATTATTTCCTTTTTTGTCCTTTTTTTTGTGTTTTTTCTTATATTTTTTGCATTTTTTGCTATTTTTTTGTTTTCCGTTTTGTATATTGTCGTGTGCATGCATTTTGTATACTGCTTTATGTTAACTTTCTTGTTATATCAATATTTTTATTTTATTTTAGCACGAAGCCAAGATGCAGACAATGAGTATCACACTGAAGGAAATGGAATCCAAGAAACGTATCCTGGAAGAAGCAGTAGATGCCTTGAATGAAGACATGGCGAAAATGAAAGCTGAGGGTAAACTAAACATCACTAATTTTTGATAGATTTTTATTAGTATCAAGTTGTTATCATTGTTTTTAGATGTTATATTATCCCCAGTCGCTATGGGCTTCCTTTGTAACAGCTTTAAAAAAGGAAGCCCACCTGAGTCAGTTGTATGAAGCATGGATAGCACTATCCAGCGGATAAATTGCTATCCAGCGGATAAATTGCTATCCAGCGGAAAAATTCTAAAGAAATCCTTGGAGTGGATAACTTTATCCAGTAGAATACTTTATCCGTGCTTTGTACAACCAGTACCACAAGTATTACCAGCAATGACTGCTGACAGAGTGTTCATGTAAGTGAAAAGCAAGTATTTGAGGAAATTATGGATCAAATTGATTATACTCAAGATTTTACCATTTTATCTCTACAGCTCAAATGAATGCTTTGGCATTGCAAGACAAAGAACAGGAAAAAGAGGGAATGCTTCAAGATGCTACCCAAATGGCTGTAAGTACCATTTGTCTAATAGTCACTTCTCAGACCTTCGAGATCAGACTGTTTCGAAAGAAAAAAATGATATCACCATTAAATCAATAATTACTTTATCATCTCTCACTGAATCAAAAGGAAGTGAGAAATTGCCAGAAAAAATCGCATGCGCACTAAAGAGTTCAACTACAAACATGCATGTAGTTGTGAACCTGACAACTGTTTTGAAACCAGGTGTGATATATAAGTGCACCATGAGCCTTCATGGCATGGACCCATAATGCATTGGTGTCTGTATTTCCAATACATCGAGCTACAACTTTTGCTTGTAAACATGCTTGTATGATGTTTTACCACGACTGTGTTTTAATCTTACTGTGATCTTTGCACATCTGGCAATATTTTTCTATAAATGTAATCAGACATTTTGCATTTAACTTTATTATGGGTCGTTCTGGAGAATAGAACATCCATTTGATTTTTTTTTTAAAGCAGTCTGTGTGTATAACCAACTTTAAGCAGTGCGGATATCTGTTTTTGTTCACAAAATACTTGACTGCAGATTGCTGAAGTAGTATAAGATTTGAGAGCTGATCTAAATAGATTGTCCTTGAAGTCCTTGTTGACAGCGTGCCATTTATCATATACTATTTTATTTTTCTTCTTACTCTTTTTCCTGTTGTTGTCTCTTAGTTTAATTTTAGTCGACGAGAATCAACAGTCGTATTTTGTTGTGTCAGCATTTTTCGTTTGACTTCCATGATTTTGTCATGCGAGGGCTACACGGACCGTGTTTTTGTTCATTTCACTTGAGTTTCACCATTTATAACAACCATATTCTGTAGCGCTATCCATCGGATAAATCGCTATCCAGCGGATAAATTCTAAGGAAATTCTGTGTGAATAACTTTATCCAGGTTTTGTGCAACCAGCACCTGCCGTTTTAAAATCTAGTTTGATATTTTGAGCGGAGATTTCCACAAACTTCGACCGTAAAATCGATTAGCGGTCCTCCTCATAGGCGTTTGCAAATTTGGCTGTAAAATGTCTGTTGATTTTTGTCTGTTTAGTTCCATATTCAAAATTTGACTTGCATTGGTCAGAAATGGTATTATACTTCAGTTATATACGTTTGAATTTCCTTTTCTTTTCTTTCATTTTTTCTTTCTTTCATTTTTTCAAGTGCATTCTAATTTCATTTTGCTTTTTTCGCGTCTAGTTTCTGTCGTTTGGAATATTCGGGTACTTATTATAATTTCTTTTTAAACAACAGACATCTTTCGCAATAAACATGGCTGGATTTAATTTATCATCAAAACACAGCTTCCACTTTTTCATTTTCCGTTTGTTTTTTCTACTTTTCAATTTTCCCATTCTTTTCTTGTTTTTTTTTTCTATTATTTTTCTGTTCTCATCTCTACCGTTTCCTATTGTTATTAATGTTTTTCTATATTCATTTACTTTAGGCTGTCCTTTGGCCGGCCTTGTTTTTTGTTAGTAGTGAGTGATATCATGACTATTCACGGTTTATCATTGTTTGTCTGAAGGACTTCCTATTAACAGCGAACCCTATGAATATTCACATAGCTTTCACCCAAAATACTTGTCGCTGGACTAATCACATTCGACTAAATAAACAGCTTGCTTTTTATGATTTTTTTCCTTCGCAAAGTGAGAATTTTCGGTGGTCAACTTTGATAACTAGTATTGATCGACAATTATTTTGTTATTCATTTGGTATCCTTAGGGTATTACGTCTTTCACGCTTTACCTTTCGGCATTTTGACAAACAGGGAATAATATTTTTCCGATCATCTCTCAAAAAACATGCCCTTCGCTGTTATCGATATAGTTAGTGAAAGTATACATTGAGTCTATGAAACCAGCTCATAGCAAAATCAAAAGCAAAAATAAGTTGTAAAAACGTCAACTATCTGACAAAGTCGGCTAAACTGTGTGTTATCGATGATTGAAATACAAATTTAAAGTGGATGTTTTTGTGAGACTTTTTTTTTTGTGAGGCGGGCTGCTCTCTGATCGTACAGATACCGCCCATTTTTCCATCAATGTTCATTCTGCCAGGTACTTCAATTGATGTACTGTAATCTACACAGATCAGAATGACGTCGAGACGTGAATATGAAGTCACTAGCAATCGAACTGGACACTTCTCATGCACAAGACTCGCACCTCGTAAACTGCGAGAGTTTGAAAATATGAGTAATGCTACTCACGCATTTTTTTTATTAGATTGAGATTTTACTTAAAGGCAATATGTTTAATCTGGCTGCTATTGGAAATTGTCATTAAAAGACTGCCAATCAAATTAATAAAGCATGCATAATCGCGAAAACTTGCCTAAAACAGTTTCCATGATCACAGTTATAATTATTACATGTTTGGTATGATTCGAATTAGAAGATTTCTTCGAATTAGGCTTAACGCATTTTGAGTTTTAAATGAGAAAAAAAAACAGAGAAAATCTCGCATTTGATCATTGCGTTATGCAAGTTATCGCTATTATTATTAGTATTATTATTTTTATTATGAAGCTCTAAGGATTTCATTCGATTTTATTTTTCAAATACATACAACTTTTTTTATAGTTGCTTGTGATCGTGATTTGAAATCGATTTAGATCAGTAAGCTGACTTGATTTCATATTATCTCGACCAAGCCGAGCGTTTTCATTTCTTTTGTCTCATGATAAGCCCCCGTTGAAACAAAAATTGCGATAAAACCTAATGAAGATAGAAAATGTAGCTAAAGAACGGAAGATGATCCTCTAATTTATTACAGATTCAATTTCGATTCCTCTATCCTGTTGTTTCCTATTTTTATCCCTTGTATATTTACTTGAGTATTCTTGTCTGTCTGTCTGTCTGTCTATCTGTCATTCTGTGTCGTCAATTGTTTTTGTTTGTTTTTCTTTTTATATGGTTTGCTTTTGTTTGATAGCCAGTTTGTTTGTGTATTTGTTTGTTTTTGAGGACGTCTTTGATCTCAGATAGAAACTGAAGATCAAATCAACTAAAAACATAGGAGCTGTGTTCATATTTTCATTGCCAATCCGTGATTCTCTGTTTGTTCCAAAGTGGCGCCGTGTGCGATCATGCCACTTGCAATCAAAACTTAATCAAGAATTTCTTGAAAAATGAATATTTAAACTGCGTTATTTTTGAATTTGTTTTCTTTAATTGTGTCTATGTAAACATCAACGAAATATTAATTTCTTTTGGCTTTGAAAGTGGTTTTAAGTGGTTGAATTTTAGATTAACTTGATAATCAGAGTTGCTTTGCGCAAACTAGTATATCTGGTGTGAAGTTGGATTTCAAGATAAATCCTCACTTTGTTTTATCAATCTTCGTGAAGATTGGTTGCAGAAAATGTGATTTTAAAAGTAATTTTCCGGTTTAAGCTGAGTGCGAACCTACCTTGTGTTTTTCAAATTCTCAGAACTGTTCACTAGAATCAACTACAATATTTCAAATGTTCAAAACGTTTTCCTTTTATTTTGTTATAATTATTATTATTTGCATTTATTTATTCGCATATTCGTTTGTGAAAGATTAAGTTTGCTTCCCTTATTTTTCTTTTCTGTACATCAGTTTGTTCGTTTGTTTGTTTGTTCGTTCGTTCGTTTGTTTGTTTGGGTTAGTGGTTGGCTGTTTTTGTTCGTTCGTTCGTTCGTTCGTTCGTTCGTTCGTTTGTTTGTTTGTTTGTTTGTTTGTTTGTTTGTTTGTTTGTTTGTTTTAATAAGCATCCTTGGTGCATCTGTTTCAATGCTTGCTCGTTGATCCATGCTGTCATTTCTTTATTCACTTATTCGTTCAATTATTCGTTTTCGTGTTCGTATTCTTCATTCATTTTTTTTTTTTTTTCTAATTTGCATAACTTCAGGAACAATACCAGAATTACAACTGATTTCTCAGCACTACCTACAAATATACAAGCGATGCAAATGATTTGTATCTGCACTCTTTGATATAATTGGTCAAAAGGCACATTCAATTTTAGCATTCATTGCCTAATCAGAATTGTAAATTCTGAGACACCGGCTATCGAAATAATAAAAGTCTTAGTTTAGCAGACTGTCTACTCTCACTCTTATAAGAAACGATCAATCGTCAGATAGCAAGAAATTGCCCATGGACCAATTAGAAATAGCAAACGGTTATTTCTTTTCGCGGAAGTAAAAAGGAAAACATTGTTCAGTTTCGATTGATAATACAAGATGAATATGAACAAAGATGGTGGTTTGGTGTTGCTAAATGTGATAGACTCGCTTGCAGAAGTGATCAGCCATGTCTTGCACAGTTCACCATCAAGGGTTAGTTACGTTCACGATAAACACTGATCTTTTTATGCTTCTAAAATGAACCAATTAACTCTTTAAATAATAATGAATGTGTTGTCATACAATCTATAATTTCAATATTGATCTGCTTAAGGTTTTGACTTTATGAGAAACGAGTTTAAATGATTCTTCGATTTTAATATTTGTATGTATTTTTTTCACACGAGTGGTGTCAGTGAGCTTGGTTCGGAAGTAAAAGCTATTTTTTTAGTTTTTGATTAACTGTTTTTTCAAGTGTTAGTGAATGTAAGTTGTTTGTGCTAAAATACCCCGGTGTTTTGGTCCGTGTGCGGTCCCCTATGATGTAATACCGTGTATTTTTAAAGGTCTAGCTCATTCATATATATTGATTGCCAACATTTGTTTATTTTCATTGTTTAGCTACATTTAAGATGCACACAAGATCTCCTACCGACTCCATCAATTTGTTCCTCTTATTATTCAGAGTTTTTGTCTGCTAAAAGTTAATTAGTAGAACAGAACTGAATTTTTATTTTCGGCAAATCTTTCAAGCTTCTAATGTGTTGAAGTTATGAAAATATAAAATAATTGTTGTATTTGCCAGATGGTACAGTTAAAACATCTGTGTGGGATTAAACTCCTTAACATGGAAATAAGATCTTTAAGCTCATATAGGTTAAATGATCTACAAATATATCTTCTTTCTTAGATGAGAGTACAATATATGCGATGCCGAGTGCCTCTCAAAACGATTCTTGCTGTTGTTCAAGATGTAACACTCATCTCTTGTTATTATTGGATTAAAATGTGTCTAAATATTGGACTCCTTTGAAGTTTCTTTCGTGTTTTTTGCTATAACTCTGTTAGTGACAGTAATGTTGCCTTTAGAAATTGTAATCCATTTTTATTATAAACATACAAACAGTTTGGTTCTCGTTTATTCGATCTGTCTGCCTCGTTTATAGTATACACCTATTTGAAAAAACATCCTTGGATTTATCTGAACACGCAAAATACTGAATCCGAATGCTGTGTTCGAACACCGAAATGCATTGTTGACAATAAAATGCATTGAAGGGAAACGAGCCTTGTGGACTGCGAAAATGGATTCTGGACGTAAATATGCGGAATATGAAACTGACTTGCTTGCAAATTAAGATGATCATTTAATTTTGCATTTGTATATTGTCAACAATGCATTTCAGTCTTGGAATGCGGTATTCAGTTTGCGGCATGCAGAAGAATCCAATGACAACCGAAAAATGGAGTTATAGTAATATTATTGAAATTATAGTAAAAAGCTCGATTGAATCGGGAGAGTTACCTTTTCCCTCGTTTTCTATGAGGAGTGTGGAAACAGACAATCAAAACACATTTTTCCAGGCTTTGGAATTGAGAATCGACTCCATTCCCAAGAGTTCGGATTCCTATCGAGGCTTGAGCTTACGCTTTCGACAATAGGTTTTCACCATGTTATGACTTCTTATTCCGATTCTGACGCAAATGAAAACCAGCCTTTAGGCTTTAATAAAATCATTGTATTCCTATCATTATAGTCCAGTTTCGAATTCTCTTTCACACAGCCTTAGCTTCATCGTGCCTAAAGAACTCAATTCATGTGTGTTTTGTTGTGTTTTTCACGCAAACTGGCTCCGGCTACTACTAATTAAAAGAATGTATTACACTCCTCCGAGGCTAAGACTGCGTTAAAGAGAATTCGAAACTGCACTGTTTGGATACATGTGTCAGTGTTACTGATAGGGGAGAAGGTTATTCCTAATTTCGTAACTCGTGGATTTGTTGATTGACTTATAAAGCCTATCTTAGGGAGGGACCCACTGGGAAATTTACGACGGGATAGGGGAATAACAGAAAAAATGTGTAAGCTACAAAGAAAGATAAAAAAGAATCAGAGGCGACACTCAAAGAAAATAACTGCTGAAACTATGAAAAATATATTCTGTCCGATCAGTGGAAAATAAGGCGATAGAAATCAGTACTTTTATAATGGGCTGTGTGTTAATTGCCAGTGCCCTGCCGCTATGTTCAATGAGTTTAAACACCCCAGTTGTTTGCAAGCCTTTACTAATGTGTCGTCCATTATTGTATTTATAGGCTGCTCTTGAGAAGCAGATGGAGACCCATCGTGATGCTCATCAAAAACAAATAGCCAAACTCAGAGACGAGATTGATTCACAGCAGACACTGATTGCACAGCTCAAAGAGTAAGTACAGGTCTGGGGGTACTCTAAAGTACCGGGTGAGCCGGTTGCTATGGTTATATGTGTTATACGTAGATTGCACTGATTGCACAGCTCAAAGAGTAAGTACAGGTCTGGGGGCACTCTAAAGTACCGGGTGTACCGGTTGCTATGGTTATATATGTGTTATACGTAGATTGCACTGATTGCACAGCTCAAAGAGTAAGTACAGGTCTGGGGGCACTCTAAAGTACCGGGTGTGCCGGTTGCTATGGTTATATTTGTTGTGCATATGTAAAAGGGGGCATTTACGCTTGGGTTCTTGCAATTCTTGAGTTCTTATCTGTTGTATTTTCTCATTTATAGGCTCAACCAAAAGAAAGATTTGCATTCTGAACAGCTCAAGGTAAAATGTTTGTTTGATTGTTCGTTTGTTTGTTCGTTCGTTCGTTCGTTCGTTCGTTCGTTCGTTCATCGTTCGTTGAATTTGTAGTATTTACATTATTGGTGTTGTTGCAGGGTGAATGCGAGAAATTGAAGAAAGAACTCTCCGTCAAGTCTGAAAGAATTAGCGATCTCAAGTAAGCATTTTAGCTCTTTTTTCGTTTCTTTGTTTTCTTGCTTTTTAATGTCTTTCGTTTTTGTCGTCTCTCTTTATTCCTTTCATTCTTTGCTTTTTTACTTCCTTCCTCCCATCAATCCTTCCTTTATCTCATCCTTCGTTCTCTCCTCCACTTCTTCTTTCGCTCTTCCCAGAGAGGCGGATCCAGGGGGGCATGGGGGGCGGTGCCCCACGTTTGATTTATATATCATATATAATTCTTCTAATTTTTGATTGATCATCAGTAAGTTTTTATTTGTGTCCCCCCCCCCCCCTTTCAAAATTTCTGGGTCTTCCCCTGCTTCCCTCCTTCTTTACTTTCCTCCTTCCTTTCTTCGTAGCTTCTTTCTTACTTTTCGTCCTTCGTTACTTTTCTTCATTTTTTATACGGTGCTGGTTGTTATTGCTTTCTTTTCATCAAGTCTTACTTTCCTCGACTAATGTCCGTGTATTTTGTAGCGTTCAAGCTGAGAAGAGAGAACAAGCTAAGAAGGACTTGCAAGGACTCGAGGAGACTGTGGTATGTTTAATCTTGTTGTGAAAACCGTTCGGAAGTTCTCCCAGGTTGTGAATTATGTTATTCTCCTACACCGATGTCACGGTAATACTAATTAGTGTCCTACAAACGTCAAATAAAAAAAAACTAGAGTAAATATTTTTCCTTGGATTTGGCTCAAAATGGAATACGGATTATCTAGCAGTGTTTGTTGCTTGACACCGTCAACAACATTTTCTACAACAAGGGGCATTTATTTATTTGTTCGTTTGTTCTTTTGTTTGTTTATTAATTGATCGTTTCTTGCAGGCCAAAGAACTTGCTACGCTGTACAAGCTTAGACAACTATTCGTCAGAGATCTCCAGGCTCGTCTAAAAGTGGTAAGTCAACTTTGTTTCTTTAAATACTATATTTTTGAAATGTCGTTTTCTTGAGATAGTTTCATCGAACTCTCGCCCTAACAGACGCCTCAGTACATTGAAACTCGCTGTCCAATTTTGAGAAAAGACAGGATCTGTCTCCTGTTCCGGAAGGGACCTAAACCTCTGAATACGCATATACATTCTAGTAACATGATCTATTTTCATCCCAGAATGCAACTGATAGCGATGCAGAAGATGACGGTGGTAGCCAAGCACAAAAACAAAAGATTTCTTTTTTAGAGAACAACTTAGATCAGCTTACAAAGGTCCATAAACAGGTAAGGTCACATGGAATGACATCATGTATTTTGGACCAATGAGAATAAGACCTGTGTTGTCGTATTTATTATGTATGATAGGAGGCCGAGGGTTGTTGTTGTTGTTCAATTGTGGATCTTGGTTATTTTGTACTTTTTTTCTGTATATTTTCCTTTTGGATTCTTTATTTTGTCTTGGGTTTCTCTCGTTTTGTTGTCTGTCTTTCTGTCTGTCTGTCTGTCGTTCAGCCTCTATTTTGATGTTATTTTTGGTTTATATTGGGAAGAACAGTTGTGACTCCCTTTTCCTTTACTACTTTGCCTTAATATCACTTCCCCTTTCCGGTCCTCTACGTGTTCACAAACACTTGTGAATATTATCAATCCTCTCTCAAGCTACTTGAAAAAGATATTCGCGATTTTGAATCGCTTAAACATGTACGGCTGGAGATTTATCCTATAAATAACAAAATATATAAAGCCACACTTCACTCATACTCTGGCGAGACAGGAAATCAGCTGCATATCTTGGAAAAGTGTTTTAATCTGTCTTATACCTAAACAGGGCAAAGGACTGAAGAGGATTGAACAGCTGAGACAAAGACTTAACATCAACAATACTAAACCTACTTAAACCCCTTCTCTTGACAATTAAGAGCATTAAGAACTTTATTCCTTGTTGTTGTATCTAGTTTAAGAGTAGTTATCGATTTTACAGTATGTTTGTGTTTTATATTGACAATATTTATCCAGGTTCGTCTCGGTCTTATGTTATATTATGTAATTATTCGCGCAACTTCGTTTGTTTTGCAACGGCGATGCATTGTGTAGAACAAACACGATTGCAACAATTGGTCTGGCAACGCGTTGTAGAGCTTATAAGGTGATACAGTAGTCTGTGCAACTTATTTTACTACGCTGTGGCAAGACTAGCAGACGCTTTTCATGTAGCTTTGAAGCTATTGCAAGACAAATCACACAAAAATGGAAAAGTAGTGGGTAGTCAGTAGTCATTTTTTTTGCCGATGTATATAAATTACAGTAATTCCAGATATTTACAATATATATGTGGATATATTACAATATGACTTAGTATTTAGCGAGGTTGTCTGAAAGAAAGCCGGTGGCTTTTAAGAGGTATCAGACAACCTCCTTTGTATGATTAAAAAAAGCTTTTTCAAGAGAAGTGCGAACATCAGATTATGGACGACTTTAATCAGCCACTGCATTTATCCGAGTTTATTTACACACAAGTACTTCATTGAATTGGTATTATTATAATTCTAGTTAATTGATGTTTCAAGTATCTATAGGGATTTGAATTTGTTTGATAACACGAATTTTTTTTTGTGGAAAATCACCCCGGTCAAATATTGAAACATCTTTGAAAAAATATTGTAAACGTCATATACATATATATTTAGAAGACAAACTGTTTTGTCAAACTTCAATAATATCATTATCATATATAAGGAAACAATAAAAAATTATAGCATGCAAAATAGTTAATGATCCTTAGAAAGTGAAAGAGGAGTTGAATCACTCGTTTCGATTCTCACTTATGAACATTAGGGGCGTGGTCCAAGTGGGAGTCGAACCCAGGACGCCCCGCTTTCTGTTCCACTTTACTGTGAACATGGGCCAAAGAACAAAGTGGAGTGGTGATATTGATATATTGGTAATAGTTGCAGTAAATTGAATGGTCGTCACTGTGATGAAAGCAGTTCAAGCAATTGCTTGAAAGAAGACTCGAAAAAATTCGGGCTTTAATATGAATCGAACTCATGACCTTTGCGCTGCCGGTGCAGTGCTCTACCAACTGAGCTATGAAGTCACATATGCTTGTGAACTGGTCAATTGGTTGAGTTCAGCAATGAATCAATTCGTGTGGGTTCCACGGCTCAGACCATTGTATCATGCGAATGATAAAAATTGGTTAAATTAATCAATGTATAGATAGAGTGTAAACACTAAATGTGTGCAACAGTTGTCACTATTTAGTAGTAAATAGCGCTAATTAAACAAAAAGAAAACAATAGAATTAGCATATAGTGCGTGCACTCTAAGACTAATTAAATACATAAATAAGGTAATTGAAACAATAAATAAAAAATTAAATATCCAATCAAGTAGCTATAATTAACTGATGTGCTGCACCACCAAGAATATCCTGTGAATAATTTGTAGGTAGTTCTTCCTACGTTCTACCATAACATTTGTAGTCACTTGTCGGTGTCATTTGAACTCTAAACTAAAAGCAAAACAAAAATGTTAAAATTGATGTTATTATTTCAACAGAGAAGTGTTGGCGTGTGCAATAATGTAAATGTGAAGTAGAGTGCACGCACTAAAAGTGTGCAAATAAATACCACTAAATAGTGCTAGTTTTTGCTAATTGTATTGTTTTCTTTTGTTTAATTAGCGCTATTTACTACTAAATAGTGACAATTGTTGCACACATTTAGTGTTTGCACTCTAGCATTTTTGGAGGTATTTTTACAACATCACTAACCTACATTTTTTGGTAGTTTTTTTTATCGTTAATAACGATGTATATAATATCTGTTACAGTTGAAAACACTATTTGTTCTTCTGACAAAACGATTTACTATATTTTAAAACGACCAGTCTATTTTCAATAACAGTAGAAATATTGTTACATATTTAAGGACATTGTTTCGTATTGATGTGCTGCTGCTGCTGCTAGGAAAGCCATATTTAGTCAAGCTGAAACAACTATTATAAATATTAACCAAGTATCGACTCATAAACGTAAATATTGAAAATCACGGAATACAGCAATTTAGTAATAACATATTTCTACAGCAGGGAAAGGTCAATATTGATTTAAAGTGTTTTAATTGTGAAGAACATCGGTGAAAATGTCGAGACTAAAACCAACGTTTTCGATGGCAAAACTTTTTTATCTTTTTTCAAATATATAGTGATTCTGACAAGCAATTTTTTGTTAGCTTATTTTTCCGTTTTTGTTTGCGTCGATCGTATATTTGGGAATTTTAAAAAAATAGGATGTGAAATGACATGCGCGTTTTTTTCGGTCCCACATGTAAAGTCAGTCCAACTCGAACGACCATCGAACTGAAAGAATGTGAAATGAGTCACGTGGTTTAACCTACATATGTTTATCAAGCATGCGTAACAGCAAGAGTAAAACTAAGTTTGTTTTAGTATTCAAAGGAAAATTCTTTTAATAATCGGATTCTAAAACGACACAAATTACTAAAACTAAAACTGACTGCACAAAATTCGATCTTCGCCGATAGTGAAACATTAACTAATAATGAATAATTCAAAAATCTTGAAACGACAATTTTGAAAAATGACTTTCAGCTCAGAATCTTGAAAATTCATTTGAATAATATTTGTAACAAATTGAATTTTTCAGTTTTGATCTCTTAGTCTTTTAACTAAAACGGAACTCATGTCTTTTAGAGATCTAAATATAGGGAGCTAGCTTCGTATGCCGTTAATAGCTTTATTAAACAGTGCAGAACTAATAGCTTATGTCAAGTGAACAGCAACATCTTTCAATGTTTCTTTTTTGAAAAGCAAAACAAAATACTGTCAGTATATTGAATGTATATATTTGCAGTGATTGAATGTAAAGCAAAAACCTAACTAAAAGGGTTTGATTAGTGTCAATGAAAATTGTATATATTGATAGTTAATTATGTCATGCATAACAGAAGTCAGAAAACACGTTCTACTTCGATTATGTGACACGTGTAATATCAAATAAACGACATTACTAATCATTCAAGATATAGATGAGTTCTCCATTTGCTTCTGTTTTCAAAATAATAATGAATTAAAGCAACACATATTATATCAATTCTTCAGAGACATAGCTTAGGTCTACGATTGTGCAGCATTGCTCTTACTTTTTCTCGTTTTCCAATTTTGCTTGTCGAAGGCAAACACACTTGTTTCAAATGATTTCACTTATAACTCAAGTCATTCCTTACCTTAGTAAACAGCTTAGTGTTTTTTTTATTCGTAAAGTTGGCAATGTAGTTCCCTTGTATTCTTCCATCTAGCAAAATGTGTTTGAGCAAACCGAAACAGCTTTAATCGACCTCAAAACACGTGTTGACAATCTTATCATTCCATATAAAGAAACATACTTCAAATGTGATTGACACGTGCTATTTATCATTCAATTTGTATTAATAATTACATGATCTATACAAGCTTCATTGAATGGTTGATCAATTGAAACTCACTTGTATGTTTATTGGAGCATTCCGTTCTTTGAGTTGCTTTTAAAACCCCTTACGATAATACTTTCATATCCATATATGCATATTTTTGTCATCTATTTGTTGATGTTTTTTTTTGTGATATACATACTTTTAGAATAGTTTTCGTATATCCGTGAAACAAAGTATGAAAATGAAAAGTTAAAAGTGAATAAGGAGTCATGACATGTATTTAACGGGTTTTTGAAAACCCATTCCACTTAAAGAATTACTTATTGTATTATTTGTTTACATTAATGACGATAATGGATATAATATCGTTTACCAATTCCAATTGTCTTGCGTGTTTTTTTAGTACGTTAAGTCTTGACATAAATTTTACATACATATCTTCAGCCATATTTGGTTTGATTTGCGTGCTTCCGTTTTGGGGGGTGTTTGTTTGTTTCTTTTCTTATTGCTTGTTTGTGTGGTTTCTTTTGTGTGTTTGTTGTTAAATTGTTTATCTGTTCTATTTGTTTATGAAAGAAAATCCCCACAAAGCCATCAAATTCTTGACTTTAGAACCAATCCCTTCTTTTTACTTTGGTATTTTAGAGGCTTTGCGTCATGACGTGATGACAGCCATGACAGAAGGCAGGAGCAAAGGATAGTTTTCATCAAGGAGAATAAACTCTTTCTTTCATTACTACACACCGAACGCATTCATAAATTACTACTTTACAATGTTCATTTCTTTCTTTCTCATGGAAATGACTTTAGTCCAGATTCCCCTCCAGTGAAGGAGGAAGGGGATTAACCACAGCCCTTATCATTAATTTAATATCTTTCGATATTAATCTAATATATTATATGTCCTTCTTCGTAGCTTGTCCGTGACAATGCTGATCTAAGGTGTGAGTTACCCAAATTAGAAAAGCGTCTTCGTGCTACACAAGAGCGAGTCAAAGCCTTAGAACATACACTAAAAGAAGCTAAACAAGGTGCACAAAGAGACCGCGCTCGTTACCAGAAAGAGGTAGAACGATTTAAAGAATCCATGAGACAAAAACAATCAGTCAAGAAAAGCGGACAAGCTCATATAGGTACAGTGAAGATGATCACGGTGATGATGATATTGACGTCCATGGTGATGGTGATAGGAATAATAAAAAAGATGATCACGGTGATGATGATATTGACGTCCATAGAGTGTGATAGGAATAATGAAAAAGATGATCAAGGTGATGATGATATTGACGTCCATGGTGATGGTGATAGGAATAATAAAAAAGATGATCACGGTGATGATGATATTGACGTCCATAGAGTGTGATAGGAATAATAAAAAAGATGATCACGGTGATGATGATATTGACGTCCATAGAGTGTGATAGGAATAATGAAAAAGATGATCAAGGTGATGATGATATTGACGTCCATGGTGATGGTGATAGGAATAATAAAAAAGATGATCACGGTGATGATGATATTGACGTCCATAGAGTGTGATAGGAATAATGAAAAAGATGATCAAGGTGATGATGATATTGACGTCCATAGAGTGTGATAGGAATAATGAAAAAGATGATCAAGGTGATGATGATGATGATGGTAGTAGTAGTGATGGTGATACTTATGACACGAGGATGATTATTGTGATGATCAAGATGATGATTATGAATTTAATCAAAAACAATGGTGATGATAGCGACAGCAATAATGAAAAAGACGATGAAGGTGGTGATGACAAAGATGATAAATGATGTTCATGGTGATGATGATTATGATGATGATTATGGTTATCTATGGTTGTGTTAGAAAATGGTGGCAATGATTTTGTGTTATATTTCTAAAATCTAATTTAAATCAGGCGAAAAGATAGAAAACGAAAGACTTGCCCTTGCTCCAAGGGACAAATATAAACAAACCGATGTCCTATTGACGGGTAATCTCAGTTGGTTGGAAAACCATCGTCCTCTCATTCGTGAGGGCTGGACCACATGTCTGGAAGAGAATACATGCTCAAATGTAATTGAGTACAAACACTAAATGTGTGCAACAGTTGTCACTATTTAGTAGTAAATAGCACTAATTAAACAGAAGAAAACAATAGAATTAGCATAAAATAGCACTATTTAGTGGTATTTATGTTGCACACTTTTAGTGCGTGCACTCTACTGTTTTATTAACACCACACACATTTCCTCGTAGCCAAACCAATTCGTCCAGGCCAGCATGCCAGTTCTCAAAACGTATCAATCCGAGGTGGTGGCAATCAGGTGATCGGCGGTGCTTTGCTAAGTGTTGGTCGTTTGGCTACTCATCTAGGATCAAACGTTCCCAGTAACCCTAGCTCACCTAGCGTTCCTTCTAGTTCACCTAGTGGTGCTACAGTTGGGATAGTTGCACCAGTGATTCGTGGTAATAGAGGTGGCGAACCATCAGTCACTTATAGTAAACGTATAAGGAATGCAGTTAGTACCGAGTCGTTGAATAGACCGGTGACTGGTGGATCTCCGTAAGTAATACATAAACGCTTTTCTATACCAGCAAGAGAGTATGAGATAAGAGAGCTTATCCCGGACCTATAAGGGGCTCTACTCGTCGTGCTATTTTTAGAAATTAGTCTTGAGATGTTTTGACGATGCGACCGCGCCTCCTGCAATCTGGCCAATCACGTTCTGTTCCCGAACTAACTTCAGTTTAAAAATATAATGAAAAGATCCCCTGATGAGTGTAAAGCCCAATACGGGGGATAAGCTCTCTTATCTCATATTCTCTTGATACCAGTCAAGGGAGTTGAGGCCCGGAAAAAAATGAAGCAAGATGTTAATCAAAAATGTGTGTAGTGCGAAAGTGAAGGGAAAAGAATAGATCCCTTGGTAGCCTCGAAGCTCCTTGCTCTTTTTGGTTGTCCTGGATGTTTTTACTAAAAATAATAACAGTGATGTGGGCGTATATTATGTAAGCGATATTTGTTTACTTGTTTGTGTGTATTTATTTATTTGTATTTATAAATTCATTTGTTTTTGTTTGTTTGTTTGTTTGTCTGTCTGTTGTTTGTTTGTTTGTTTGTTTTTCTCGTTCGTTTGTTTGTTTATTTGTTTGTTTGTCTGTCTGTTGTTTGTTTGTTTGTTTGTGTGTTTGTTTGTTTGTTTCGTTCATTCGTTCGTTTGTTTTTTTGTTTGTTTGTTTGTTTGTTTGTTTGTTTGTTTGTTTATTTGTTTGTTTGTTTGTCTGTTGTTTGTTTGTTTGTTTGTTTGTTTGTTTGTTTATTTATTTGTTTGTTTGTTTGTTTGTCTGTCTGTTGTTTGTTTGTTTGTTTGTTTGTTTGTTTGTTTTTCTCGTTCGTTTGTTTGTTTATTTGTTTGTTTGTCTGTCTGTTGTTTGTTTGTTTGTTTGTGTGTTTGTTTGTTTGTTTCGTTCATTCGTTCGTTTGTTTTTTTGTTTGTTTGTTTGTTTGTTTGTTTGTTTATTTATTTGTTTGTTTGTCTGTTGTTTGTTTGTTTGTTTGTTTGTTTGTTTATTTATTTGTTTGTTTGTTTGTTTGTCTGTCTGTTGTTTGTTTGTTTGTTTGTTTGTTCGTTCGTTTGTTTGTTTGTTTGTTTGTTTGTTTGTTTGTTTGTTTGTTTGTTTGTTTGTTTGTTTGTTTGTTTGTTTGTTTGTTTGTTTGTATAATTCAGATTTGTAGAATATGATAAGTATGTGGTTTATTTCAGTGTCAATGGACCATCAGTAATGGACGAAAGGCGCCGTCATTCATCACAACATGCATTCGGTGGTAATAACGACATGATGCGTACATCGGCAAGTGTTGACAGATTGAACGCGATCAGGAAGTCAGTGCCTGATAGTATTCCTGTAAAGATCACAGGTAGAGACGGTGATATAACTGCCTTTAAGAAAGTAGGACGAAGATCTACCTCGTCACAGAGTATAAACAATGAATGAATGGATAATTAGCAATGGCGAGGTCCTTGTCCTTCCTTCTTATTTAATTAATAAACGTTTAAATGCAGACGACTAAAAGCCATGTGTAAAGTCAAGGATGAAAGAATTGTATGATATTTTCAAGTGAATGAGGGTGCAATAGTGAATATTTGAAAAGGGTCTTTTTTTAAGTGAAAGAATGAATGGAATTAAGGGGTATAAAG
This sequence comes from Diadumene lineata, assembly GCA_918843875.1. Lineage (NCBI taxonomy): Eukaryota > Metazoa > Cnidaria > Anthozoa > Actiniaria > Diadumenidae > Diadumene > Diadumene lineata. The sequence goes on from OU974069.1 coordinate 36,849,840, forward strand.
AATCGTTGGTTGTAGCATGGGAAGGGTCTTCTACTCTGTCGTTCTCTTGTGTTTGTCCAACGTGAAGACATTCATACGTTACATATTGTGTAGTCGTACGATGGTTACTGATTTATAATTCTCAGACTAGTACTCTTCTATTTTCCAAGATGTTGATACTGGTCCTTGGGAGTTAAGAAAGCCAGTGTCTTAAACGATGGACTAACTGCCTGGAAACCAAGACTTGAGATGACTTGTTTTCTTTTCTTTGGTTGTTTTGTTCTTCTTGATGGCTACTACTGTATTCTTTTGATTGACTTCACGTCACGTTTAACTCGACTGCAACTATACTTCAACTATATACTGTCTCCTCAACGCTTTGGCTTTTCTTTTCTGGTTGTATTTTTATTGTATGTAATATTGGATTTTGTTACTCATTTCTTTGTAAGGTTTCTGTCTTTTTTTTATTGAATTGTGTATTTCTTGATGACAAATTGACTGTCAGAACGACCGAGTAGTACAAATCCCTTTTAATGTTGAGATAATTTGACTTAAATTAATTGTAATTATTTACAAGACCAAATAGGCTTGGTTGTGACCCCTTATGTATTTTTAACGCGAGCCCGCCCCTAAGTATTCCCATTTTAATTCAAAAGCCATTATTAGTAGAAAACTATGTAATAGACCAGCCAATTTGGTCTTTTGGTGATAGAAAACTAAACAAGAATGACAGAAATTATGATAGTGATATATTTAAACAGTTAAGTAATTCTATTATGTTATTACCAATAAGGAGAAAAGGTTTATTTGTATATAATTATCATGAATGGCGAGAAGTCCCCACTTTTGATTTACCTACGTATTCCCAGGGAACAGGAATCGTTCCAGCTAGTGTTAGCACGTAAAAAACCCCTATCCTCGAAATCCGGATGGAATTTTGAGACTGGTCGCATTTTTCTGTGAAATCATTATGTTGACTTTTTTCAGCACTCTTTGATTTTATTTGGTACTGTTTTTTGCTTCAATCTGCTAAGCTAAACAATAAGAACATTTTACAACGGTTGTCCATGCATGGTATAAAAGTCGCTATGACGTCGAAGGAAGGACAACCATGACACCGCACCGCACAAACCCCGCACAGATTACCATGTCGGGTAGCGTTTATTCCCCACAGTGGTAGTTTCGTACAAACTTTGACAATAACGTACCACATGGAACAACTAATACAGCTCATGCACTACAAGTTCAAGTTTGATTAAGTGAAATCAAGAGTGTATGAGATAAGAGAGCTTATATCTTTTTCGCACTTTTGTGTTGAAATGTTTTGATGATGCGACCGCGCCTCCTGCAATCTGGCCAATCACGTTCCGTTTCCGAAATAACTTGAGTTTAAAAATAGATTGAAAAGGGGGATACGATCTCTTATCTCATACTCTCTTGGTGACATTCTATCCTAAAACAAATGAAAAGGAAAGAGACGAAACTTTTTTCTGCTGAAGGCGTCTCTTCAAACATTTTACTTGATTAAACTTGAACTTGTGTAGTCAGAGTTATGTTAAGTGTGGATTGTTTTCTTGTGTCCAAACTGTGGCTCTGGCAAAAGAAACAACATTTCCCTGTATTATTGTTTAGCTGAGCGGTTGGGGTTGAAACGGTATTTAGTTTGTTTGTTTGTTTGTTTTTTTCTGCCCGTAGTTTGACCTTAAAGCTCTGATAAAAAGAAGTATACGTTTGATAATATTAAAGTGTTAACCAGAAATAGGGAGAAAAAGTAAAGTGGTATAAGACGCAATATCTTTGTGTGATTATCAGAGCCGGTCATGGGATAAATTAAGGGGCAGTTTTGAAATCAAACTAACAAGCGACAGTAATCTTTTGTCGACGGTTTCCTTGAATGATGTTTTCGGTGTAATTTACCTAGTCTTCATATTAATTGTCATTTCAGAGGTTAAATTTCTATTTTTTAAAAATTAATGCTAAATTTGCACGATTCAAATTGTACAAGAGGTCACTAAAGTAGTGCGTTAAAGAGAAAAGCTTACATGGAACATAAATTGTGCTCACACGTTGCACCGATTTAGAGCAGCATGCTTAACCAGGGTGTAAATTGAGCTTGTGGTATTACTTTTTTCTATTTGAAATCATAAAGTGCATTCAATATATTGCATTGCATATAGTAGTTTTAACTGTAAGGTACTTTGACAAGTGGGTCTAATTAAAACCACTGTTATTTAAAAAGCAATGTGTTGTTTGTATTGATTATGTGTCCCTTAAAACTATGTTGTCAGCGGTCTCTCCCAGAGGCATCAGACCATCCCACACATTTCGAGATTGAAGGCTGCCATGAAGTGTTTGACAAGCCATCTCTCGGTCTTACATGTATTTGCAATTTGCGTGTCCGGCCTATAGGATTTGTTCTACCCTCCCTCCCTCCCACCCTTTATTCGCTTTCATTACTCAGTTGGGATTCACAATCAATCTCGCATCCAAAGCCTTCGTTCCTCTTGACCAGCGTCAAGAAACAAAAAATTCTGGAGAAACGGAAATTTGGTCACTACTCGCGCACGCCCGTAATTCAAAACTGCGTCCAACTCTAATAGTGAGTTTATGGGGCGATTTCCTTCGCTCTAGAGAAGAAAACATTATTTTTTTGTCGCACAAATGGGCAACGAAGATCTTCACCTATTACCACAGGTAATCCGCTTTCTTATCATCCTTGTTTTATGTACGTCGATATAAATTGGTGCCGCAGCACTCGTATAGGTTTCCATGCAAAACAGATCATTTACAAGTAGAACGCAACACTTTATTTCAACCAAAGTAATACTAAATAGAAATGCATGTTTCCTCTATCTACATGGTAGTTCTGGTATTGAGCAAGTCACAGGTATGGCAAAATAATGAAGACTGCTTTGAAAACCGATTCGAATGTGCAGTGATACAGCTATTCTTGAAATGGTTGTCCAGTTGAAATATTGATTTAGCGAATAACAATGTTATTTGCATGCATATATCAAGTTTTCAGTTTTCTTTTGAATACAATGCTGCACATATATAAAGTTACATAGTTTTTTATAATTATGTGATGAAGATATTTTGTACATTTTGACTTCATCATTTCTTAAAAGATAAAAATCATCAGATATGCAAATGACTTTGCTATTCGCTGGTTCAGTATATCTCAACTGGACAACCATTTCAAGAATAGCTGTATCTGAACAAATAGAAGTCAAACTCTGGTATTTTTGCACGTTGTTTTTCAAGGTTGCTAATATTATTTTGCTCATTGAGAATGGCATAATAGACCGGTTTCAAGTTCTTCATTTCTCAGGCTAAGCCTCAATTGAAGGTTAACAAAACCATCAAGACAAAGCCGTCGGTATTTACGCTGTTTTTGGATTGGTGCATTCCCACGGGACAAAACAATGTATCGCATGCGATTGAGGCCTAGCCAGAGCAATGAAGAACATGAAACTGGACCATTTTGTACGAAATGAATGTTTCTGGCAAAAATCCCATTGTGATATTTGTAGGCTTAAAAGTCAAAATATGACCGTTACCTTCGTTTTTTTTTTTGTTTGTTTGTTTTTTTTTTTTTGTTTTTTTTTGTTTTTTTTGTTTGTTGCTTTTTTGGTAATTCAAGTAAAATGACTTGCGTTTGTGAACACTAACAATCTATAAGTAGAAGTGCAGACTTTACGAGAAACGAGAAAAACCTGAAACTAAACTTAAAAAGAAACCAGAATGTATGTTTTTGTTCATTGTTTTGACGTCAAATAATATAGCATATCATCTCAGCCAGTCCTCCAATTGACTCGATCTGATGATACTGCCGGGCGAGAATATCCTGTGGTCAATATACTTCCCTCTGTACCATTTTTCTGTTCAATTTATTTTGTCATTTTGAAATTTCAGAAAAATGTCGTATCTAAGTTTGATACTGACTAAAAAAAGCCACTCAATGCATGTGAGTAATGACACAGAAATAATCATCCCGGCCAAATCGAATTTTAAATGAAGAGCGTAATCAAACTAGATCAATTGAATAACACATTGTCTAGTTGCCTAGGTTTTCCTTGAGACATGACACAAGGAACACACGATGACACAGTACCAAGAAGCAAAAAAGAAAATCCGCGGCCGCAGAGTACTTTTCGTATGAGTGGGAAACAGCACCGTTTTGAATCGTATTGATGGTTTTCAACCATTCCCAGGAGACAATTTAAAGAAAAGATATGGCAGCCATGCTGGTGGACTTTTCAAAAGAAAACCACCACCGTGACTGGTGGACCCTTTTGTTCCACTCACTCTCCTGGAAATGGTTGACAACCATCAATTTCTGAGAAAACATTCGGATATCTTCACCGTATCGTGCGAAAACGTCTGCAACGAAATCTCCGTATGTTATTTGCAGTGTATGTCACAAGTAAAACTCAGGCTTAAAAACTATTTACACGTTATAAAATGATAGTATTTCCCAATAAACTAACGACGTGCCAAATGCTATCCAAGCACTTACTACAGCATTTTTTGAAAACTATTCTAAAATGAATATTGTAATCGAATGATAGATATGTGACGAAAATGATAACATGGAATCACTATTCCATATACTTATTTATTATATATATAACTAGACTTTTTATTACATAAAGGCCATTAATAAAACTCTGTATGCTTCACATACGTCCATTCAGAATGGCGTATATCATTTCTCAGTCACTTCATTCGAGAACAAGAAAAAAATACGCTAAGCAAAACGAAACGAGATGTCGCTCTTATGGAGAAGTTTTTACTTTCACAAAGCGTTGTTAGGAGATGGAAAAATTGAACCAAAACAGTTGAACGCATATACGTTTGTGTGAGCTGCTCAAATTTTTAATTAAATATTTATGATAATTTCAGTCTCGTTACATATATAATAAACAAATTATAGCATAGAAAGTGCTTTGTACGGGATTTTATTCACTACGTTGTGTGCTCGTACCTCGTTCGTTCGTTTTATGATACTAACAACTCGTGAATAAAATCACGTCGCACTTTCCATGAAATAACCTCTATATACAATAACCTCTATACAATCCAAGTAAATTAGCATTATAACGACTTTTCGACTGCAGCCTAATTTGTTGTATGTGAATATGCTAAATTTCTGTTCTACAATGCATGTATAATTAGCTAATTAAAAGCGTATTTTAATTTACGTCCATTTTTTTTTAAGTCGTTCATGAAGTAGATTTCTATACGTGTATGATCGAAGTAGATTTCTCACATGTACTTAATAACGCAATAAGAATGAAATACTGTATCCTCTTTGCACACACTATGCAGTGTGTACTTTTAAAGTGTCTGGATTCTGGAGTGCATATATGTATATAACTGGATTTTGCAGGCATGATTAGTGGTTTTCTGTCAATTTGTTCAACTGCGACAGGAATCGTAAAAAAAATGAAGAAGGGCAGTTTAATTTCCAAGTAGTTATCGAATACCCTTTTCTTTGCATTGATTATTGTTATAGTCTGGCTTTTTTAGAAAGAAAGCTTTCTAGGTAGTCCAAGGTATCTTTTGACTGCTTAATCCCGGACTTTGGAATTGTTTTTTTAATGGGACGATTCGTTCTATATATGGCTATTTCAAATTATGGAGCGATCAGAAAGCAAATCAAGTCATAACTATATGGCGTGAATTTCTAGTCAACTAGTGCAATAATTATGACAGTAATATTTCTATCCATAGTTCCTAGCAGTCTTGGATTGACCTACTGTTACCTTATGGTGATGACAACGTTATTTGAAATAGCTATATACGTTGGACGTCATTTCGTGATCAACAGGAAAAGAGGCAACTTTACAAAATACATTAATGGAACCGGCTAGGCCCTTAGATAGTGTTAGTTTATGAAGAACACCCAAACGTCTTGACCTGTTTCAGAATCCAACTGGGTTTTTAAAAAACAAACAACACTGCTACTGGAAGTTATTATGAATTTAGTACCATTCACTTCTGTAAGTCAAAAGAACAGACTGTTGACGAGCATCTGTATCAAACTACCTTGTCTTCTTGTCAAAAGGTGAAACTACTTTTGTCAAAATCAATTCAAAGTTGACAACCAGCAATCAAGCATGTGAAAGAGCTTAACGATTCAAGTTAAGTAGCCCAAATGAAGATATAAAGACAATAGCCATGATGTTTTTCCAATGCAAGCTACTTTGGACCCTTCAGACGATGTTCTACCTTCATTTGTTCTCTTTAAGAAACGAAACCTAATTGGCCACCTCCCTCACCATTGTCCGGTCAAGCGCCACTGGAATACAGTATGTACTTTGTATTTGTGTTCAACAACGTATATAACTAGAATTCAGAAAACATTTTTAATAACACTTGATGGATCTCTTTTCCCACACTTTCTAAACACTTGAACGACACATGCAGTGATCCAGAAGAAGCATTACCAACTTGTGCACATGTTTCTTTTACACGCATGATTATATACAAAGTTAACATAAAATGTCTTGTAAAAACATCAGTGCCAAGAAGTCGACGAGCATGGTCACAAATACAACATTGTAGGTTTCAACCATCGGAAGACGGCCCCAACACGATTCTATGTACAATTGTAATACGTTGGAAATCACAAGGCTTACTTTACTCGTATGAAATGCGTCCATCCACGAGGATCCACCCCATAAATTTGTAATCCAGGTGCTAGATAATTAGTTTCGTTTGATATCGCACCGAAATAAACACGCTCCATGTCAAAACCTCTGACGAAGACACGCAAACAATCGGAATCATCACGGTCCCAAATTTCAAACGTGTTATTGCCCAAATAATTAATAGAAAATGCCGCACGCTGGTTGTATATTAAAGCTGTGAAAATAAGTCTGTCGTTTTGTTGTTCGACTTCAACTTTGCTGAGTCCTGGTGCTGTTGTATTTTCGTAAACAGGCACATATGTACCAACATAAGCTTGTGGATTTCTAGGAAGTGAGATCTGAAAAAAAAATATAAAAAAAATAATTAGCAAAAAATGGTTTCTCTTGGTAAATGCGCTTATCGAATATATATAGCTATTTCAAATAACGTTGTCATCACCAAAAGGCAATATGTCATTCCAAGACCACTAGGAATGATGGGTAAAAGTCATGACAGAGTGTAGAGTGGCATCTTGGACAATCAAAAAGACAAATATTGACCTTTTTTATACCCATCATTCCTAGCAGTCTTGGAATGACCTATAATTGCCTTTTGCTGATGATAAAGTTATTTGAAATAGCAATATAAATGTGACGTATAAATGTCTGAAAAAAAAAACTAATGAATGTGAATAGATGGCGGTGGTCCTAGAACTTATTGCTCTACGCTACGCATGTGTTGGTGGAATTTGCTTCATTTCTGTACCTACCAGTTGTTGTTGTTGTTGTTTTTTTTTTGTTCTTTTTTTTTTGTATTATTATTGAAACATATATATTCTTCGGGTTTTCTCCAGCTAGAGCTCTTATATGAGCTCATATCTAGGGAGATTACTTCAATTACAAAATAGGAATATTTTAAAAATAGAGTACAAAATATATATGAGCAAAATAAGCGAATAAATAAATAAGTAACTGATACACTTAAAGTTTTGTAAAGTTACAAAGCATAACGGAAGAATTTAGTAATGATGCAAAATTACGAGAGCAGAATAAATGTAATGTAGATTGCTAGCTTGAAACAGATATAAATGGCTTCGAAAACTAAAAAGGGACAGTGTTTGAAGCCTCCAAGACAAGTAAGTTTGAAGCTCGAGATTAAAAGATCTTGGGGCTCAAAACCCCACAGAAAAAACATTAGGGGCCTTATAAGTTGAATTGCCGCAAACCAAAAACCCTTAAAGTGACAACAGGTACACGGTGGCTATGTTTTTGAGATTTAAAGTTCCATCGAGTCCACTATCCAGTTTTCTAGAGTTCCGCTCGGGAATCTGAAGCATCCGATCCTACAAACACGTACCTTAGTTGAATTGCCTCCAAGGACTTCATGAAAGGCCTTGAGAAGTCGTTTAAACAACAGGTCGGTGTATAAAGCAGGTTCTGGCATCATAATGCTGAATGCTGCAAAACAATGAAACAGCAAACGTCATGTGTGTAGCATACTATTGCCGGACGTCCTGGTCATGCCATCATGGACGTCTTGTATTAAAAAAATATCTACATATTAGTCAACAAACATAATTAGCTGGGTAAATTCAATTTCAGCGTGTGAAAAAAGATATAAAATCAATTTTTGTCAATTTTTCGGATTATTAGGAAATTTATCAGCATTGAAACTCTTTTCAATTACTTCTCATTCTATCAAACAAAAAGGAATTGAAACAACTTTAATATATGCACAAATATGAATATGAATAGTGATACCTAATTTCAATTCTGGAATGAGATAAACGTTAGAGGCATAACCATGTATAAATCCATTCTTTTTCCTTATCAAATAGCCATCGCTAAGAATCATCTCGAACGGAACTCCGACTAGAGACTTTGTACTAGGGAATACATACGCTAAAAAAGAAAAATATCCACAAAGAATAAATAAAAAACGTTGGGCAGTTTTACTAGTAAGCAGTGGATGAAATAACACAAGACTGGACAAAATTGCAGTCAGATTTTATTTATTTATTCATTCATTCATTCATTCATTCATTCATTCATTCATTCATTCATTCATTCATTCATTCATTCATTCATTCATTCATTCATTCATTTATTTATTTATTTATTTATTTATTTATTTATTTATTTATTTATTTATTTATTTATTTATTTATTTATTTATTTATTTATTTATGTATTTGTTTATTTATTTATTTTTTATTATATATATTTTTTATCATATATTGTACATTTTGACTGGGCCTGTCTCTTAAGTGCAACAGCAATGCATTAACAAAATAATAACAATACTATCAATTGTTCATGGATGATTTTACCTGGAGCAAAAAGTTCGTTTGCAAATACTGGTGACAAATATGCCTCTTCGTCTAATGATCGAAAAAGGGAAATCCAAAGCTGAAACGAGAGTTTATAAAATATTTATAAGAAAAAAAAAACGATAAAAATTTATAACGGCATGCAAAGAACAGGCGAATTGCATTATGGTGTCATTTACTACAACAACCAGAATCCTTTGCTTGCTTTCTTTTATAGCGCAATCAGAACAAATCGTTACATTAAAATCTAAATTTATTCATTTATTTATACATGACGCGCAACAAAATGGCGGCGGATGTGCAAACAGATAGGATTAAGCTTTATGAGTTGAAAATATAGAAAAACAATTGTGAAGAAGAAAACTAGGCAGCAATGAGTGAGTTGGCAGCGCAAAAACTGAGTACTAAAGCGGTTGTAACGAAAAAAAAATCGTCAGACAAAAATGGTGCAACAGCATTGCACGAAATATTAATTGGCGTTCAAGTGATTATGTTACCTTTGCTAGGTCCGATGTTGAAGTGAAGAGCCCCCCTGTAGGGTTTAACCAACCCCACGTCTTTGGTTGAACATTTTCATTTTTTGGATTTTTCCCTGTTATAATTTTACTTCTGTTACTAGAAGAACAAACCAGTTACATTGTTAGAATGAATGTCTTTGTTCGATTTTTATTGAGCCTGCGTTGCCGGCTGTCTGCGGTTATCAAAAAAGCCCAAGCAAAAAACCTTGCTTTAGGCTTCTGGCATAACCGCAGATGGCCAGAATCGAAGGCAAGTCTCGAGGAAGAGAAAATATGCTTAGGAATACTCCATTTTTAATAGATCTTTGAGTATTTTGAACCAGCAGTCAAAAGAACGTTTTTGATCAGCCTTATCCAACACACACGAGGGTACAAAATATTACATGACAAAACAAAAGATTGCAAGTTCACACTTGTAAAAAAAATACAAAAGCCAATTTCCCAACCATTTCATATATACTGTCTAAAACAACTCCTCTAAACCCGGGAGAACAACACTTTGTAACAGGGTTGTTCTTAATATTATTACTACCTGGTCTGAGCCAAATCAAAGGTAGAGTCGTCCAAGCCGAGTGGTTTGAAAAGGTGTTCTTCCATCCATTCCTCGTACGTTAGATTATATAAAGCCTTAGGTAGACTCTGTCCTAGTAGACCGAACCCGAGGTTACTGGATAAGAAAATGTGGGTTAATCAGTATTGTTGAATATTTGCAATCGAACCAACTAGTAAGACACCAATTGTGAATTGTGAATATTTTGTTGCATTTACCAAGACACCTTGAACTGAAATGTCATTCGTTATTATTACCACATCATGATTATCTTCATTAACATCAACATCTCCAGTCTAGATACGTTACCTATAAGATGGTTTTAGTCCAGGTTTCATAACAAGGTACATGTCGTTTATTCTTCTCAACATCTCAGTGTTGTTGTATGGACATATATTCACATCTGTGTCTGGATAACAAGGTGCTTCTCTCGGTAGTCCCGACATATGGGATAAAATATCTCTGAAAATGAAATACAATGATAATATAATGTAAAATATTTATCTATAATGCAGTGTCTAATGGATATAATATGATCGTATCTCTTGTAAACCTTGTATTCATTTAGGGGTCAGAGGCCAATTAAAAAATGGTGTTTTTAGGGATGTTTTCACTTGAATACAGGCATTTCTTTCGTTCTTAGGAAATTGTAGCTCTCAGTTATATTTTTTAGTTCACCTTCAACTGGTCACAAAATGTAATGAAACCCTATCAAAAATCAACGTCTCCCCAGGACTTTAATTCATCATAAAAATTTTTTTTTAGTAATATGGCGCCGCCACCTCCCCCCAGCCTCCCCCAAAAAGCACAAATAAAAAAATAGTTGATCAGATGTTATCTGGCCACTGTCGTCCATGATAACAACATTAGTTTTGAGAGGGGAGGAACTAACAACCAATTTTATAAATGGAAAAAGAGGGTGTCAAATATTTTGTCCTCCATTGTAGGTGATGTTTTTATTGTTCACCAACTAGTTATACCTGATAACAATGTGGCGTTTTGACTTGAATCTTTTCTTGATTTTAAAGTTAGGTTCGTATTTTACAAACCTATCATCAAGAGTATCGATTGTGCGATTATTATACATCTTGAACGTCATAATAGACTGAAATGCAACAAAACAAAGTTTTACTCAACTTTAATTACAGTGATCTCAGACACCTTGCCTGCTTGCCTGCTTGCCTGCTTGCCTGCTTGCCTGCTTGCCTGCTTGCCTGCTTGCCTGCTTGCCTGCTTGCCTGCTTGCCTGCTTGCCTGCTTGCCTGCTTGCCTGCTTGAGCTTACCGTAAAAACCTTTGTTATACTGGCCACAGGAAATAGCGTATGTTCATCGAGCTTCCTACCATGATTGTATTTAGGATGACCGTGGAAGCTACTCCAGATCTCTTTGTCCATGTAAACCACATTGGCAAGGGAGAATATCTACAACATAAATAATGCCACATAACAATTTTATCTGCTTAGAACAACCACAGACTCGCTGTCCCACAACAAAGGTAATCAACAGTAAGAATGGGCAAAATCATAATCAGACCAAATAACGAATGTTAATTGAAACTCATACAACACATCTACATATATTAAATAATCCTTATGGACTCTAGGTCACTGATCTGATCTCGACGAACTATTAGCCAATCAGGCTGAGTTTTAAGAAAATAATTAATCCCATATAACTTTGCGCGCTTGTTATTTAATTTGCAAAAATTCAACATGGCGGATTTTGCGGCGATAGTTCGGGGTTATTTTTGTGATAATGATGCACCCCCTGAACAACCCTCAGTCCAAATTCATATTTCTAGCATTTCTAACCGTTTTATTTGCCATCGATTCTTGTATAAACTTGAGTTCATCTTCTATTTTCTTGGGTAGTTTATGGAATGGTTTTGGTTTTGCACGATGTCTGCATGGTTGAGGCGGTTGCGGTTTCTTGGATTCAGACTGAAATTAAAAAAAAGCACATTGTCAATCACGTTTAAGAGGAGCCTATGAGATCTTATCAAATTGAAATCACGTCATCTAATTCAGCCAATGGTATAGTTGATCGAGAAATCTGTTGTTTATAAGCGCTCTTCACATGCACTTGCAATGTACTTTATATTAAATTACAGTTATACCATATCATACACAACACTGCAAACGGTTCATAATTAATTTGTGGTAGATTCAGTAAAGGAATTTTTAATGCTTTCATGATCAGTAACTGATCTACCTCAAGAACCTCTCATATGCAAATAAGACTCTTTTTAGCAAAAACATTACGTTTGTGATAGAAGTAAGAAATAAAATGTTTAGTCAGAGCTTGATAGGCTTGAGTTCCAACATCTCTTGCGACAGTTGAACCAAACAAAGGTGTTCAAGCAGCCCTGCGGTATGAGCAATAAAGCTCATTAGGTTTGATGTCGTTAATAGTGAAAGAAATCTTCAAGTTTAAATCAAATTTGAATTAATAAATTTCACTTCATAACCTCCTGGGCGTTTGCACTGCCTTTCAATATTATTTTCACCAAAAATATATATGTTTGTGCACCAAAATTTTTAATTGCATAATTTGAGCTATCTAAACGGGCGTGCGTGCCGGATCTCACTTGCCAGGCCCTTGCTGTCATGGGTTCGATGATGACGTAATGACAAGCAGAGATTCACAGCAAAACAAGCCACTAGAAAGTGCGCCATGGTTCCGGTCACGGATTTGTCAATAAAATTATAAGACTCAACATGCGAAGCCATTCCTACAAAAAAAATTACATACATTTTTATTGTGAGAGTGCCAAAACTCAAATCAGATTTATAATACCGACAACCTATGTCAAAACAAATGAAAAACGTCTCTACAGCAGTTTAGAAATGGCTCCTTTCCGTCGACCTTGCTTTTCTGTATCAATTAAAGCAATTAATATCAAATGAGTCACGACACAGGAAACCCAAAAGTTTTAGTTATCTATCTTGACAACTTTCATTTCCTTTATTTTAAATATATTTTCATTTATTCATTTATTGAAACAAACATATGGCCAATAAGTATTTTGAAGTCGGTTCCTTGAATGTATTCTTTAGTCGCGATGTATTTCTTGGTACGCTTCTTAATTGCAAACATTTCTTAATCAAATCATAGAGATGCATTAGAACTTCAAGTTTTGTTCACTGTGTACTCACTGTATTTAGCACATTAAGCTAATTGATAAGAAACTTAAAGACTGTAGTGTAATTTGGGAGTTAATCTCGCGATTTTAAAGGGATTTCGAGGTATGGGTGACAGATATATCTAATAAAATTAGCGTTGATAATGTAAATCTCGTGTGATCTTAAAATTGCATTGTTCTGGCTAATAAATTAAACTAATAAAACACCCTGTTTTTATTTTACAGGCCGACCTATAGAATACTCATGAATGAAATATCTTAAAATTTATAAAGTTAACTAAAAATTGCATGGTAAATAACAATGTAAAAACATATTCCAATAGGACTCTAGACTTCACCTGTTCTGGTTTGCTGGGCTCGATTTAGAATATTGCAAATTTTAATACATGATCAACTACCGGCAAAACTGTTTGTCATCAAAATAGTGATTATAAGTTCAACAACTTGCCTTGTGTTCTTATTAAGAACCGGAAAAATAAAAAAGGAAACTGTACTCACATGCAATCATTAGCATCTATTCAAACGGCAATTTCTTTTCGTTCAGATATTGCAAAAGTAAGATGAGTAAAAAGTCAAAAACAAAAACAAAAAAGACCTTTTGTTTCTATCATTAAAAACACAACAGATATAAGTGAATATTTTGCTTTATCAAAACTGCTTGAGGCTTACGTTTTAAGTTCGAAACCTTGCGAAGCCTCGTGTATATAGTTTGCATGCAGAAAAGAGTCTCTAAATCCGGCTGCCCTTAATTTGTCACGAATCAGCTCATCGCACGCATACGACGTTTTTTTGTTATTTATTCCACCACTTACTGGGTTCAACAAGCTTCTTTTAATTAAACCAGAAACACTGGAAAGTTATCTCTGCTAATTTTACTTATCTCTTGAAAGGGCGGGAATTTCAGCTAGGTGATGAAAAAAAGGCCCAAAAAATATAGAAAAATAAATGTGTTATTTGCGCAATTTTGCTTAGCATGCCACTAGAGAAAAAAATAACAAACCATAATTGCAAATAATTTAAAAAGTAAAAACATATCTGGAAATATTTAAATATCGTCTTTTGAGATGTTTGTAGTTTTTCAATATTTCCTGCTATATAATGATAACAATAGCTACATTGACGATATTGGTCACTTCGATTAGAATTATAGTTCAAAAACAAACGGCATACAGTCCTATGTAAATGAACTAGTGTGGAGTGACTTGAATGTGCTTGATGACATCCGTGCTTTTCCATGAGCGATTTTTATTTGCTTTTAAGAAACAAGGACCAATACTTAGTGGTTTATTCACGAGAGGTTAGTCTAGATAGGTAGTACTTATCCAAGGTGAAAGATGACAGTTTTGACTGAGTACATTAAGATTCTGTTTAGAAAGTCCTTGTGGATGTGTTGAAGAACAATCACAACAGTGACAGCATCCCTGGATAATTCGCGTTAACTTTAATAATACATGCGAAAACTCCATACTTTAATTCTAAACTAGTAGTCACGTGGTGGACAGTAATGGATCTAATCGAATAGACTGGCAGGTTTGTGCTTTTAATTGCTATACACTCATGCTTGTTCGATCATCTTGTGTGTATTGAGTGATTGATAACTGCTTTCCGGTAATTGCAGAGTTATGATCGGGAAAGAACAAAGCAAAGGATAATGCCATTAACTTGTATTATATTGCTCATCAAAACCTTTTCAACTACGGTCCTACTCCAGTTCTAATGAACAAATTACTGTGTAATTGTTTGGTGATTCTAATTACAAGTTATGAGATAGTCAAATCTGTTTTTCCTTCTGAAAGCGCGACTTCAAAAAGCTGTTTTCTTCCCGCCAAGTTATTTCCTTAACCCCAGCGAAGCTATCAAAGTCTTTTTGCAGTCTTTATTATATTTGCAGTTTAGTTCATAGATTATTTGACAGCAGGGCGACGATGTTTGATGGCTGAAGACAAATTCATCACAAATCCGGAAGGCGACACCCAATGTGCAATTGCCGCCCTTAAAAGGTTTTTTTTTTCTATTTTTTTTTTATTTTTTGAATGCTTTGAACATCGATTAAAATTGAGGAAACTGACCTTTTCAAGAGTATCGTTCTAAAGTAAAAAGGGAAAGTTTACGTTTACAACACCCACTATTTCACGTTTAAATAAGTCACTTTAAATCTAAAAACAAACACTAGGGTTCGCTATTAAGATTAATTGCGCCATAAAAACGCCTTGCGGAAAATGACAGAAAAAACGAGAGGATTTTCGCTTTTCGATTTCTACAAGTTTGAAAAAAGCAAGCAGAAAAAAAACGGAATGAGTTTACTGCATAGAATATATAGCCTATATTTAGTATATCAGATAATGATAGTAAGAATACTGATACAGACCTCAAATGACTGTATTATAACTCACATCGGTACTTGTCATCCAATAAGATCAATAAGCAAACTCACTGAAATACCATATTGAGATTTCTTAAGACTTCCATCGCTCTCATGAAAACAACAAAACTTTGTTGTCCTTTTGCTTAATTTTCCCATCTTTCATTTTTTTCCAAAACGATTTTCTCAAGTAAATTTCTAAAAAATTAATGTAAGAAAATATCTAGGCAATGAACTTTAAAATGTTATTTGCGGTCAATCAATTAACAAAATAATGATGTTGTTAAAATCACACGTATGTTTTTTTCACATGTCTAAATATTATAAAATGGGAATTTAACACAATCGTACCGTTAAGCAGGTTTTGTCTTTGCACTTTTCATTCGGGTAGAGTTGGTCAAAAAACACTGTCCTCCATATGAACAAACCAGTCATTACCAGAGAGATGATTACAAAGAAGATTAGGAAAACCGACATTTGACGCATCTTCCTCGACTGCAATGTAACCATTTTCATTTCGTTTACTTCGTCTGGCAAAAATCCAACCCTACCAACCGTGGAAATCGGTGACGTCATTTTGTCGTTCGGCTCCAATATTTGCATGTTGGTAGTAACTGTCTTCTTGGAATCAGGAGACTGGGACTCACTATCAATGACGTCATTTCCTTTGTTATCATAGGCTTCCTTAACTACGTCGGCTTTCATTTTGTTGTTCTGAAAAACATGGCATCGTAAACAATGTATTAGAATTGAACACCGCACATCTGACGCAGGAAGACAACACAGAGTTTACAATAACACTAATTACTCGTAATTGCAACAATTTCATGTGTTACAAAAACATGAAACACCCATTTTATAATTGACAATATAGAATAATTTCAAAACCATATGTTAGACTGTCTCTATGATACGATATCAAATATAGAATAAATTCGATGTTAAATTAATAAAGATCACAAACACTTGTATTATGAATGGCTGCGTCTTCCTTTAGTAACTTTCTTAGACTTTTGTCTTTTAGTGGTCGCAAAGTGAATCTCACCTTGCCGTATATCCAGTAAACCAAGTTAAAAAAAATGAAAAAAGGCGGGGAAGGAGGGGGGACGAGAGGGGCACCATCTTGGACATTAAAACATTCAGTGCGTTTAGCAATTCACACCGATTTATCGTGTGCGATTTAAGGCCGGTACACACGAGGGAGCTTGCTCCTGCAACACGCTCCCGCAACATGCTCCCGGAGCAAAGCTCCCTCGTGTGTACCAACGAAAAATGTTGCGCAGCATAACTTTTTCTCCCTGGTTTTGTTCCCTTCGTTGCGCAACATATTTTTCGTTGGTACACACGAGGGAGCTTTGCTCCGGGAGCATGTTGCGGGAGCGTGTTGCGGGAGCAAGCTCCCTCGTGTGTACCGGCCTTTATAGTATACGTCAAGTCTTGAGCTTCTACAGTGCCTAAAAATACTGGTAAACATTCTAATAAAGGAGTAACGTCCGAAACGTTAGTAAGTAGTCTCTGTGTATAACTTACATTTTTTTTTGTAAGTGCACGCGACATTTACCAGTACTTGTCCTATACTACAAATCATGTTTAACAAATCGCACAGTAGTATGTAGAATTTTAGATATTTCAGACTCAGACATAATGCAGCTCAACCTCTCTTCCCCATCAATACCAATGTTGTTTTTGATTCAAGTACATAATTCGTATAAGGGGATTTACACGATAATACATAACAATTTATGCATCAAAATATTACGTAAAATTGATTCGCTGAGGATGTTAACAGCCAATTAGTTGTGTTCAAGATTGCAGTTAGGAAGGAAATATTGAAAATAATGACTGGGTCGCAGAAGAGCAAGACAAGACAGCCCGCTACTCTCACAACTGAGCTAGCTCACAAATCTAACCCGCATAATCTAGTCACGAATGTCGGTTTAACACTTTAGCGGAACAAGGTGCCAATGATGTGTTATGAATAAAGTTTGGTGATCACAACGAGCCGGTCGACAAGTAGGACAAATTAATTATGCTACGGATTTTTAAAAACTGAAACTTGTTCCGTGATTCGTGAAAATTGAGGAAAAATCAACCCGTTCGAAACTAGGCCAGTACACACTATTTAACTTACTTCATTAAACCTTGCCGTTTTTATTTTATCAAGAAAAGACATTATTCGCAGATGCTACACGGCCAACCTACTGTCTTCGCATATTTGTTTCCGACGATTTCTTTCTGTTCGGTGTATAAACTTATAGTAGCTTCAATACCCGTTTTAAGGGTTACTTTCAAGACATAGGGAGGGGATAGAGAGTGTACCTGCGAAAACGTCCAACACGAGTTTCTGGCTCAGGAGAACTGGACAACCACTAGTATATCCTTCAAAGTAAAACACTATAGCTTTTAACTTGAATGACCTCTAAGAAACAGATTTTGGTTGAAGGCTAGTTGAAGTGCATTAAATCAAGAGAGTATTATAAGGCAATATTTTTTAATACATGTTTATAATCTCTATTCTTAGGACAAAGAATCTCTATAGGAATACTTTTAGTACTGCATTTTATACGATTGAGTGTTTATGCCAAAAAATAATTAAAATGCCCAGTTTTGACATTTGTAAACGATTTTTTTAAACATGTCTCAAGAGTTGTAAATCGCGCTATCATGATATAGCCAAACATCGTCAACAATAACATCACACTATCTTATCTCAGTATAATAATCAACTACAGCGCATAAAAGCAGATCCAAGGGATGGACCAGTGGGACCGGTGCTCCCCCTTCCCTTTTGGAAGACCTGATTTATTATTACAGATCTATTAATAGTACTTTTAATTAATTATTGATTATCAGTAATTCTTTAACTAGTGCTCTTCCCTTTCAAAATTTCCGGATCCCCCACTGCAGCCGAACCCCTCTAGTCCTCTAATAGAGGTTAATTTTCATGGAAAAAATTACATTCAGAACCGAAAAAACCGTTGGGTTTTAAAGGACATTCCAGTATATTGAGGGCCCGGTATAGAGGGGTTTCACTGTATATTGAGGGCCCGGTATAGAGGGGTTTCACTGTATATTGAG
This sequence comes from Diadumene lineata, assembly GCA_918843875.1. Classification (NCBI taxonomy): domain Eukaryota; kingdom Metazoa; phylum Cnidaria; class Anthozoa; order Actiniaria; family Diadumenidae; genus Diadumene; species Diadumene lineata. The sequence continues at coordinate 36,868,435 of OU974069.1, forward strand.
GGCCCGGTATAGAGGGGTTTCACTATATATTGAGGGCCAGGTATAGAGGGGTTTCACTGTATATTGAGGGCCCGGTATAGAGGGGTTTCACTGTATATTGAGGGCCCGGTATAGAGGGGTTTCACTGTATATTGAGGGCCCGGTATAGAGGGGTTTCACTGTATATTGAGGGCCCGGTATAGAGGGGTTTCACTGTATATTGAGGGCCCGGTATAGAGGGGTTTCACTGTATATTGAGGGCCCGGTATAGAGGGGTTTCACTGTATATTGAGGGCCAGGTATAGAGGGGTTTCACTGTATATTGAGGGCCCGGTATAGAGAGGTTTCACTGTATATTGAGGGCCCGGTATAGAGGGGTTTCACTGTATATTGAGGGCCCGGTATAGAGGGGTTTCACTGTATATTGAGGGCCCGGTATAGAGGGGTTTCACTGTATATTGAGGGCCCGGTATAGAGGGGTTTCACTGTATATTGAGGGCCCGGTATAGAGGGGTTTCACTGTATATTGAGGGCCCGGTATAGAGGGGTTTCACTGTATATTGAGGGCCAGGTATAGAGGGGTTTCACTGTATATTGAGGGCCCGGTATAGAGGGGTTTCACTGTATATTGAGGGCCCGGTATAGAGGGGTTTCACTGTATATTGAGGGCCCGGTATAGAGGGGTTTCACTGTATATTGAGGGCCCGGTATAGAGGGGTTTCACTGTATATTGAGGGCCCGGTATAGAGGGGTTTCACTGTATATTGAGGGCCCGGTATAGAGGGGTTTCACTGTATATTGAGGGCCCGGTATAGAGGGGTTTCACTGTATATTGAGGGCCCGGTATAGAGGGGTTTCACTGTATATTGAGGGCCAGGTATAGAGGGGTTTCACTGTATATTGAGGGCCCGGTATAGAGGGGTTTCACTGTATATTGAGGGCCCGGTATAGAGGGGTTTCACTGTATATTGAGGGCCCGGTATAGAGGGGTTTCACTGTATATTGAGGGCCCGGTATAGAGGGGTTTCACTGTATATTGAGGGCCCGGTATAGAGGGGTTTCACCTCACATCTACAGCAAGCAAGCAATATCTTGTAATTACTTTTCATATCAAAATTATTTTTGATGTTTTTGTTTTTGTTACAATAATCACAGCAGCTTTTTTGCACTTTGTTGGCCGCCGTCGGAAAAAATGGAAATTAAGCTATATAAATAAAGCAAATTATGAAAATATCCAATCCAGTACGACGTCATAGAAGGCGCCATTTTGATTAAAGATCAATTAACCTACTCCTCCCTTAACAATAGACCATTGGTCTGACATGTTGGCCAATGAACTCTGGTAATTGAAGATGCAGTCATTTTGATAATATGCTTCAGTCACTTCAATTACAAACATTGCTTCATGAATACATTGCCCATATAGTCGTTCTGGTTTGGGTTTAGTAGTGGCTGATGCGTCTGATCCTGATGTTTTAGTGTATTTACCTAGTTATCTTTTGCTGGTTTAATTGGTTGGTTAGCTGGATGATTAGTTAGTTGGTTAGTCGGTCGGTCGGTCAGTTGGTTGGTTTGGTCGGACGGTCGGTTGGTTGGTCTGGGTATGTTCAGTTGGTTGGTTCAATAATCGCCCGAAAGGGAAGGAAAAAAACCTCTCTGTCTCTCTCGGCCACGCTAGCAACGCCTGGCTATCCAGAGCCCGCGTTTTCTAGAAGCCTTCGACAAAGAACGAGGCGATACCATGTTTCATGGTTTCACGCAGTGATTTTGCTTTTAGACTCTTTGATAGCGTTTTTAAAGTTTCATCTATTGCGACATGAATCTTTAATATCTCCTGGGTCGTCATTTTGAAGACGTTACTGGTCAAACTACGCATAAGAAACTACAACCATAAACCATAACACATGGCTTCCGGTATCGGATTATGTCAGAGCACTGCATCGTTCTTCGCTTGATAATTTGAAGAAGAAAAAAAACATATAAATAAATGAATAAATTATAGTTTTGTGCTCTTGATTTAAAATCTACGAGATGAATTCTTGTAATTTAAATAATGGCGATGCACCTTTTGCTTTTCTAGGGGTGCACTTGCACCCTGTGCACTCCCTGGTTACGGCCCTGTCCAGAACATTTTATGTGAGCAATTAGAACAAAAGTGTAAACGAACAGAGCTTTTCTGAATAACCATCTCCTAAATTCGAAAAGGTCTTTCCCCACCTTCTTTTTGATCTCCTTGAGAGTTTTATTTCGGACGGGATGGGCAAAAAAGAAAAGAACCGATCGACCTATGTTTTACACTAGTGACAGTGATTTGAATTTCAAAACAGTACAGAATGACTCATATTAGCTGTTAATGATTTTTATCGGGACGAGCATATAATTTGTACCTTGAATGGGCCACCTACCGGTACTATAGATTTCGATTGCTCGCCGCTTCTAAAAATAACCAGTCATGTAAAAACAGGTCAAGTGTATTTCAGTATTTAACAGGAGGAAATCAGTAGCAAAGAATTATAAAAGACACACAGCCCATGAGCGTTGAATTGAAGAATTTGATGAATAACAAAGTCTAAATAATGAGATAGAATTCTCATGAGAAATAATAATTTACTTTAATATTCATACGGCACATATTCCATGTGTATATACTGTATATACTCCCTGACATCCCTGATTTCAAACTTCAAGGATAATTCAAATTTCCCACATCACTTAATATACTACAGTTGCCCTGAAATAAAATTTAAAAAATCGAATAGCCAGCTAACACGAACTAGAGATACTTCGCAGTGTAGACCTAAATACAGCAATGCATGGGTTGCATTAAAAACCTTTCAGTCCCCAAGAGTTTGGACATTTGCAATTGATTGCTTTGTCATTCAGGTCAATACCTGCAAGATGTCAATATCTCACCACGAATCAGAAAGAAGTTAGGGACCATCCCGGGACCATGCGGATGAACCGTTACCTGTGAATACGCCCGCGGTGTATACGGTCCTTGCATCATCGTATCCGGTGATGATCAATGAAGTGTCGTCAAACTAAGTATTCTTCGTTTTCATGTGACCTCACCAAAAGTATGACAAATTCATTTTTAATCAAATTGAAACATTTGCACTATATGTTATAGCTAACGATTATTAAATGACTTTGTAGAATTATGGGTCCAAAAATGTTGTTCACTTGCGAGATATTTAGGTCTAAATTGTGTCACGCAACGCTATCGCGTAATTCGAATCAAAGGATAAGTATCGCGATAAATTCATCACTGTTATAAGACTTTGTCTCAAATAGACTCCTGGAGATTCAATTCAAGTACACAATCCAAAAAACTGATCTAAAATTTTGAATTTGCCTTATTTTTAGACCAATAAAGTACGATCCGCCATTTTGGATGATAGAAGTTATCATCCAACATGGCGACGCCATACATTTTTACCAAATAGTACGAATTAATATTTGATTGTCAATAGTTCCGCAATTATTTGCTATAGAAGCTTCAAATTTGTCAGAATTACATTGTTTTGAATGCTCTCAAAGGATATGAATGTAGAGTTTCTGTAGGATTTAAAATAAAACATTTTGCCTGAATTATCACGTGGTTGCAAGCGAAGAATAATCAATCAATTATTTGACTTCGAATATGAGATAGCAAATACAAGCTAATATCTTCGGAGGTAAAAAGATGACAGGAATGTACAAATATTTACAATAAAAACTAATATTACAATATGTTTAATATTACAATTCTAATATTTGAAAATATGATAAATAAATAGATTCGATTAAAATTAAATAAAACTATGTAATTATGTATTATTATATATTTGTTTTCTTGATCTCATGATTAGTTACATTATTTTTCTGAGGGAATCTTTTCTTCGTGAAATTTGCTCTGCTATATTTCTATATATTTTAATCATGGTTTCCGCACCATCCCTCGTCAATTATCTAACTGCCCGTCCCGGTTATCATTACCACATCTTCGGCGGAAACCCAGGCGGTATACTGTGTCGCTCGAAACTCGATCCCAGAGAAAATACCCCGTATTTTCTCTGGGAGTGAATTTAGAGCGGCAGAGTATACCGCCTGGGTTTCCGAGGATGTCATTACCAGGGCTGGGTTATATCTTCGGATCATTGCTGTGAACTGGCGGTCGTATATGGAGATATATTTAGATTTCATTAAAATACTTGTAAGCGAAATTTCCAAATGTTCTTTCCGTGTCTTATTACCTATGTTGACGAAACCAACTGAATGCAACGTTCGGGACAGTAATGCCCGTACAACAACATTATCCATCCATACGAAATATTATTCAAAAGGGCTTATTATAGCTGAGACATCGCCATGTCCGGAACACTGTATAAATCAGTAGATGAAGCCAACAATGGGCAACTACCTAGTGCGGACATAAGAAAATCGAAAACCGTTGCAAATTCTGAACCAGCTTAGAATGTACAATAGAAGTTTCAGATAGGCATTGGATTTCTGATCACCGTCAGTTCTATCTATGGTAAATAAATAAGCTTCAACAAGTTTGGACGTTTGTTAAATGCTTACCTTCTAATTTCCAGATCTGTGTATAGCTGTTATTTCACAAAGAATAACACAGATCAGTATTGCTGTATAATTGTGTTGGAAACTGTTATCAGCTACAACACAAGGTAACACTTGAAGTTTGACTTTAGTACATAGCTGCTAAGCTGCTTTGATTGCTGAATAAACATCACGTTGCATACCACAGTATCTACTTGACAATCTGTCGACTGGAATGTCCCGGACAATCAACCAGTAAAACTTTATTCAACAATTGTATCCCAGAGTTGCAAACTATTCACAATGACCTATATCATAACTTCTAGAATTATGTCTGCCACCAAGGAACAATCACGGCATCAATTTGAGTCATTCTTATGTCAGATATGTGTATCAATCTTTTCAACATCTTTTTTAATTAGTTCATTACAGTATGTTTTTGCAAACATAGTTTTTATCACGAAGATGGTGATGGTGATGATGGTGATGATGAAGATACTGATTGACCAGGACCGCGGAGCTACAGCCCCCTTACCCTCCCCCAATGATTATTACTATATTATTATAATCATGATGTGTGGGTTGCTCTTTGGAAAATTTTCCAGTAAACTCTGCTATCCGTCTCTTCTCAAGTCCGTTAAGGTAATTCCGTAGTTTTGCACTGCGCATAGTTCTTCGCATATTTCAAAATTTTTGGTTTCAGGACTTTTATCATGTAATCTAGTCAAATTATGTTTGTAAAGTGCTTTAAATAAAAAAATCGAAGAATTGCGATATTTTCAAGCGGAAAAACGAGATAATTTTGTAACTCGACCCAGTCCTCTATCGGAAAACCTGGGTTTTTTTTTTGACAATCTTGAAATGATGATATTTTTCATAATATTTCGCAAAGTAGCACGGTAACCTATGATTTTTTATTTGATACAATTATTTGTTATAATACAACATCTAAAATTGAGCATAGGTCATCGGGCTAAATTTTGAGAAATTTCCAAAATACTTTCAACTTAGGACTTTTTCGAATGAATCAGCAGCTCGTGCGCACGTTGGGATTTCGTCGATTTCCTCAACATCACATATTTTTATACATCTGTTCATATTTTTTTAATAAAATTCATTTGAATAAAACACGAATTTTGCTCTTAAAAAAAAACAAATTATTGTGTTTTTGCTCCTTTTCTCTACAGTTTTTGTGCTTTTTTCTTTACACGTTGTCAAGTCACCAAGTCCGTGACGTGACCCCCCTTTTTTATTGTATTTTCTGAAAGCGTTTCTCAAACTTGTTTGTTAGAACGAGTATAAAAAAATTTATCGGGCGGTTTATTTCTACGGAATTACCTTTCATGTTTTTATATGTTTTTCAACAGCCTTCGGTAAGGTATGTTTCGGCAAGAAAGCATCATAAGATGAGAAAAGAAATAGCTTAATCATATCATTCTAAAACAAAAAAAATATTTTGAAATAATTATTTTTGCATTATGGTTAGTCCGCAAATACATGGATTAAAATGAGAATATTTTGAGAAGAAAAAAAAGGTTACAAAAAGCAGAAGTAACATATACATAACACTACGTCCTTGATTGGCTAAGAGCAGCATTCTGAAATTTGTCTTTTAATGGTTTTCTTTCAAAACAAACGTTGTTTTTTAGGAAACTATTTGTTTGTTTGTTCGTTCGTTCGTTCGTTCGTTCGTTCGTTCGTTCGCTAGCTTGTTTGTTTGTTTGTTTGTTTGTTTGTTTGTTTGTTTGTTTGTTTGTTTGTTTGTTTGTTTGTTTGTTTGTTTGTTTGTTTGTTCGTTCGTTCGTTCGTTCGTTCGTTCGCTAGCTTGTTTGTTTGTTTGTTTGTTTGTTTGTTTGTTTGTTTGTTTGTTTGTTTGTTTGTTTGTTTGTTTGTTTGTTTGTTTGTTTGTTTGTTTGTTTGTTTGTTTGTTTGTTTGTTTGTTTGTTTGTTTGTTTGTTTGTTTCTACAGTTTTGTTTTTTTTGTTGTTGTTTTTTTTGTTTTTGTTTTTTTTGTGACATTTTTTCGACCGACCTTTGGTCATTTTCGATTGGATTTTTAATTAGAATCCTCTTAAGAACATTTTACTCGTTGATTTCAATTAGAACATTCGAACACATTGCACAAGCGAACAAAACATATAATCAACTCATTTCCAAGATAGCCTGCGTAGCCCGGCTCTTGGGGTGGGGGGAGGGGAGAAGGGAGGGGGACTTCCCCTCGTCCCCAGTCCCCCTCCCTTCTCCCCTCCCCCCACCCCAAGAGCCGGGCTACGCAGGCTATTTCCAAGATAGCTTAATTTACAACTGATTAGTAGTCGATTCTTTCTAATAAACTGTCCGCCCACTAACTCGCTTCTTTTACTAACATTTCTTGAATAACCCATCTAGCTGTGCTAGCTCAATCATAACAGTCGGGAATATCAAACGTGATGTACTCTTGACGAAAAGTGATGATGCAGAAATCTAGATATTAACGACTATAAACAGTTCAACACGACGTTAAATTTAAAGCATGTTAGGCTTATTTTGGAAATCACGTGCTGGCACTTATACTCGATATATTTTATTTTCATATACACCTAATTCAAAACAACGTTGTCGAAGAAATTAAAATAGGAGAAAGCTTGAATAATATTGGATATTGTGAACAAAGTTTTTCATGTCTAGAGTAATTATTAAGACTGATTCACACGGTGCGATTTGTATCGTACGACTAGTCGTGAGGTTCAAAACGTTCTAAAACTAGTCGTAGGACATTCTAAAACTAAAAAAACGCGAGCGACTAGTCTTAGAAGTTACGACTATAGTCGTATACTATACAAATCGCATCGAGTAAATCGGGCTTTACATACCACAACTATTTTTCATTGATAAACTTTTTATGTAGTCAGTATCATTGATCATTGAGAGTGCCGTTAAGTCCAGCTTTTTTCTCAGTGTCACTTAAAATCCAGGATTGCCAGTAGGTTGTGTTTCTCTCTGACAACGTTTTTTGAAATACTACACATGAAGTGCTAATATTTAACAGCAAATGAGCTGTTCTTGTAATCATAACTCAGTATTGTCTTGTAAAACAATCAACATTATAGTTTCAAAATCGAATCTCCCCATAGTTTAGTGACTGTCTATTGCCTTGCATATATCAATTCAGTCCGAACGAGGTCATGTTATAGATCTTCAAGGAAAAAAAGCACTACATGATCCTGGGCAAGAAAAGAGTACGGGATTTCGCACATCGCCTTTTTATCATTCGGAGAAATCCACAATTTTTGTATGCCTTAATATATTATCGTTAAAGGTATTTGTTTTTACAGTCGTTTCCGTGGGAAACCGTACTGTATCTTAACGTAGGAGTAGTTTTTAAGCAATTACCTGCCGTATCGTAGCGGTATCGTACTCTAAGTATGTGGAGGGACTTGTCAACAGGAGACGCCGCGGCGACACGACACGATACATACTAGTACTCGTTTCTTATTCTTACGAAATTGAGTGTAAACTTAGTTGTTTTCCAGGGTCTTCATTGGTGTTTCAAGGGATTGACTGTCAGTTCCAGTGTAAAATTCTAGTCTTGGTGACTTGAAACACCAAGTTTTATAGAACTGAGATGCGCCAAATTCAAAATGTTGTCTTAATCGTGCGCGCAATTACAAGCCCCTAGTTTTTTCGCTAAAAATATGTTGCAATATTAACCATATTTTGTTAAATGACAAAACTCACTATGGGACAATGGCATCCCCGTGGCTATTCATAACAGGATATCAAAAAAACAATAAAAATAATGGGAATCGCTTTACGTGTTGTACAAAGAGTATATTATGATCATGTGTGCATATTTCCTTAAGTGCTCACATATATATGCCAGCCTCTAAAGTATTATTTTGATGTGTTTGATAGTTGTTTCTTAACAAAATAAAGCTCAAAAACAGGCTTAACAATGAGGACACTAGCACGCCCGGGCTAAAATAGTTACAGCTATTGCATCATAAATCCTCTCTGCGACGAAAACTCATCTGGCTCACTCAAGAGCCAACTTCCTTTCTTACTTCAAAAGAGTTTTCTTGAATTTAGTGTCCGTCGGCTTCCAGAGACTAGTTGATTGTTTCTTTCGTTGATACTCAACGCCACCGCGTTTCTATTTCTGCGCTGCACCTATAAACTGAACAATTAATCACTCAGGCACATACCCTACTACTGAATCAGTCAATCTAACTTCACAAACCTCAATATGATAACCCTACAACTACAAAGAACTGTACCGTTGGTACTGATGATTATAATTTTAGTCGACCACAGTTTTGTGGCTAGGGCATTGCTGAGTCCATGGAATCGTAGAATAGTAAATCCTAAACCAACGGGATCGAACTCAAGAGCAAAATGGGATGATCCGCAAAAATCGCCTGATGATGCGAAACCTTCCGCAAATACAGAGAAAACTAATAAAAATGGACAAAGTATGGACAATATTGTGAATAACGACTCTCAGCATTACTTTGGTGAGTAATTGTTAACAGTAATTTGCTTGGACAACTTGTCCAGCTTTAGGTGATTGACGATTTGCTATTTAAATGTGATGCACGCAAAATGCATATGGCTTTAGAAACAATGTTATCAGTGGAAGTAATGGTTCCCACTGGCGAAACATGCGTAAACAGAACGACATACGCAAGCTCAAATAGTCCTTTATGGTTATCTAAACTTTTTATAGAATGAAATTAAACCCTATTACATATCAAAAAATATATAGTCAATCTTATTACCTAGTTATCTGCGCTTAGCGGTTAGCCCTTGCATCCACACTAAGACGCATCAATCCGAAACAATTTTATGCGAATTCTATTGTTTAACGAGCAATTATCGTAACAAAAGTCAGTGTCTTAGTACACTAAGTATCGTGTAGTTTGTTGTCAAGGCCCATATCATCTCGATCGCTATGGTTCCTGGAATCACTGAATTCTTTTCTTTTTCGGCGACCGTAGTGATCTCTGCAGTGACCGTTGCGATTAAATGGGAACTGGAGCGAACCCAACGCAACCCCGATAACAGTGATAATCATTTACTATAATGACATTATTTTCTGTCTTTTATACGGATACTTCGAGAGGAATAGCTTCACTTTGCTTTAGATTTTGTAAATGTAGATATGTTTGAGCTGTTCGTCACCTTCCCAGTGTTTGACGAAGCCTCCATCTTTGATCTGAAAGTTCGACCGCTGTACGACGACATTGCTGGCTATGAGAACGCTGGGCCGCCGACCACATTTGAAGTGAAAATCAGAAAATCAAATGTCTGGAATTTTTTAATTAAAATGAAAATCAATTGTCTTGAGTTTTTTTTTTATTATTAATTACTTAAGTGACAAGTCATTATTTATGGTCTGGGGGGTGCGGAGGATTTTTATTAATTTTAGTTCATTTTAATAAATCAGATCAGACGGAATGACATCTTTGAAAGGGGGAATCATCTACAATTTGGAAAGGCTAAACTTGAGACCTCAAGTCGTTCAAAATTGCTTAAAATCGCGCAAAATTGCATACAATCGCTCACAATTAATTACTTAAAATCGCTCAAAATTGGTTACAATCGCCCAAAATTGCTTAAAATCGCTCAAAATTGCTTAAAATCGCTCAAAAGTGCTTAAAATCGATCATAATTGCCTATAATTGCACAAAATTGCCTAAAATAGCCCTAAACTCGCAAAAGATTAATAGTAAGACAAAGTAATAATTATGAATTAAATTGCCATTTTATTTATTCTCTATCAATAAGAAAATGCGAGATTACACTCAAAGAGTACTAAAAATTTTGTTCCTAAGTTTCCAGTAATAAATCGCGCAAAGTCGCCAAAAATCGCCTTCATCTGGGTCCTTTTTGGTACAATTTTGATACAATGCAAACTTTTATAATTGTAAACCATCATCAAAAAATATATATACTTATATGTGGGGGGATCACTTAAGTTTCCCCTACCTATAAGGGGGGATCATCACAATGTTGTGAGGCTGAAGGGGGAATCTGTTAAACTTTACGGCGTCTACAAAAAATACCCCCGCTTTTCCAGGCGAAAAATAATGACCGGTCCGTGGTTAAAATAAAGTCTTGAATTTTTTCTTTTTCATTTTTTTAATCAAAATGAAAGTTAAATGTCTTTTCGAAATTGATTTTTTTAGTCATTTTTTTATTATTTTTTATTATTTTTCTTTTCGTTTTTATTTCTGTCGTTTGCAATTTTTTTCTATTTATTTTATTCTATTCATTCTTTCTTTTAATTTATCTATTTCAATATTCACATTTTTGTGTTAACTTTCAATAATATTCCATTTCTTTTCTTTGATTTATATTGATATTTACTAAGAGAACGATGGGCCACCTTTTTTCCTAACAAATTTAATTGAACCAACGTGCTAAGTGGCACTGCACTGTTTTATACAAAAGCTTTTTCAACAGTAATGTACCAGATCCAGCAGGAGATCATCTCACAGAACGGCACTTAACACAGCGTGCCAAATAACAATTCAAATCATTCACGTTTAATTGTATAATAGCACTGAAAACACGGTCAAATTAATGAGGCAAGGCAAGTCGCGATTTTGATTTAAAAGCGCACGCGAATCTTTCTTTGAACAATGTAAGATTTGATAACGGGATTTTTTGTACCCATGTGTACCCGTAAGTACTCACATATGTATACTTTCAAACTCTGTAATGTATTATTTTGATATCATTTGCTGTTTTCCAACAACAAAAAACACAAAAGCGGAAAAAAGCCTTACCAGTAATGTTACACAATGTATGATTTCGATATCCGATGTTTCCCAGAAGAAGAAAAAACAGTACAAAGACTGAAAAAACCTTGACAATAATACTACACAAAAGCAGCCATTGCATCGCATATCTTCTGTGAAGTGATCTCTTCCAAAAGTCAACTTCCTTTCTTACTTCAAAATTTTTTTTGTTAAATTTAGTGCCCTTTGGCAAGCGGACACGATTTGATTGTTTCTTCCGCGAATTGTGGATGCCTCTGGAGAGGCTTTATTCAGCGTTTAGATGTGATCTATATTGTTTCTGCTATGATACGAGCATCCGTTCATAATCAACGCCACCGCTTTAAATGGACTTATGCGCATATCTATATATATATAAATATCAGCAATAGACGCATTATCTTAAACCAGTCCAACTGATCTAGTTCCAATATGAAAACGAAACATCTACAGAAACGTGTATCGTTAGTATTACTGCTATTAATTTTAGTTCATCAATGTTTTGTGGCTTCGGTAAAGTTAAGTCCTTGGAATCGGAGAATAGTTCGTAAGCCCACAGGATCAAGTGCTGCAATCGTAAATTCAAACGATCAACACGTAAATTACAAAATCCGACCTTCAAATCCAGAACAAACATATAACAATGGACAAAATGGTGGAATTATTATAGATGGTGAATACCATGATATAGGTGAGTGATTTCTGGGAATTGTCCTCTTTCTGAAAACTGCCATTCGGTACATTTAGCGGCAATTTTCTATGTCGCGTTGCTGGTAATTAGAGATCAGACCCTCCCTTATCTCGTACTAAACGTCGTGTAGAGCCTGAGTAACACTTGTTTTACTGAAAAAAGGATGGATAAAATGTTGTAATACCAGTCAGCCATCACTACCCGATAAGTCGGACGGTAAAATCATGTTATACACACACGAAATATGCGAGAAAGTTGAAAAGATGATATTTCTTGAAAAGAAGAACTAGAGAAAGGTTCCCTTTTCTCTATTTGAATTGTTTAGATGTCTGTGGTTACCGGTTTTTTTAACAATTAATAGATGTAGATGTTTTTCTCTATCTCAATATAAAATATGTAACAGTTCAATTGAGATCAAGGCATGCACAGTAACTAGTATAAAACCATCTCGTAATTACATTTTATCCGGTATGCGTGCAAATTAAAATATTCACTTTTATGAAGGTACAACAATTTTTTTTCTTACACTTCCACTTAAAATATATAAGATATAACATATATTTTAGTTCACATGAATATTTTTTGTACCACATCCGAGAGAAAATGTACGAAATTAATGTATTTGATCTTTGGGTTTGTAAACTTTTTTAATGGACACTTCCGCCAAACAGTATCCCAGCTTAGTAGCGCATAAGTAATGCTGTCCAAATAACTTAATTGACAAGTGCGTACATACAGCTATTCTGGAAACACTTAGAAGATTGAAAACTTAATGAATGCACAACTATAACACTTTAAGTATAAAAAAAATAACAAAGAAAAAACCGCTTGTGGGGTAATGCGTCGCTTTATGTTCTCCACCTACGTTTAATGTGTTACTCCTGCTGTCAAAAACATTTAAATTGTTGATTGTTACTGGGGTTTGACCTATATGAATTCAAACTGGGCTCTTTCAATTTTCTGATTGGTTTTAGAATTACCAAACACTTATTCATAGGCACTTCAATTTTGTGCTAATTGCAATTATCTATAACGATGAATATATATCACCCAGACTGTTTAAATTAATGACTATCTATATTGAATGACATCTTTGGCTGTAAAACAGATAGTAAAATGCCTTTGGCATTGAGTATTACATCAAACTAATTCTTGTTTTAATTAGTTTTATCCATCTACCTTGGGTAGATAATGTGGTATTACTATTTTCTACATTCAATTATTAAGTTGGTCAAAAGAAAGTTCGAAAGTTGGGGGAGTTAAATTTTGAGTTTAATGATTGTAACTGTTTACGACAGATGTTTTCTAATATAAAGTCGATCCAGTTAGTCAACACAAATACAGAAATGAATGGTTTCTGTTTCATTACAGTTTTTGACAGACTTTGATATATTTCGACATTTGGTTAGTTATCAACTACTCTGAACTTTTCTCCGTCAAACCATTGGTTTACTTATACAACGGACGAACAGGTGCCTATAGGCACTGCCAGTTTTTTTAGTCTAATTAGTTTGGTTTCTTACTCTACCTCCTGCAAATAACCATAATTTCTTCGTCAGTAGACAATGTATCGAGTGCTGAGTTCGTTATTGCCTTTTAGTGTTCTATAGAACTATACTAAAAATAATAAGCTTCAACCGTTTTAGTGTGAAACGTGGCTCATCGTTTCGAATTACCACTACTGTATCGAAGATGATTTGATACGAAATTACAACTCGAACCGTGAACACTTTGTGCTTTTTTGATACTTTTTTTCACATGCTTCCTTTGAGTGAATCAATCTGAAAACGTTTTCATTTTGATAACTGAGTGCATTTGAGTTCAAATCTACTTTTTTAATTAGAGGATTTGAAGCACTAGAAAGTTCAGAAAATGAAAAGCTAAATATAGACAAGCGTTCATGGTTCGAGTGTCCTCATTGTAACTCTAGACGTGTTTGAATTCATGACAACTCTCGCGCAATTGATAAAGTTACGAACAAACTTTTGTTACATTACTCTGCATTTTAAATAGTTGATATTTGCAAATATTCTCTGTCGTGAAAATTACTGTTAATTTCCATATGTCGGACACCCTTCGTAGTGTTCCTGTCCATCTTTGCTGGGGGAAAAAACAGGAATTGATTATAAACATTTCGACTATTACCAATAGTAAGGTTTCCTTAATATCGGAGAGAAATAGACAAAAAAGAGACAAACGGGTCTAGCTCACTGTGACGGATTTCTCTTTACTATCGGGAAGTCAATAATATTAAAACTTCATTCAATTTCTACACCACGAACTGTTGCACCAACGCGAGAGTGACTAGAGTGGGCATCATCGCTATAATTTTTGTCATTTTCTGTCATGTAGATATTCCAGCTGTTAAAGACGCCAGAGAAATAGAGCCAGAAGAGTTCCGATACCTCCCTAACTAATAAATGACACTCTGAATGGAATTAATTGATCAAAAGGGAAACGTACCAAGTGTCCGCGATATTGGGTTTCTTATTTTCAAGGATTTCAAGAGAGATGCTACAAACTTGCCGCCCTATAATAATTCTTGTTAACAAAGGATGCACTTGAGATAAATTGCGTATTATTAGAGCTAGATATTGGACTAGCACCAGACACGTTGCTGTGTTTTGCTACAGACTAATATTAAAATAAATGAAAAGAGTGTATTTATTTATGATATTAAAATGCAGAATATTTCTTTAACAAATATAGAAATTGTTAATCTAATGAATTTAATATGTAAATACAGAAAGAATTATCTCATCTGCATTGCATTGTCGTTGTATTGATATCTTGTATGTTTAATTATTATTTCCTTATCTGTGTATTGTATTCATGATAAAATTATAATTAATTCTTTTGATTGAAGGTTTAATTTACTCCTTTTTCTTTAATTGCTTTACAGATCGTATCTAAGTTCAGTTTATCATCATCTCATCTAAATGATAAAAATCTATGAATTCATCTTACTGTTCTAATTTGAATCAATCAATTAATCAATCAATCAATCAATCAATCAATCAATCAATCAGTCAATCAATCAATCAGTTAGCCAATCATTCATTCTGTCAGTCCATGAATGAATCAATTGATCAATCATTTGTCAATCAATCAATTAACTTAATCAATTAAATTAATAGATGAACTAATTGATTAACAATTAAGTTAAACAATCAACCAGTACATATATCAATCAATCAATCAATCAAGCAACTAACCCACAAATAAATCAATAAATTAATCAGTCAATCAATCAATCAATCAATCAATCATTTGTCAATCAATCAATTAACTTAATCAATTAAATTAATCGATGAACTAATTGATTAACAATTAAGTTAAACAATCAACCAGTACATATATCAATTAATCAATCAATCAAGCAACTAACCAACAAATAAATCAATAAATTAATCAGTCAATCAATCAATCATTAAAACAACAATCAGGCGCCAAATTATATTAGAGAAATTCGTTTACAAAAAGCTGGAATATCACTTCTTACAATCTAATACCATAATCCGATTTATCCCAAGTTTTAATAATGAATATGGGAACTGAAATCATTCACATACCGTGAAGCCAAAAGGTACTAAATCTAAAAAAGCTTGAATTTATTTAAAAAAAATCTGATTTACAAGTAGAGTACTGATACTGGTCTTGCACTGATGTGATATATATTACCTATAATTCATAATTTGTAAATCAATCAATCAATCAATCAATCAATCAATCAACCAATCAATTAATCATTCAATTACTTAATGGAACAAACAATCTATCAATCTATGAATTAACTAGACGACCTAAGATCGCTTACATGGGCTTCCCAAATATTTTCATGTGTAGATTACCGTTAAAAACTGATGGCGTCAAATGAAAAATAATGAAAGACTAAAATTAAATCTGTCGAAAGACTAAACTGATTGTGATGTTTTATCGGAATATCAAAGTTATCACACATTGTTCGATATAAACAGCTAGAAAATGGAGCAATCGATCACGAAGGAGTCTTTTTGAATGCGACTTTTGTATCTTATTTCTACTAATTTTTACAAAAGATGAGGAAAATAAATGCACAAAGATAAATTATTAAATGCCCTAAATTTTTCTTTCCTTAGTAGCAAAACCGCAAGATTTGCAGCCCCAGTAAATTTTGCAATAAAATTTTCAATACTTTTTTATAACTTTCACCCCCCAAATTGTTTTGAATTTATTCTTATAAACAATACATTGTTTGAAAGAAAATTTTAAATGATTCTTCATCTTTTATAATCCCAATAATAATTCAGTACTACAGGTCAAATAGAAAGTATTTTAATGAAATTTTCAAACAATAACAAACACCACTATAAAACAGTACATACAGTATATGCAACTATTGCATGCCAATTATATTGTTTTCTATTGGTTCCTCAAAGTTATCTAGGATTTTGTTGACGTGTAGGAAATGAGCAGCGGGTAGTTCGTCGTACTGAAAGTTGTATTCTTCAACATGCATGGGGAAGAACTGTGAGCATTGAATGTAATTCAGTAAACATTAAAAATGATTGACGGGCTAATAGTGACAAACTGCTGTAGAGCTCATTTCCAATGTGCATTATATGTTTTAAATCATTGGTTGTGTTTGTTCCTTTCATTTTGCAATATATCAAAGCACAAAGACTCATGGCAACGCACTGTTGTCCAGCATTTTGTCCAAATATAATATCATTTCCTTGACAATATGGAGCCTTTATTGTCTTACTAGGATCAACATAGTGTACAGCAGGACCTGGGTTTTTCTCTATGTCATTACAAAGTTTGTATTTCGTACAATTCCCCTTATGACTTGCATCCTTGAACTCATTGTGCAAAAAATAATTACATAAAAACAACTTTAACCATGTTTGACATTTTTTATAGTATTTACTTGGATGCACTATATATCTACTAGAATCCTTTTTTTTTTTTCTCATTCTGTGTACAAACGAGATGGATTTTCTTTGTACACTCCTATTACCTCTATGTATGCTGGAAATAAAATAATGAATTTGTGAAGATTTAGGTATGATTTTTAGTACACGATGCCTTACATATCTCTGTATATTCCTGTTTTTCTGCGAGAGACAATGTAAGTTTTTGAATGTATTCTGCTTGGCTCTCGATCTCGCTTATTTCCATCACATTCACACACAATACGACGACAATTATAATAAAAACACTTAGCATGGCGTGAGCGAAAGTTTTGAACTTTAATTGACACTACAACATTATTACAATTGTTGGCATTACAAAAATTAGTAGTTTTTTCGAGTATATGACAGTCATCTACAGTATTTGATAAGTTATGAATAATGTATATAGCGGTCCTCATGGAAAGCAAAGCTAACAAAGGTTATAAAAACCTTACTACATCGTGTTCAAAAGCAGGAAATGCAACCAAAAAAAACTTACTGCAAGGAATATTTTAAAGTATTGACTTAAGAAAATCATTTGTAATTGACTCCTTCGCGATGACAAACTATCCAACATGGCGGCTTTCTTGTCTATCACGATCGAACGATCTTCTTGGTAAGTTGCTGGCTTTTTCTTGACTTCAGGTACATCCGATTTCTTCATTTCAGCATATATGGAGTCAGTTGTTATGTCAGTTGTTTTAGTTTTGTCAATTGTGTTGTCGTTGTCATTTACAATTATTTCAAATCACTCTAGCTCTCGAGTGAGCACGATGTCCAAGTAAAAGAAAAGAGTTCGGCGGATTTGTCTAGAGTGTGACAGTAACCGTTGGCAACCGTTCCCAGTCCTCGCGCAAATTTCCTATTTGAAGCGTAAAATTCAAAACACGGGTAATCCTAGACATGGTCTTCCACAGGAAGCCCATGTAATCAGCCGATATGCCTGATTAGTAAATTTACAATTCAGATTGTCAATTGTTCTTTCGTTAATTTGCCTCATTTCCTATGATTTGTGTGCGTGCATATGTTCCATCCCGAGCTTTCGTTTTCAGTTATTGCATCTTACATCTTCTTTCCTCTCTTCATCGCCATTGTGAATACTTCAAGTATTATTTGTCATTGTTTGGTTATTTTAATTTGTTTTCTCATTGTGTCGAGAAACTAGTGGAGGAAACGAGCCAATTATTCTTTCTTGCTTCATCAAGGGTGCCCAAATAGACCTCCAAGGTCCTCCAACAAAGCAGAATATTTCACTATGGCGCACACGCAATCTCATTGCCTTCGAGTCCTTTCGTACGTCATGATTGTCCAAAATAGACAATGCTTAGAACACTAACAAAAGCACACAACAGCTTTACAGTAGAAACCTTTAGTAGATAATGAGCGTTTTCCTAGGGACAGACCAAATGAGATTTTACAAAAATGCATGGGGGAGGGGAGGGGGCTCTTCGTGTACAGTACACACGTTGCGTCATCCACACAAAAAACAAAAGGTTTCAAGTTAAACAATAATACAAGACAAGAATAGAATAGAATACAGCAGTTCTTGGGTACACGAAGAAAGACCCGGGTGAGGTCAGGTTAGTCTCAGTTATAGTGATCCTGATGTAATGTTTGGTGCATGAGAGAATGGCTATAAGCCAGACTGTAGGATATTTTTGTTGTAGTATTACGTGACGCGTGACGAACTCTAAACACGTCAGCTGTATTAGACTGCTTCATGACACGTCCAAACAAAAACGTTATTTGCGCTCCAATCAGAGAAGTTCTGATTGCACGTCAGCGTTTTTAAGTACTTTTATATCAAATTATACCCACTAGCCAGAAAATTTTAAAGTAATTGTGTTTTACTGTGTTTTACATTTACAAAAAGCAACCGTTCAGCTTTCAGATGATCCGGGGGGGGGGGGGGGGGGTGAATTCGGGGATAAATGATCGGGGATGCTCGTCGGAATTTTTGAAAAATACCCCTAAGAGATACTGGACGTTCTTCAAAAGGGCGTGGCTTCACAAGTTTTTTATTCCTAAAAGATACCAAAATCACGAGCTTCAGTGGCTTTCAACCCCTAAAAGATATCAAAAAGTGAGAATTTGGCAAATTTGAGATTTTTTAAACCATAAAAGATACCAAATCGTCGATTTTTACCCATAAAAGATATGACGAGCATCCCCGATCGTTTACCGTTGGAGTCCCCCACCCCACCCCCGGGCAGATGATGTATCGGTTTGTGATAATCGGGCTATGCTGATAACGCTCCTTTTCACTTGTATTTAAGGACGGTCTCGGGCAATACAACAGATCGTCAGATTTCTTAAAAAAAAAACTTCGCATGGTCAATCTTCATTATTTCGGCGTTCAAAATAGTTGGAATAAAAAATGGGAGATACGGGATCCATTTTTTCATAAGACCACTGCCAAGCTTTTCTTAGGGCGCGAGATCGAATTCATGCGCAGAAATGATGCGCACGACCAATACCCTCGAACGTCCTTAAAACGACTACAAGCTACACAGAGTAGAAATAAATAAAGATGTAAAGTCACCAGATATCGAATTGGTGACCTCAATACCCAACTGCGTTGCCAACCTTGTTTTTTTTTTTACAGGAAACGATACCTACGCTTTTATGCAATGCAAAACGGTACCAGATTATGCCTTGGAAAATTCTGTTAAATAATTAGACAAGTACCTTCGCAATTCCAAAATCCAGCAAAAGGCCAACAGTAATGATAATCTCTGTGTCAGCCTCGCTATGGTGTTGTATTCCGGCACATCTTGCATGTGAAAGGCATCCATCCACAATTAATAAAAATACCAGAGATTTTATATCGACTCGGGTGTTAATTTATCTATACAATAACGAATTGAAAACTCGAAACTGGCTTAATTTACAGTGCGTTCTTCGTGATTCGCTTAAATACTATAAGTACTTATGGATATCATATGGCGTATCTGGGTTATTCATTTATACAGTTGATCTCATGCATAATAATCTTTACAAATTATCGTGTCTGCTATTCTTACTGTTCAAGCAATTAATATAGGTCATCGTACTTCCCGTCTAAAACTCTTTAATGATAGGTTTGATAGGATAGTAGTGAGATCGCTTGGGTACTGGTGGGGCGTGATCCCTTGCCGTAGTATCCTGTACGGAAGTTGGAACATAATTTACCGGTGTTGCTTTTACCGGTACGGTAGGTACTTTGGTAGGTACTTTGTTGTTTGTCTGAGTAGCTTTTACCGTACTGTGAAAAGAAACTTTAACAGGGTTTGATCTTTGCGGACGTGGTTGCACAATTTGTTTACGTGGGAATATCGGGCTTGCTAGACCAGCGTTCACTATGTTGGTTGACGGCGCATTCGATACATCTCTTTGTCTTGTGAAGACAGCCGCGTCCTCTTCCAAAAGAGAAATCTTCCTATTCGCTGTGTTGAGCTCGTATTGTAACGAGTGGATCTTCTGCTCGGCTATTTCTCGATAATCTTTCAGATCAATCTGCTCGTAAAGATTATGCCGCTCTAAATCCTTCCATTCCAATTGCTTAACTTTTTTTAAGCACCCTTCTCTCAACGTGGCCATCTTATACTTGGCAGCGAGTACTAGTAAGTCTACAATTTCACTACTAGAGTCAGCCATCGTCTTCAACAAATATTCCTCGCACTTCTCGGTGACTTTTAGCATCTGAAATTGCTGCGCCAGCTCTAGCAGAAAGTAGCAGTTCCCTTCCGTCACAGGTTTTTGTACAGTTGGATAAATAAACAAAAGCAGCTCCCTTATTTCCTCGGGTTTTTGGTTCTCTAGTGTCAAAACTCTCGAGTTCTTTCTTCTCAACTCTGCAAACATGTTTTCTAGAACTGGCGACCACATAGCAAGGACTCCAGAGTGTACGTGCAAACGAGCGTCTTCTACAAGAAGGACAACATCGCTTACTTTCCATGGTTGAGAGAAATCAGGATAAAGCTCGCCTGTCATGTTTGTAATATCCGTAAAGAGCGGTATCTATAAATCATCTAACCAAGTTGGAACTAGCGATCATCACAGATGTGCGCAAAGATTAACTTACTCTAACGAAGTCTCAAAATATATACTGACCTTAAATAGAAATCGGATATTTTGGGCGTGGGTTTTTATGCTGTAAAATTCCAGACGTCAACTTATTTTTTTCTCACTTTTGACCTCATTGTACGACGCATTGATGTGAAATGAGCAGGCTCGTGAAATTTTCGAAATGCCCTTATAAGTTGCTTGCCCGAATATAGCAGTATTTGCTAGTTGAAGATCTTGTGTTACGATGTCAAACTTAGCTGAAAATACCACTTATTGAATTCATACCATTGACAAGAGCTTACACAGGGACTAAGTGGCCTCATTAGTGAAATAGAGAAATATAAATTTAGAATGTAATACCATCGGTTGCAGTACTAAAAGCAACACTACTTAAAAACACGCTCCTCGTGGCCAGCTACCACAAAGATAAATAAACAAAGGAAAACAATGAAAATGAACAAGCATACGAAATAATAGGTAGTTAGAAATTACAAAAGGAAGACATTGGCACCGGAAAGCAAAAAAAAAGTCGTAACTGAAACGTTCATAGCCAAT
The DNA here is from genome assembly GCA_918843875.1 of Diadumene lineata. Taxonomy (NCBI): domain Eukaryota; kingdom Metazoa; phylum Cnidaria; class Anthozoa; order Actiniaria; family Diadumenidae; genus Diadumene; species Diadumene lineata. The sequence goes on from OU974069.1 coordinate 36,889,941, forward strand.
GACAAAATCAGAGCGTCACGCATCCCATGTGTAGTAGGAACTTCACGTACAGCACGGGTTTTAGGATTCTCCTAGCTTCGAGTAGTGAGAAATGTTTAATGACAACCAAAATACTCTTATTGAATGCTTAAAAAACATTACATAAATCACCTCATGTTTTTATTCTTCCAAATACGACAGTGAACTGCTGAGCCTGCAATGAAAAATGACCACATCGACACAGCAAGCCATTTCCTAAAAAAATCGTTATGCTAAAGATTTTCTTTCGGCATTCAGTTTTTTAAGCATTCAATAAGAGTATTTTGGTTGTTATTAAACATTTCTCACGACTCGAAGCAAGGAGAATCCTAAAGCCCGTGCGTACAGCTCTCTCTCTTTCTCACAGTTGGCGAGTGCACGGCCTTGTGTGCAAGAACTTACGAGTTCAATTCCTAGTGACTCCACCAATGGGGGGGAGGACTCCGATCGGGATAGTGTTGGGATGCTCGTCGATATTTTTGAAAATTACCCCTAAAAGGTACCAAAGTTCTATAACTGAAATCAACCAAATGTGTAGCGAGTTATTAAAAACCACCAACTATTTGCATCTACGATGATGGCCGTAAAATCGAAACCTTGTTTTTTAATCTCCTTGGTGGAGGAAAAACTATCCTAAAACGGGTACCAACTTCAATTCCGGGCTTTATTTACTTTGAGTCGTGAGAGGAACGAGAGTCCCTGGGACCAGGGTATCCCCGAGCCTTATTTTCCTTCACCTGAATCGAGAGCTGAAAGTTTCGATTCCCCAGACTCTTACGTTTCTAGACGCTGGGCTAGAGGAACGACAACCTCGTCCCCATGCAGGGCCACAGGGTCAATGTGTAAGCGACCACCATTTTGAAAAAAAAAGAGAGAACAGAGTGGCCCTGGGTACGAGGTTGGTTGTCACACCCAGCACTGCACAGGAATCCCCATTGTTCTTTGCGATTAATCAAAATAAAAAAAGCCTTTAGTTTTATAGTCTTGATTTATTGGAAAGACCTGAGAAAACCAGTGGATTGATTACTAGGTTATTCTACTAGCATAATGATTTACTAATATCTGACTTCATAGATTACTATTTGCCTCTAACACAAACATTCTTAAAGTCATGAAGAAAACAATTGTGCAATGACAATAAGAAAATCTGTGTTAGAGACTAGGATTATTCTTGAAATCCCTTTTAACTAGAAATCTAAGCAGATCATTACACCAGATGAGAATAACTTGCGTTATATGAAAAACAATGACTGTCTACCATAAGTCACAAAGAATTATCATAATATAGTAGTATTACTAAAATAAAAGATTTAAGACTACTCTCTAGGGTGCAGACACACCTAACTACCGCAGACAAAATGATTATTGATCCATGAAGTGTTCTAATTTTAAATGATTGCTTTCCCATTACAAAGATTCTTTTCATTTTGCTATGAGAAAATGAAACAATTAGGCAAACCATTCATTATACCTCGATTCCATGCTACACAATATAATGCAAGTTTGAGTTGTTTATCATTTAAGAATAGACCTTTCCACGGATGCTGTACAACAACCTCGGCCTCAACAGCATATAATTACTCTTTAGAATTAGACTAGTTTGTGGTAATGTGAGGAATTCACATGTTGATGAATTGGCTAGGATTGAGATTGCTATCTAATTCTAAAGAATTAAAGTTTTGTTTTTGGTGATTTGTGCTCTAGGCACTGGTGTAAAGTGGATTGCACTGAGATCATGTGAGCTCTATATATAATGCTCTTTAGATAATCACCACAGCATATGAAATAGTTTAAGTCCAAAACTATATTAGTATTACATAAGTAAAATCATTTGACCACGCAGTTGAAACTTTGTGTCAGTGTGTTCTGTCCATGCCAAAATGGCCTAAATTTACAAAATCTGGGAATGATTACTTACAAGAAAGAAATTATGAATTAAAACCAGTTGGCATGATTTTATGAATAATGTGTTCAGTGGTAATTTTGCAAATATCATTGTAGCCGCTCAACAGCTATTGATAATGTATACATGGCTATTAAGGTTTTTAACCGATTAGTGTTTACGATAGTACTAACTTGTTGTCAAGTGATTAAGGTATATGGTTTTCCATTTCCCCACATATAAACGACAAAAAGAATCTCTGCAATTAGGCACCGGTTTACCCAGAATTGAAATACTTACATTGAAATTATTGAGAAAGAACAATCCACTTATCTGATTTACAAATGAAAGGACTACAAACAGCTAATATTACATTGCAAAATAGTTCTATCATTGTGTACTGGAACATCATTAGAGTAAAATACAAAAACAGAGTGGTTTGAAGCTATATTATGGATATATTTAATTGGAAGAGGTTCCATTAGAGTACTCTGTCAACCAGTACACAATGAGAAAACCTAAAATAGTTGTGGTCGGTGTTACATGTACAATTCCCAATGTGTTTTGACATGCCTTGATATTTTAAGTGACATATTCTGCTGTCTTTACAAGATTTGTATACTAAATGTTCTTCATTATTTTGTTAAAATCATGTGTTTAGAGGCGTGAGAAAGCAAAGCATTCATTTACAGCAGCCTGATGAAGACTGTGGGTTTGTTTCTTGAAGATCAACTCCTCGTTGACGTTGAGCAGCTTGTTGTCCGCCTGGAGCGTTGTCACTCTTGGGTAATTTCTTGGCTGCAAAACAACAAAAACAGTCATTAAGAAACAGTACATATTGCAGCATAATAATAATAATATTATTATTAAATATTTATAATGCTCATTTTCGCATTTGTAATGATCAAAATAATGCGCTAATTCTTATGCACAATATTATGCACAAATTCTTACTAGTGGAAAATTGACAGATATTATACCTAACACACATGAAGATTAACCACCACTCTCCAATCAATAACAGTCATGGCAATGTCATTACAATAAGCCGAATGGAATGTATGATATGGTTCACATATGAAAATGACTCTTACATACAGTCACATAGATCACTAGAGAAACTAAAACAACGGACATCACTCATAGCTGGACAAATAAAAATATACCTATTGCCAAGAAGATGTCGTTGACATTCATTGCCGTCTTGGCTGATGTTTCCATGAATAGCAATCCGTTTTCTTCAGCATATGTTTGTGCTTCCTGTAAATAAAAGGGTGAAGCTAGTGTTTTACTTTAAAGAGCAGGGAGTGGTTGCCCAGGTTACCCATGCCAGACACATGCTTGATGCTTATATTCTCTTAATTTAGTGCCAATTCACTCCTTCATAAACCAGTGTACGATTAAGAAGGAAAGTATGGCAACATATTCACATTCAACTACTTATGTCTCTGTCATTATTTACTTAATTTTCATCAAAATTGTCACCATAATTCACATTTTCACTGGCTTTTTCTGAATATGTCAAAATTCTATATCACTTGTGTTCTCTATGCATATAAAATCTATCTGTTGGATAATATTCAACCTGGAGTCAGCACTTTATGAGCTCACCTCATACTCTACCATTCGTTTACTGGATAAATCTGCTTTATTTCCTGACAAAGCAATGACAATATTAGGACTTGCTTGTCTTTGTAATTCTTTAACCCATGTTTTTGCTCTTCCAAACGTATCCTGGTTTGTAATATCATAGACCACAATAGCAGCTTGTGCACCTCTGTAGTACATCGGTGCTAAACTATGGTATCTTTCTTGTCCTGCGGTGTCCCAGATCTCAAACTTTACAGTAGTATCATCAAGACATACCGTCTGTGTTAAAAATGCAGCTGACAAAAGAAGACAAAGGGGAAGGTGAGACAGAACACAAAGAAGGACAACATATCCTCAGATGGTAATCAAGTAACAGTTTTTAAAAGCAATAAATAAATAAATATATAAATATAAATTAAAGAACTCATTGGATAACTGAATGGAAAGATGAATGGAAGGAATGGATGGGCAAATGCATGAATGGATATAATAATTGTGGATGTACAAATAAAATGACACCCACCTCCAATTGTACTTTCTTGGTATTCATGAAACTGTCCTTTTACAAATCTTAGCACCAAACTGGACTTGCCAACTGCTGATTCCCCTAAAAAAACAGAGAAAAATTGTTAACAATATAAGTAATTATTCATTAAATTTACTGAAAAAAATTATTGCAAACAAATTTCAAATGTTACAAAGCTGCTATAAGAGTCTACTAAAATGCTTCTTTCACTATAGTTTTCATTACTTTTATTTTTGGAAAAGACATGGACTGAACTATTTCACATAAAGAGCATCAATAATTTTGTGTTAACATCACTGGAAAAAAAAGGTTTACATTTTTTTTTAATTCCAAAATTTTAAAGTTTGTTTTATGTCAAATATAAAAATTGAAAAACAATTATCACTTTACAATCTTTGCAGTTATAAGTGAAAAACACCAATATGGATGCAGGGCACTAGATACATTTGAACTTTTGAGCCATACTGTATTTAATGTTATGTAAGCAAAACATTAGAGAATGACCCTTTTTTTGCTTTTAAGGGAATTTTATTTTAAATTGCATGAGAGATCTTATTTGACTTCGCATGCACAAGAAGGATGCACACTAACAAGGGTCTCCAGTTAGTTAAATTCATCATACAGCTTTTTTGGCTTTTATATATATATATCTTTTTACTATGTGTTCTAAAATTTTCAATTTCAGTTGTAGAACAATACTTTCCTATGTACACCCATGTATTCTAAAAATAAAAATGGGATGGCTTGCACATTGGTTTTGTCATTGAGATTTTCATTTCCTTTTGAGGATAGTAAGACAACTGGCATTAATTGCTTGCCAATGAAAACTCACTACAGCATTCTGTCCAATGTAGTATTATACCAGAGTATAAAGTAATGTTGTTTGCCTGTATCTGATCCAAGTTTTTAACTATTGTCATTCTAAAACAATCATTTAAACATGGCAAAAATGGTGACACTATTGTCACTGCAGATAAAGCAATTACCCCAAAATATTATTGCCACCATCTGTTGCCAACAAATATTCAATAGTCCAATTTACAGTAATGTTTATCAACTCCAGCCTCAAAACCATGCAATTTATTCTTTACAATTGAGTTGTTGTCTTAATTATAACAATTGTTTGTAGCTGTGTACAGTTCTCAGAAAACCAGAGACAGCAGTAAGATTCTGCAGAATATAAATGCTAAGGAGGCTGGAGTTGAGTAAACAAGAATTGTAAAATTAGAGTAGATGTTATTGGAGATAAACAGAGTATCCCAGAGTACAAACATACCTAATAAAACAAGCTTGAACTGACATATTTTTCCAACTGCTGCGCCGTTAGGGCGTTGTGGTGGACCTCTTGCAGCCATGTATCAAAAATATATGTGATCTGCTGTAGCTAAGCAGACGTTTTTGCAATTGTACAATATCAGGAACCTAGGTATCTACAACATTAACAAACACACAAAATTAATTAGACAGTGATACAGCACATGTCCTTATTATCATTATTACAGAAACTGAGGAGTAGCAAGTTGACAGTGAGAAAAGGCAAATAGATATTGAATATTCATATCAAATTCTTTGTTTGCTTATCATACATTACGAAAGTTTATGCATCGGTCAATGGAAAACAAGTCCCATGACTCCTGGGAACAAGCAAAGAAAATAACATTTTACCATTGTTAAAGTAAGGGCTTTCCCCCTTTTCTATTCAATAGGTGATTTTGCCGATAATAGTATCATTGTGCAGTGTAACATTCAATCCATGTCTTTCCCTATTTAATGTTGCACTACAACAAGTTTTTCCAGTAAAACCTGCCTAGTATGTACAAAGAGCCACATGTAAATATGGCGACGGTAAGTTACAGTACCATAAAATTCTCAAATTCTGTGAATGTAGAAAACTCTTGAGAATCCTTATGGTGTTACAACTAAAGTTCTACTACATCTTTTGGTGTATAAAGAGATTTAAGAGAATGTATCACATCTAATGGCCTTCTGGACTGATTTTATTCTATCATCAGAAGATGTTATGTGTCCATTTACACTAATCTGCAATTCAATAGTGTTACTCCTGATTTTCATTCTAATGCACATATTGTTCCTGAACAAAATTTCATCCTGGAATCACATTGTTTGGAAATGAAAACAACATGTGCCTACTGTGGACTGCACATGATGTAATGTAATGTGATGTAATGTAATGCTTATGTTTGACGATGACTCACTAAAGTCAGTAGCCAATAAATGATTATAAATGTGAATGCAATATGAACTTCATTTGTACAAATCAATAAATGAATCAATCATTATTTTAGGGAAAAAACTGCATTTGTGATTGTGATGAAACATCCTATTGATTTTTAAGAAGTGACAAAACAAGTATCAAAATAACTGAAGATCTGTCATAACAATGGAATCCATTAATAAAAGTATTAACAATTCATGCAATAGAATGGTAATTATGGCATTATATGAGCCTAGTGGAAAATATAATAACAGCATAAATAAAACAGTAGTTTCAACAAAATGAAAACACTCAAACCATGCTTCAAATGTTTTGATGGCAAAAAATCAATATTTAGATTTGAAAGGTCTGTTAAGTTTCATTTCTAAAATGCTACAGCAAGATACACTTAATTCACATCATTCAGGAAGTTCTAAATACAAGACTTTAATTTGTTTATGTTAGTGCTCATTTGGGAGCAAAGAATTCACTGTTGTTCAAAGACACACAACAGTAGAATAAAATGCATTTACTACAGTCCAAAATATACAAAAGGAATATCGAAACATTAGTACCAAAATGAAAGAACAATATCGATAGCAAATAAAACGTGCAATAAAAATGTCAGCTACATATTTTAACATCGATAGCTTCTGTTTGATCAAATATTGCAGGTACGGAAGTATAAAAACTATCAAGGAAATTTGAGATTTAATAGAATAACTTTTTTCATTATAAAAAGGCAATCATTGCGAGTTAATGAGATTTGAGTTTTGTTTTGAAATAGTACATAATTATTTACAGCGTAGAAAAATAATTGTAGTTTGAATAAAGACAAGATTCTGGAATAAATGTAGAAATGGAGATATTTTTTGTGAAATTGTTTATATGGGCGAGAACTGCACGAAGCAATTACTTCGAACATCAGCCCAACAATCTATCGTAGCAGTACAATAACACAATATACGACATCTTGCAAGACGGCGACATTGCTAAAATGTACACTAAAATCCGTTTTTTCACAAGGGCAACCAGAAAAGTACTTATATTCGTAAGTAAGCAGTCAAGCTTGTCGGATATTCTATTCCTATCAATGATCTCAATTTCAAAACTTCGTCGTATAACTTTGAAAAACGAAGCAAATCAAGACGAATTTCATGTCTAAGAAAGGTTTGATATGTTAAATAAAGTATCAAGTATATATTGGAATCGACTGAGAGTGGATAAGTCATTAGAATCCTTTCAAATCGAGAAAAAAATACATTATAGACCATGTCGTCAGATACAAGATGGCGACGACTGATGTTGAAATGCGTAATAAGAGAACTCCATCAAACACAACTTAAACCATACTCTAAACAGGAACACTCCAAAGGTATACAATCTATATTCAGTGAATATGATCAACCTACCTGTATATGCAGTTCAAAGGACAAAAAGTACACGAAATTTCGAGATATTTTGAAATTTCTTCTTATGTTCGGACTCGTTCCAAAGGTTCCCAGTGACAATGGCCGCGTGACCACCTACCCCTGAAAACAGAAGTATTACCAAGTAACCCCACAGATTTTTCGAAACAATTACGTCATACTTTTTGATTAATACTAGAAGCACAGGACCCCCAAGCAAACAAATAACAATGTGAACATAATGTATGTATAAATTGATAATAAAAATAACTAATCAATAAACAAACAAATAAATGTTATACGAAAAATACATATATTGAAAGGGATTTCCCTTTTTTATTTAAGATAAATAATCATTTTTTGCTATATAATACAGCAGAATACAAAATTTTATTTACACATGTATCGCCCAAGAGCTTACACTCGTTCAAAATGCGAACGTGTATAGCTAAAAAATTGAACAAATATAGAGAGAGATTATAAACGCAATGTTAACAAAAAAAAAATAAGTTCGATTCTTGTTCAAAAATGAAGTGCAGCAGCCTTACTGAATACAACGTTTATCAGTGTTTCTACTTCATTTGTCAAAAGCCGGAGAAAGCCACTTGCTTTTTTTACAAACCAACGATCAAGAATCGAGCGTAATGGCAGATTAAACATTACATAATATTACAGCATAAATAGAATTGAAAAGGGTTTAGATGAAAATAAGCTCAACATCAGCGATTCATTCTCTTACCTTTTAATAATAATAATATGGTTAAATGAAGTCATATTTACAATACATGGATATATATTAACATTTACAAATAAGCGATCATGCCGCGGAGGACTAAATGTCCGGCTCACAACGAATTCAAGTCACAAATGTAATTGTATATAATAAAGCTATATTTACAAGAGTAGGCTTTAAGGCTTAAGTGTGAATGTCAGTAAGGATCGAGCAAAATTTCAATTTTCTTGTCCACGGCTCCAAAAATTGACTTGTCTACCGAGGTAGGCCTAGGTACGTAGATAGTTGAATGGCGGTTCTTTAGGCAAGTTCTTGTTTATTTTGTGTTTGTATATTGACATCTAAACTTCAAAAACTTTTGTCCAATCTCTTTCGGTTTGGTGCTTTCCGAGCATTTGACGTACTATTGCCTATCTATGTTTTTTTTTATCCAAAACCGTCTTGTTTTGATATATACAAGCTAGGTACAAGTGGTATACACCTCAACTCTCATCGAAGGATGGCTATTATATTGATGAACTACAAACTGTACGTATCGAGCCTTGGTCCATACCGTCAAGTAATTGAACACTACTGAGTGATTGTCGTTATTCCCACTGAAAATCTGGAATGAGAAAAAGATATATAGACGAGGATAATGATATGAGACTCTCTATTTCCTACTTCCTCACTTCAATCTTTCATGACTTCTACATTTGTCCATTCATTTATTCAGATATAAATACTCATTTATAGTCATCAATACACTTATTTATTCGTTCGTTCATAATTATATTAATAACATTTATTTATACAACTGAAGGCAGATATACCATATCAGCAAATCAGTTTTCAAGTGCACTTAAACACGCTTATTCGCATAGTTGATATGGTTTTATTTTCTTTTATCTATTGTAATATATTAATTGTATTTAAAATAACGATGATATACCGCGCGCTCTGATTGGTCAACGCACGTGCTTCATAAGAGCACAAAGCACGCATACATCAGCTATTTTTGACTTCTTGCTTCTACTTTGTCAATTTATATTTCATAAAAGAAATAAAAAACTTGCTTGCTGTGCTTTATCGAGAATATAGCACTTGGAATAGGCAGAACACTCGAGAAGTGTGAGAAGCTCCGCCTCGTTCTTCTCGAGCACTTCTCTCGTGTTCTGCTTATCCTCCGCGTGCTTTATTTCTCGATAAAGCATGCGCGCGTGTCTTTTATTCCTTCAATATAAATGAAACCTACATTTTTTCAATTTGTTTTGAGCTATCGTCAAAGACCACGGCTAGCCAAACCGCTGCAATGAGATATGACCCGACTGAGCCGGTCACTCAATTCAGTTCATTAAGCCAGGACAGCGCTATGATCCACCAAATATTTCCCTATACCCATACAACAAATCATCTGAATTGCAAATTCTGGGTAGTGAGCAAATTTTATCCTATTGATTGTAGCATGCAGCCCCAGTTCCATCAATGGTGATGATCTGCGCGGGACTGAACTGAACAACACACGCATGTCAGAATAAAAGCAGCCAATCACAAGTAAACCTACCGTCGATCTGTTTGATGAGTATGGATATGCGACCCATGTTGTCTTCTGATCCAAACGTGTCTTAAGCATAAATTGAGATACCCATTCATTGGTGTTGGCTCGTCCTTGTGTAGCTACTTTAGAAACTAGTTTATCTTCATCGAGATCAACTTGAAGGTACTCCCCTACCGTCTTGTGTGCCGCCATCCATGCTCCATTACCTGGTTTTAACGAAGAAATGGGCACTTAGATGCTGTTCACACGAGAAAGACTTATTCCCATGTACAAGGGGCACGTCTTTTGCGATTGGAAAACAAACTATGCCACTTAAGGGCGCCTTAAGACTTTTACGGTTCTTTCAGTCCGGGGTGCATTTGTCCATGCAATTAAGTCCTAAGAGCCGTGTTTACATGGAATTTTCTCACTTACTAATGAAATATATTTTACGCAAAATATAATTACATTGGCCATTGTTTCTTTGTTTGAATTGCATCATTTCAATTAATTATTTGCTTATGTGTCTTTTCGCTTTAACCATAAGAGTCGAGTTCCTTACAACATGTATACGATCTCGTTTGCTGTACAGTATACGTAGAGTCCATCTGCACGTCAAATTCAAAAGGTTGGGGTAGTATGGCATGGCATCATACGGAACATTAAGGGGTGGATTCAAGGGGGAGGGGAAAGAAACAGCTTTTTCTAGGAAATAGAATAGGACACTAACAGAAGCACACCATATTGAGGCTAAAGTTGACAAATAAGGAAACACGATGATGTCGATCAGATAATGATGATGATTTCTGTTTGACTTACCTAGAGTTCTATTCAGTCTACCATAGGAGGGCAAAGAAAAGTTACTCATATACGATGATGCGCTAATCTTGGAATCCAGTATTCTTCCATCTTCCATTCCCAAAGGTTTACCACAGTCTGAAAACAAAGTCTTTCATTCATAAATCCAATGCATATATATAGATCATCATGTTTCTTTTCTTGGAATGTCAACGGGAGCATGTTCACTATTTAAGAGGCATCAGAATTTACTAAACAATTCTAGTTTTCTCGCCCTTTTGAGCAAAACAATCGGTCAATATTATCTCTTACAAACTATTTGCATCTTTCCATGATTATTACTCATTTTTAACCATTACTGTGAGACAATCGGAATAAGGATACTTGCCATATCTTATAAATCCTGGATTTTTTTAAGCATGATTATGTTTTATGCATTCCCGCGTACACACCATTTGTAGTATACGACCAGTCGTACCTTCTAAAACTAGACGCAAGCGCTAAAAAGAAAACTTTTTTTTTTCTAATTTCTTACAACTATTTTTGAGCCTTGTGACAAGTCGTATACTGTCAATCGCACACGAAAAAATTGCATTGTGTAAATCCGCGTGCACATGCAGATTCCATGGTATTTGCTTGTTTAGGGACACGTCCATGTACTATACTTACGGCTTTTGCAGAGTCGTCCATAAAAGCTAGATTTACAGATACATTGATAGTGACCCTGGCTGTACAAAGGCTCACACGTCTTGGTACCAGTAGGCCAACAAGGGAAGAGTAAACACGGTGTCTTGGATATGAAAGACAATGGCCAACAAAAAATAGAATGATTCTCTTTTGGCTGTTTTACAACAATGCTGTTGCTTAAATTTACAAAACACAACGATGAAACAATGAACATTATGTAAAGCGTAAAGGACACTTTTTAATTTTAATTCGTTTTTGTTGTTGTTGTTTTTTGTTGTTGTTGTTGTTGTTGTTGTTGTTGTTGTTGTTGTTGTTGTTGTTGAAACGTGGTAATACGCGTATTCACCATTTACTATGAGACTTCCCTATTTGGATATTTTTGCAAAATTAGTACGTTAAATATACTTGGAGTCTCACAAAAACAACGCTATAGCCAATTAGTTACCGATCATTTTCCACAGACAAGTAAAATCGCAATATTGATAAAATATATTTTCTAATAAACCGTAATCAAAAGTGTCACGTCAACATTGGACTTTATTTTGAATGTTTGATGAACTGCACAAATTTAAAAGCCTGCTTTTAGAAAGACTGCGGAGACCGCGCCGGGAAAGCAAAGGCTCGCTGGCTATATAGGTGCGTTCTACATTTTTATTCAGTTACTGTTCAGGAGTTTTCATTTTCCATATTGGCCCCATATTGGTATTTTCTCGCCACTTCTGGTGATACTCAAAACTGAGCACTAAAAAAATAACCAATTAATCCCACAAAAGGCAATCGTAATTGATAGTACCAATGAAAAGTGTGAAACTGCTAAAATCACACGGGTTATTATGAAAGAAAAATCAATTAGAAAAATCAATTTTAAAAATGACAAACAAAAAAATAATGAGCAAATCAATTCAAGACTAAAAAGCTTCGAACGTATATCTTATACACGTACTGATAAATATTACAAATTGAAAAATCAATGAATCAATGATGTATATGACTTACGGAAAAGATAAACCGACTTTTATGATAAAACGTAGTAGCAAAAATCAAATACAAGAAACGATAAACAAATCAGACAACACCTCGACCAATAATAACAAAAAATTAAAGGATGTACATGAAAAAACTGTCCGAGAACGACCCCAGCTTACCTTTATCGTAAAATGGTTAAAGTTGTGATTGATTGTAAGCTGTAATCTGTTTCTCAACGCAAATGCCACATCACTAAGTAACTCACACCTTCCCGTTGACTTTTCTAAGTTGATAGATCTACACTTAATGTTCCCTAAACATCGTAAGACGCACGACTTTCGGGTAGTCCCTTGAAACACCTCTATCGGTTTGCGATCTAAAGTAACATTAAACATTTCGACAAAACGAGCAATGCGAAGACCTTGACTCTCATCTTGAATGTATGTCGAGTTTGAAGCACTGAATTTCGGCAGTTCTTCTGCATTCAGTCGAATGCTCGGTTGAAGACGGCAAAAAGTCGAAAAAGCCAAGATGGCCATTGCTAGCAACTTACTTGCAGCCATTATCAGTCGATAGTAGCTGATCTATGTACAGATGTTCACTGAACTACTGTATAATTCATACACCGAGTCATTAAGTGTTACTAATTACAACACAGTTGGTGTTAACGTTTGTTGTTATGACTCGCATCATGTCCATGAAAGGTCTGGCTGGTTTAGTATTTGTCCGCGATATTTTCCATTCTCAATGGGACATTTCACACGTTTAAACACTTCATGTTAGAGACGACAATAATGTTTCCTTACAAGAGAATGTATTTTATGCCAGTATTGTAAATATTTTCGTGCAGCGATTGGTCGATTTTTTACCAAACTGACTCGTCGGTACAATACCTAAAAATTTAAGGAGTTTTTTGGATTCATCATTATTAAGGAATTTAATTAAGTGCCTTGACAAAGCCAATAGCGGGAGGGGATTTGTTTACAACTCATAAAGCCATGTAAGTGCTCTTCTAATTTCTCATTGGATAAAAAAAATCTATCAATTTTAATTTATAAGTGTCAAACTCGCAAGGTGAATAAAGAGCGCCCGGACAGAGGACTCAAGGATGACGATATCTACCATGACAACACGAAGGAGAACCAATTGACTGTTACTATGTACCAAAATACGGCCGGATATTTTCCGTGTTCTTTTGCACATTTCGTGAGCCTTTTAGATGAATGTACAATACGTTACGTAAGCCCAAAACAAAACCCAAACAGATATTTGTGTGTGAAAATGCTAAAAGGTCCCACAACTGATCCTTGAGATACTCCACTTTGTACTGCACTTGCACTTCAGTTAGCATTGGCGACACTGATACATTGAGTACGCTGTTCTATATAAATATGAACGAATCATATCAAATATGAAGATATCAGAGTACTTTAGTTAGGTCATATATAGCGTATATTCATGGTGTCGAATAAATTAAACAGAATGAAGAGATACTAGCACAACTGATGTACAAGAATGTATCCTTGAAGTAGGCCACGAGTGCAGTGGCAGATTGGCAACTCTGGTTCGAGTTCTTTGTACACCCAGATACACTCAATAAAACATTTACACAATACGATGAATAAGAATATTTATTTTTTGCCTAGAATATCAACAAATCGCGGACTTTTTACTTAGTTGTATCGAGCAAGCAGTAGAACAAAAATACACATCAAGGAAACATAGTAAACATGAAGAAAACGATTTTTTTATCAGTATTTAGATAGTACTACGCATGTACACATTGGTACATCTGTAATGGACAAGTGTTCATTTTATACATATTTGTCCTTAGCAGTTTCAGTCACATCGGATGGGCAATATTCCTCCATGAGTTCTTCTTCAACATGCTCCAGAGCCCAATCATGTTCAACTATCTCTAAAGCTTCCCATTCGGCCTGGAAAATAACAAGTATTGAAAGAAATTATTTCTTTGATCTTCAAAAATTCCACTAACTGAATGAAAACACAGATTTTGTTCTGAATAGTCTGTAAGCACTTGTTATATTGCGTTGCATGATAAATATCGTCTAAAATCGAAACATTAAATAACTGTTCACTTATTTCAAAATTATTGACGATTTAAGCATTGTCTATATCATGGTTCTGGTTAAGATAGTTATTTCAAGGAACGCACGAATGAGTTTATTGGCAAATTGATTCATACATTGACTTCTTTTGCTTAGAGTAAAAACAACAAAAGAAACCTGACTGATTTAGATTGAATTTCACGAGGTTCAATGAAACAAAGCGCTACTCTTCAGTGTTAATTATTACTTTGTGACAGTACCTTGAAAGCTTTGCTTGGGTCTGGTGGCATCTGCATTTGCATTTGGTCTTGCATCATACGAGTTTGATCTGCAGCTATATTTATAAAGAATACAAAACTTTTGTTAATGTGCTCAATCAATTATAGTCAAAATAGCTCAAGATTATTTAAATATTGTTCACAACTCATTTTGAAAATTTTAATAATCAAATGTTGAAAATATTGAAAATAACTATGATTTGCTTTTTTCATTGAGCTATACAAAGAGTTGCACAAATGCAAAGATAATACAATCACAAGCTGTCATTTTGTTGAGTTGTGTTGTGCAGTCTTCTTATGGTCATTTCTTTATACATGGAAGATTACTTTTTTTGTGTAGAAGATTAAACATTTGCCGAACACAGTGTAAAGTAATAAATTGGTTCCATCAAGAGCTTTCAATTCCACCTGGAATATTGTCAACTATGACCTCAGTCACAAGTTGAGCTTGAGAATATAAACTTAAGCTAAAGTAAAGCATGACTGAGAACTCAATTACTTGTTTGTATGGTTTTGTCAAAATCCACTCTCATTTTGTTTATTTCCTGGATGCAGGATTCATAAGGCAATAAAGTACATTTAGTGTTTTTTTTTATATTATACATTTATCTAAAGAACACACAAAATATGCACAAGATCGCGAAAAATATCAAACCATATTTTGCTAGTAACTGTCAACTGGCTTTCGCACACGCTGTTTGCTTTATCAAGCTCTCCTTTAGGTTTTAAAAGATTGTGTATAACTCTTTTAAACTTAACTTTTGTCTGATGAAATGTATAATAAATAAGTTATTGGTTGGCTAACTACCTAATACAGCCATGTATTTTTATCAATCACTTGTATTTCGCTGGCCCTGGTTCGTCAAAATACTGTGTGACTTGTAAAAGTAAACAGCTGTATTAGATAGCTAGTCAACCAATAACCTATATTTATTCCATATATATCTGTTCTTACCATTGTTCTCTCCCAAGACTAAAGCATACATGCTACGAAGACCAAAGACATTGATGAAATACCATGACACAGAACTCACCCTAATAGAAAAAGAATGAATAATACTTACGTATTTCTGAAACAATTCTTTAAAAAAAGAATATATAAATAAACATAATTATACATAAATTGTGAATAATAAATGATACAAAAAAAATTTCTATTAAACAAAACATGTGAAGTTTTTTTACTCTGACTTTTTATGATAAATTAATTAATAAGACATTTTGACCATATTATGATCTTTGTTAGTTGTTTCAGTTGAAAATTGTAATGTGTAAGATTTCTGCTGTTGCTGTTTTTGTCGATGTAGACTCCTCACATTGGCTTATTCCAAAGTCAGGGGATAAACAAATAAATGTACAATCTCTTGGGAACTAAATTTTTTTATGAAACAATATAATGTTTTGACTTTATGAAAATAGAATTAGTGCACCAATTTGATATGTTCACTATCAAGGTTTAGTAATGAAGTTATAAAAAGGGATATTTTGCTGTTCCACATTCTCTCATTGCTTGATTTGAAATAAAAAACTCAACCTCTGAGAATGAGTAATGCTCCAGAAAAACATAGAGGATTGTGATGTGAAAAATTTGCCAGTGAGTGACAAGGCTTAGTCCACATCACCAACATACCAGGATGCATTCAGGTTTGTAAGATCTATTCCACGTTGAAGCATGGCTTTAAATCTGATTGTCAAAGGAAAGGGTACCTTGGCTGAAATCAAATAAACATTCATCAGCACAAAAAAAGCAAAATTGCTCATAGCAGAAAGAGGCAAGCCTACTGTACTGGCACCGGTTATACAAAGCCAGGATAAAGTTGTCCACTGGATCAAAATTATCCACATAGAGAACTTGTTTATGATGGGCTATATAAATAAATTGTATTATTGTTATTTCTTGAGAATTTATCCACTGGATAGTGATTGATTTGGTGCATTAAGCGCTATCCATGCTTTATACAACAGGCCACTGTAGTGTATACATGTAATACTTTGATAATATACATACTGGTGATGAAGCCAGAATAATGCCAGTTGATCCATCCACCAATGAGAATCATAGGTAGAACATTGGTAATATTACCCTTGGCCATATCAACCATCATTGTAGGATCTAAACAAAGAAAATGACATCATGGTTTGCCCTTCATTGTTATTAATGTTTACAATTTTACAGTTTATATTTTACAGTTTCATTTGAAATTTGTGTGTGCATTTCATAAAAACTAGTAAAAAACTAGTGTGGATTGTGTTGGTGTTTCTATTGAAACAGCTGTAAAAAGATATGTGTAATTTGGAAACTGTAAAGAGATTTTGGCCATTGGTCCCTCGTCAAAGTAATATACGTCCAAAATCATAAATGTATCCAGAGGTGTCCAAATTACACATATCATATGTTATTAACCCGGGGGGGGGGGGGGGGTTACTACCGTATATCGACTATACGGGGATGATCCGCTGAACAGGGTATCCAATTCTACTCTATTTCCGATTTAATCCAAACTTCCTGTCATACTCAGGGTCCAAAAAATGAGAAAAATTATTTCGCATTCAGGAAATTGGCAGAAATAAGATCGTTGACTTTACAAAAAGATGAGAGCAGCACGTGCGTCTGGATTATTATATTTATACAAATCATATAATGTTTGTAAACAATTGTAATTTGTCATAAACAGGGTATGGAAGTTAGGTATTTTTTGTCATGAACAGGGTAACCCCTACAAGATCCCAGCGGAACACCCCTACCCAGATCTGAAGGGAGTACCCCCCGGGGTTATTAACTAGGAATCTCTGAATCTATTGACTTGTTCTTTACAAATGTCTCCACATGTTCTACACATCTATCACTACCTTGAAATACCAGTGCAGATGATCTGCTTTCAAATATGAATGATTACAATTGTTTAACTTATGAAATTGTGCAGTTTCTCACCCAAACTGGTTGTGAATTTAATAAGTCATTTGATATTTATTAGTGTAGCCATCACAGACCTGATATAGGGTTTTTCACTTGTCCTTTGCGATCTGTCTTTTTGAAGTAACCTTCTTTTTCATCATTGAAGAAATGACGTCTTATCTCAAAAGCCTGTTGGCGAAAATTGATGACAACATTGAATTTATGTCTGTCAAATGACCGAAAAGAAAACCTGAACGAAAGTGATTTCATGAAGTCTACTTTGGGTGAAATCAATTTTAAACCGTTACCTCTTGTGTTATAAACTTTCCATTTTCTCTCAGACATCTACTTCTTAGAAGAGCTTGACTACATAAATAAAATAATAACGAAATAAGTTTCTCTACAATAAAATCAAATGCATGAAAGAGGAATATGAAAACTGTAAAAATGCGGTTTAAAACTTACCTATCTGTGACTCCCTGTACGTCTACATCTTTCTTAGATTGTAAAAGTATTGATAAATAATGTCTAATGATTCCAATAAGGAATGTAATCACTACAATTGGTAAAATAACCCACAAACGAATGGCTGGATCAAGAATTAACTCCGCCATTTTGAAAACCAGAGAACAAATGACCCAGCATTCATTGCGGGATTTTGTAAATTACACAGGAGCCCCAATGGGGGACAGATGGGGAAAAAACAATAAAGTAATGACCCCCGGGGAAACGACCGCCAATTCTTACTAGTTTTGCATTAAAAAAGTAGACTCAAAATTAATCAATGAAAAGTGAGGAATTATTCATTCATTCTCACCAGGGAGGCAGGCATTGAAATTCCTGTAACTGACCTGAAAAAACACCACTCGAAAAAAATTATTCAAAGCATTATGTGCTGACAACTGTAATTTTTTTAAATGAAGTCAAATGTGTTATTTTTACACTCCCTGATAAAATGGACGGTCTCTAACATCGTTGACCTGGCACCAGCATGGCTACCTGGCTAAGTGGCCCGGCTAAATGGCTTCCCATCGCGGCTAGATTAGTTGTTGTGAGATAAGTACGTTGTTGAATAAAATGGCTGGAGAGATATCCGATCCCATATCACATTCAATAATTATCGGAGGAAAATGTCAAATCTATCTTTCTCATAAGGGGGTGGGGGTCCTTCCTTCTATATCCCCCCTAGTTCACAAATAATTTACCTCCCCGGATAATAGAGTGCTAACACTATGTCCATGAAATCTAATTGATTACTACCTAACTAATAATATCCATTTAAGGACTACTTAGATGCTATCATTCGACCACAACAGTCAAAGAAAAGGAAATTACAAACGAAACAATACCGTGTTACAACTTACTTGTCTAAAATAGTAAATATGAACTAATAGGTAATAACTATTTAGATAGTTATTCATAGACATATTGTAAGCATTCTACATGTATTTCGATTGACTCATAGTGTGCTAAACAATGAACACTCCAAAGACATTCAGTAGTGTGAATATAGTTTAATACATACGTTTATAAAGGTTAATAAAAATCTCTCCAATCGGTGTAATAAAATACAAAATACAATTTCAATGTAAAATAATGTATCAAAAAACAATGCATGGGTAATTTGCATTGTGGCGTAAATTAACTAAAACTATCAGCATTCTTTCCAGGCCAACTGATTCGCTTTCATATTCAAATTCTCACTCCCTAGGCGTTGGGAAAGAAAGCGAGCGAGCAAAGCATTCTGGTAGTTTTAGTTAATTTAATGTTATCTTGCATGTCGCCTATTCAGCGGCCGGTGACACTAAGCCTAGATAAAAATATTCAACGCATAGAATTTATTGTATACAGTCCTTTTAAACTGTGGAATACATGTGCTTAACACATCTATATTATGCTTTACTGTTGGCTATTTCTTTTGGTTTTATTCTGTGCATGTTTTCGTCTTTACGCGTTGGTTATCACAAGTTATTTTTGGAAACCACTCTATGAGATTTATCTAGTATATAGCGGACTCATAGCGGTACTTAGTAGTTTAGAATTTGTGCAACTGCACCTGGTAAAATAACAAATGTTATCAAATAACAGCCCATGTTGGCCCTTACAGCATTCACACCATTCAGGTTCACGTTTGGGTTCCCAGTCTCCTCCACCGAGCATTTGCTTTAGTCTTAATCAAAGTCATTTTATAGTCAAAGGTAAGTGCCTGTTTTACCCTGTATACCCTCTCAAGATTCCTCCATTGGCATTATTTCATTCTTTCGGATATTTTTGGATTGTCTTTTAATTTCTTAAGTAGACTAACTTAGCTGTTTTCTACTTATTTGTTCAATAGGCGATCATTTTCATTATGGCGTTTTACTACCAAGACCAACATTCTTTGCAAATTCTCTTTCATTTTCAAATCTTTTATATCTGTGGTGATTAGTAAAACAATTTGCACTAATTGCGATACAAAAAAAGTCGGCAAAGCATCCTGGTGTTGTTAGAGTATTTCGTCATCATGCGAATCGCCTCTTGATTGAAATAAACGAAAAATGTGCTTAATTATAGCAATCAAAAATAATATAACATATATGATATGTAATTTTGACATAAAATTTGCATACGCATGCATGTGCACATGCACAAAACATGTTGGCGCATAGGCTAATGAGTTTAGAGTATTGTACGGCTTCTCTTTTTGCCAGACAAGACGAGAAAATGGGGTTCAGCTGTATTATCTAAATGTGCATGGTCCAAGATCTCCAACATCATGGCATATACTGAGAAAATGTCATCTTATTCTGAAGGCTGAGGCCCCGTCCACACATGTACGGATATTTTTCTTCGTTCTTAATTACCTCCCGTCCGCGTAAACGGCGTTTTCTGTCACTAAGAAAGCTCTTGAAACCAGAGGTTTTGTATGGACGGTCAAAAACGAAGGTTTTTCAATACGATGACGCAATTTTGCATATGTGGATGGTCAAAACGACCTACTCTAAGTGTGGATGCGATCTTTTCCAAAAATGGAGATCTAGAAAAAATCTCCGTTACATTTTCAAAATTATCCGAATAAGTATGGAAAGGGTTTGAAATAGATCAGACACACTGTCTGAAGCGTAAAAATAGAATGTTAAAACGTTAACCTCTCCATGGTAACGGAAGATGCCAATAAAATGATGCAAATGCTAAGCAGTCAATAGTAGGCTTGTATCACACTGGTTTTAAAAGAGATGATGCAGCTCTGATCGTCTGTGTCAACAATGACATCTGAAAATGAAGCACTCTATTCATCTCTTCAGTACTGTTTTTTTTATTGTTAAACTCGGAAAAGACCGCCTCGACGCTAAACAGACGTCCATTGAAAAATAAGAGCCTGAAAGTATTTGAATACGGACTCATAAATGTTTTCTCCAAACTCATCATTTGGTCATTTAACTTTCGTATTTCCAAGATGCTTTCACTTCCTTGCATGCTTTGTTTCATGCCTTCAAAATG
Source organism: Diadumene lineata (assembly GCA_918843875.1). Lineage (NCBI taxonomy): Eukaryota > Metazoa > Cnidaria > Anthozoa > Actiniaria > Diadumenidae > Diadumene > Diadumene lineata. Next base: position 36,911,004 of record OU974069.1, read on the forward strand.
TCTGCTTATATTAACAAACTCCTGCGTGGCAAGTTCTAACTCATTTAAAGTAACATCTGCATCGACAAATGTAAATGTACGTTTTTTTCTGAAGTTGTTATACGCATTTTGCAGGGACTTGCCATATCGTTGGACGCTAAAAGGTAACACTTTGCAATCAGCAAGGTCCATGAGCATGCTTCCTAACAGCTGGGCAGCTGCTTGAAAATGGCGAAATTCTGGATCTGCAAATTTGTGAATCCATTCAAACGTGTCGTACTGAGTGTGATAGACAGGATAAAGTAGAACTTTGTTTTTATACCCATAGAAGAAACTAAAATCTGCAGTAGGAAGACCAGAATACGCCTCAAATGGGAAGTTATCAGAAACGTACTGAAAGTTACTGTATAGCGGTTCGTCAGGATTCTCGGGGGATTTTGGAAGTCGCTGTAACATTGTATCGTACAATGTTTTTGCATGATTCAAAGGATCTTGAATTTTCTTGGTATGGTTTAGAATAAATTCGTATAGCAGAGCTCCTGTTTGAACGTGTAGTACGAAGCTTCCCCCTACAGCTACATCAGTGTTCAAATAGGCGACCCCTCTCTCGCGGATCAGTTTGTCGTTTTCTTCTACCCATTCTTGTGAACCAAGCAATCCCATCTCCTCGCCGCCCCAACTACACAGCTTTATCGTTCTTCTTGGTCGCCATCCTCGTTTTAGAAGGTTGCTTAACACTCGAGATATCTCTGCCAACGTTGTGGTTCCGCTGGAAGGATCTGAACTGCCAAATGTCCATGAATCACGGTGATTACCGATGAATACAATTCTGTCGGGCTCGCTGCTTCCAGGAATCGTTGCTATAATGTTGCGGATCTTTTTCATCTGAATTTGATTGTTCACTTCTAATTTAACGATCAATGAAGTATTTGAGTTTTTCGTCGATGGACCAAAGCGATAATCGATATTCAAGGCTCCTTTCATAAACTTTGGGACAAGGGGACCTGAAAGATGATTTTAATCAAATCAAATTGAGCCACTCTATTACAGCCAAATTCGTTGCATCGCGACCCGCCGTTTCAAAACATTGTTTTCATTTTGGTCTTTTCTGAACCGTCAATCATTTTCACAGGGCGGAGCTTGCCCTAACATGTTCTGTCATTGGTTAATCTAAAATAAACTCCGCCTTTGAATTTGATTGACGGTTCAGAAAAGACCAAATCAAAACAAAGTTGTAAAACGGCGGGTCGCGATACAATGAATTTGGCTCTAAGTCTCAGGGGCCGGTTGCACGAGGCCGCTATCCAGCGGATAAATTCGAAAGAAATTCTTTAGGGTGGACAACTTATATCCAGTGGATAACTTTATTCAAGCTTCGTGCAATCGGTCTCAGTGTATTTAGCTCTTTAGAGCTAATTTAGAAGACTGTGCATTGTTTAGTAAACGAATAGTGTTATTATCACTTGAGATATAAATACTGAAAACATTCTCCTAATTATTTCAAGACCCTAAGAGTGTGGTCCTCCTATCGCCAGGCTCACCATTCAGTTTCTTCTCTTCGCACTGTGCTCACCATCCAACCATGAATCAATCTCTGTATGAATCAGCTAAAATTTTCCTGGTTCACCTCCACTTTTGCTTGCTATATTATGTGCTCAACCGTCAATAATCAATATTTATACATATTTATCATCCACTTTACATTTCACTATATATGACTCACCTCCCATTTGACTCAATATATATTCTGCATCATGGTAAGATATGGTCTGAGCCGGTATCTTCAAAAAATCGACTTGACTGTCACGTAGCCTATATACACCTCTCTTTGATACTAGATTTGGAGTATAGGGATCACCAAAAACAGGAAGAGCAGAAATCCTTTGAACAGCGTCGGGTGGTAACCATGGTGAATTAGGGTAAGTATCTTTCTTCCCATGTCCCTCTTGTGCATAACGCACTGGGTCCGAGTACACAATTGCTCCTATGGCACCTTGTTCTTGGGCATTTTTTATCTGTCAAATACATGCAAACAAGGCTATTTAAAGATTTGCTTCTGGTAATCAGTTTTACACCAGAAATATTCATTCATTCTAGATCAAACTTAAGATCCACAACACTCGCAAATGACAGCTAGTACTTCTGCACTATTGTATGAAAACATAAGCTAAACAGTTTTTTTACTAATAATCAACAAAACTGTATGGACTTTATATCATTCTCTATGTTATATCCCAGGAGGGTACTACTGCCACCGCAACTTGCATAAGCTACCTATAAGTTACCTAAAATGTTTATTTTTACATACCCTACCCCAGACTAAACAACGGCTATTTTAATAGGTTTCGATGAAAAGAGACAAAAACCTAACCCTATTCCAGACAATAAACCTTATACTATATCCCGCACAATTCTTATCCAATGAATTTACATTAATGAAATATATGTTGTCATGCACCAAATGTGCCTGTTTTGTTTACTATTGCCACCCTTGTTCATATTTGCGTCGTAATTTTGTTATATTGAGGTAAATTATCAATGCAAGGCCATTCAACTGCTTGTATAAATATCGGCATTCGCTCGTGGACAAGCTGTTTTGAAATAGTGTGCAAACAATAAATCCGCAAACACTAATAACTAAATAGTACAATAGAATTACAATCAAATTGCACTTATTAGTATTACTAAAGTTTCACGGATTAATTGTTTGTTTATCAATGAGCTGTATATTCGTATATCCTAACAACTTAGGTACTTACGTTGGCAAAAAGACTACTCATAATAACGATTCGTCCGTTCACGGTTATGTTGTTATTTTTCAGTTCTTTGAAGTCCTCTGCAGTCCCACGGTTCGCATAGACTAATTCACCTTGCACAGTACCATTAGGGGTATAAGCAATGTATGGAGTGTATAGATACGTCTTGGAGCTGTTTGTACTTGAAGTCATCTAGAAAGAAATCAATAGTACATTCTTTTGTTAAGGGTTTGCATTTTTTGCCCTTTGTTATTCAAAAATGTCAAAACATGGTTTCATCTCGAAAGCGGGCACGGGACCATACAGTTTTCTGTCGTCCATTTTTCAATAGTTAATCGATTAATTGCCTATAAAATATCGTTCTAAGAAAAAAAACCTGATGACTTTTTACTTAAGCAATTTGTATGACACAGCCTGCATGGAACTGAACTCTTCATTGAAATCTCCGTGAAATAAGCTCAATCCAATCCATAACTTTTCCAAGGAATAAATTCATGAAAACTATAGATAATATTTTGTTAGTCTCCATCAGCAGATTTAATTGTAAAAATTAAATTTGTAGCAAATTTGATGGTGCTTCTTTTAGTTAAAATAGGGCAAAAAAGGGGCTAGTACTACCCCATATAGTTTCAAAACAAGCACGGAGACCCCTACTTTTTATTTTAATTTAATTCCGTAGTTTTGCACTGCGCACACTTCTGCGCATATTTCGAATTTTAAAGTTTTACATTTCTTATCATCAATAAATACAGAGTTATGTCTGCGAATTTCTTTAAACTCGCCCCAGTCCATACTCGGAAAAGCCTTGATATTATGAATATTATTTCTCAAAATATCTCGCAAACCAATACGGGCAACTATCTTTTTTATTTTATAATATCAATTGAAATCTTGTTTTTTTTAAACATATGGGATCGATGACAAAATTATATGGCTAGATTTTTCTATATTTTGAAAAGTGTTTCGTTCAAAACGTCGATGAGGCCCGTAAAAATTCCAACATTTTTGTTAATTTTTGCTTTATTTCTCTTAATTTGCTGTTGAATTTTAGTGAAAATCTTTTCATTTACATCGGTAGCCCAATGTATAAGGAGCACATTAAAGCACATTCAAAATATTTGCTATTGACCAAGCTCAGTAAAGAGACACTTTTATGAATGATGCCCATTTTCGAATGTTAGACGCTAAATTGACAAAAGTTTTTTTTTAAAGGTTCCCTTTAATTTTTTTTCTTGCGAAATCCAATACGGTGACCCTATTTTTTATTTTCTATTTTTGATGAAAAACTCAAAATGTTTTACTGTAGGAAGTTTTATCAAAATTCTATGGCTAGTTCTATTACTACGGAATTACCTTAATACCGAACAGGCAGCCAGTTTAGTGTCGGGCTTCCTGTTTTCCACTAAAATCTGCCAGAGGAGACTAAATGCAGAACGATAAAAAACTTGGAACTGGCTTATTGTAAATACGCATGTGAAAAAAGACAAAACATAATGGCAATATCGGCAGCATCACACCGTTGATTAGTACAGAGGAGTTAGCAAGACATCTGCGATGTTATCTTGTGCAGTGTGGTTATAGTAACACAGTTTGGTATCAGTAAGATATTTGATTGTTTAAGGATATCAGATTATAAAAAAAAGTTGTAACATTTGTGTCAGTTGTACAACTGATAAAAAAAAAGAAAAACAATAAAAAAAAAATTTACACAAACTAACACGACATAGATAATTGAAAAGGACGTGACCTATTCAAGACTAAAAGCGCTCTTTTCATTATCTAACAATAATAGTAATCAATTAGGGTAAAATGTACACTCTGGTAAGACAACAACGCTAAAAACCACACCCTATCCGCGGCACATTTCCGTTCAGCAAACATACGGGAGTATCCCCCGAGCTTTGACTGAACATATTTAGATTGCAGTGCGACTAGCACGAAATATCTTCAATATGTCCAAGAGTGCACGTGCGTTTATTATTTTTAAAAACCTTCCTACTTAATATCGGCCTTTATATAGGCCTTGTGAAAAATATCAATTGAGTTGCAATTATTTGAAGCTCTGATTGTAGCACAAGCGTCATCACATGTTAATGTAGACGTAAAATATAGAGGTTTTTTTCTTTTTCAAACCATATGACGCACTCTTCTGATATCTAAATGATTCTTGAATTCCTATCATTGACCGGATGATCTAAAATGAGCAATTCATAAAGGCGATTTGCATTATAGCGTTATATACTACAACTACCAGAATGCTTTGCTTACTTTCTTTTGTAGCGCAATTAGCACAAGTTGTTCTGTTAATCTCCAAAGGGATTACGAATTTGAATATGAAAGGAAATTTGCAAAGAATGCTGGTAGTCGTAGTAAAATGACGCCATAATGCAGATCGCTCATTGACAATAGTTCATATCTTACATTGATCTGTCCTTTGATGCTATATTCAACAGTTTTAGTATCATTATTGATTATTATAGTGACCATATTAGGCTTGTCATCAGAAGGAAATGAGATTGGTACTTGGTAATGGCTTTGCTCGACTTCAAACCCATAGTCGGACCATCTGTTGATGAGATACTCAGCAATCTCTTGCTCGGCTGGGCTGGTAGTGACGTGAGGACCACTTGTGAAAAACCTGACAAAGAAAAGATATAAAGTTTTTTGAATAGGTGGGAAACTGAGGGATACCGTTATGGTGATAATTCGATTGTTTTCCTAGAAAGTACTGTCGCACAGGTAGGGGTTTATAACAAACGCTTGCGAAATGAAATCAATCTTTAACTTGAGGAAATTCATTTGATTCTTTATCAACAGTTGTAAATTGTATAGATAGAGTCGTTTTCGCATGAGTGCATGGGAAACGGTACGGTTACGATACCGCTACGATACGGCAGAAATTTGAATGTTTTCTTAGAAACTACGGCTACGATACGAATACAGTGCTGTTTCCCACTCATACGAAAACGACTCTAATTTGTACGTACACCGTAAAGTGATGAAAATAAAACTGACGTTTCGGACGTTAGTCCTTCGTCGGAATAATATGAAAAAAGGAAAGAATGAAATGGTATATATGATAAAAAAATATGGCGACCAATGAGAGAAAAGAAAACGTAAAAACAAGTTATCAAGAAAAATTCCCCTCCCTCCCCTCCCCAAATTAACAACTAGCTAACAAATTCATTCGACCTGCTTGTTGTTACTCAGCCCGCAAGTTAAAACAGGGGTTTGAAATATGTAAATGCTACGGCAATAGCAGCATATCGTATTCTGATTAAAAAACGAACGAAATCTGATGCATCGTAGGCGCGATTTTTGACGCCGTATGCGATGCAATAAACCGGCCACTGCCGTTCAAACAATTTGCGCGCTGCGACTCGACGTGTAAGTTCAAAACGTACGCGCGCATGTCAGATTATTTTTGCCGGAGCGACAAAAGTAGTTACCCGCGAGATACTCGAACGTGGTGATTCGATTGCATTGAATTGTGTTGCATCAATAGTCTCTCTCACATGAGACCCTGTCACAGGAAATGCAAAATTCATAAAGGCTGGGCAAAAATGTGAAAACGTTTTAATTTAACGACTATAAGTAAATCTCTGTACTAACTAGAGACTATACAGCTCCAAAAGCAGAAATGTATGTTCCCGGCAATTATTATCGACGGTGACATATCTTTAAGTCGATATGCTTCCTGCACGGATGAATCCAATCTTGTAAATCTTGAGTCTCTTGAGAACTTTTTGAGTGCAATCACGCGACTTTAGGCCTTAAGGAACAATCCCACTTGAAACAATGCATTGTCACAAAGCCTCATTGACGTAATGTGTTAAAAGTGAGCCATATTCGCCTCTAAATATAGCCAAGCATTGACTTTTTTATTTAGGCCCTACCAAAAAATAACAAAACTCCGACACAAGTATAATACAATTCGATGCATGGGGAAATATCCTTAAAACACGGTATACCGGCGGTATACGTTCGTGCTAATAACAGAGGGCACATTTAATTAAATGCAGTGACAGGAAATCGTTTAATACACGCAAAACCTGGCAAGTACCTTATGAAAAAATAAGGAGGACGCTTAGCGCATTAGAGACCTTTAGATTTGACAACGAGTACGAGTACGAGTACAAGTTTTCATCGCGCGCGCTATCGTGCTGTCGTATGCACGCACGCGCATATTCAAGTTGTGGCTTCTTTGTGTTTCTTCAAAGAAGAAATGCTTTTTGAACATCATCAATTTATTTGCTATTTTCTCTATGTAAAGTTTCATTTTAAATACATAAATACCAATAGTTAGAAGATGGAGCATCAAACTTTGTTGTTCACAGTGTTAACATCGATGATTTGTGGACAAAAACCGTCGTCCAAAACAAGTACGAGTTTTGCTTCAATCTTGTTCTCACGACAACGAGATTTGTATGGACGACGAGTTTGCGTTACCACTCTGACCACTGTCACGCTCTTACGCGTGCGTTTAACGGAAAATACTGAAAACTCGTACTCGTAGTCGTACTCGTTGTCAAATCTAAAGGTCTCTATTGGCTGCCGGGTACGACCACGCAGTTGACACATGCGCAATTTGAAGCAAGATGCATTTATTACCAAAATCGTCTATTTTTAACTGCATGCATACTAAAAGCAACATGTAGGATTTCATTTGTTTACTCAAAATGTTATGGCCAGATTAACATATTTTGAATAAAATGCTATGTAAACTTCGCCTGTTAATTGTCTTTGAAGACCACGGAATTTCGTTTTCAATTATCTCAACACTAGGTACTTGCTACCAGCTCTATATATAGACATTTCTGCTTCATCTTTTCAGGCTTGGCACTTAAGCTGGATATCATTTCAATAGCGATGTGAGCCTTTCGAGGAGTAATTTTTATTTAAGTCAGGCTAATCCTATTCTATATTGTACTGATAACTCCAAGACTGCTTGAAGATATCCGACAGTATCTATAAGCTGAGTGTGATGTAAACCACACTCGAAATCACTCTATCTCTTAGCTACTAGAGCAGAACGCAAACATTGCTATCACTAGCTCCGGAAGAGTAAATGCGACCGCTATAAAAACCAAAACACTTAAATGGAATAATTACGACATTGTTGTGTCTACGAGCTATAGTAAGGGCTGCAAATGCATGACTGCAACCCACTACTTATCGCTGATCAACAACTAAAATGCCACTTGCAAGCGGCAAAAACTGTGCTAATTCCAGTCTGCATGAGTCGGTACTTTAAAAGGGACATTTAAAAAGGTACTCTTTCCTAGTAGACAGGATCTACGCATTTTGGACGAAGCCATAGAGTGCACGCACTAAAAGTGTGTAACATAAATACCACTAAATAGTGCTATTTTATGCTAATTCTATTGTTTTCTTTTGTTTATTTAGTGTTATTTACTACTAAATAGTGACAACTGTTGCACACTTTTAGTACCGCGTGCACAATAATATCAAGTTGAAATTCATGCAATGTCTAGTAGTTATGGATGACCGAAAGCACAAAACAATTAAATATGAATGTAGGTATTGTTATTGTCATTGAAGGGAACATCTCATAGCCAATCATCATTCGCAGTCTCAGTGGGGGATTAAAATCAAAATTAACTCCGGAAAATAATTGGTAAAAAACGTTTGCACTTCCAAAAAAAGCGTTAATTCATTATTCTGCATGTCCCAAATGTGTTCTGTGCACGTGGAACATGTTAGTGCAGACGTATCACAGGTAGCTTTTGTAAAATTGATGAAACACGTTGTTAAAAGGTCCACACTATAAAAACTATTATAGTTAACTGATTGTTACGGAGTCCGATACTTCACAAAACCCAGGCAAATACTACCAAAACCCGCCGGCAATAACCTTACGCCTAGGAGTGCAAAACTACAATCTGTTGCAAATTCAAGCATATCAATCCATTTTTTAAGTATGATGCAGTTTGCTTTTGAATTCATGATGCAGACGGAATCAAAGTGATGGGGGCTAAGAGAAAAAAGTTATATTTCATACCTAAGAGAGTCCATCATCTTTTGACGATCAACCATTTCCACGAACAATCTCTGGTAATTGACATCAGACGTTGTGCTGTTGTTCCCATTTGTCGTGATATGGTGTAGTCTAGGTATAAAATATCCAACAAGGAAGCCTCCACCTGCCGCCAGAAGCACTACCAATACTACGAGTAACACCTTAACCCACCGTTTTGTACATGTGTGGGGTTTGAATAGTTCCTCTGTACTTTTCAGCTGGATTTGTGACGAAAACTCGCTTTTAATGGTACCAGAACGACCAAAACCTCTAAGCTCTGTACTCATTGTGTTTGGGCTGCGTTGACTAGTTCTACTGTTCATCAGTGCTGTAACAACATCGGTCAATATCTACCAATGTATCATATGTTCAGTCTTCCGTCAAATTGTCTCCAGATTGTCCATCATTTTATCAAGTAATCTAGCCAAACAATCTAAAAAGGGAGTCGGAAATGTTCGAGTTGGAATTCGAGTTCGAGTTAACATAGACTTCGAGTTGGAATTCGAGTTAAACTTCGAGATGACCTTTGACAAAAAAATTGAGTAAAATCGGCGCTGAGTGTCGACAAGCAAATTTTCCAAACAAAATCAAACAAAATTAACGGAATTTTAAAAGTAGGGAAAATTGATTTTTGATCTCAGATTTCAGTGTGTGGTTTCTGAGTTCTGATAAGCGCAAGTTGATGTTCTTTTCATATTTTATTTGTAAATTTTATGCACTTATCGGCATATGACATGAGAATGCTGTTAGTTTACATCTGTTGTAGCGCTACACTACTATATTTACTACATTTATTTATGTGTCTGTTGCATTCTTGGCAAACTAATGGAGGGAAAGGCAACCATGGTCATTGCTAGGCAAAAAAGAGATAAAAATCGTAAGGTCAACAATGAAAGGAAAAAGGTTATTCCCCCAAGAACCAATGCTGCACGATAGTAAAAAAAAAAAATCAAGCAAGGCAAAAATAGCAATTTACCCGGTGGATAGCGCTGTTCAGGCTTCGAGCAACCGGCCCGTGTTCCTGATTGCTGGATTTTCTCGCTCATGCACCATACATTACTTTCAGGAAAACAACACTGAAGACGTCGAGTCTAGTCCTGGTTTTTTCAGGTGTTCGATATCAATCTAAGCAGAGTATATCTATTGTGTGCAGTGTCCTTATCTTGATTTTTGTTATTGTTTTGTTTTCATATTAGTTGATGATACACCAAGTAATTAAATGCCAATGCCGATGAGCAATAGGGGATAGCCAGACCAAATGGAACTATGGATATTGAATAAAACTGACTGATAAAAGCAGCAACACATCGTTGAGATATGGTTTTTGTTTGTGCATAGGTTAAAAAACCTGTGATTTTGATTATAAAGACCTAAAAATGTTTGCTCACGATTCCTTTTGGTCTATGTTTCTTATACTATTGCCTCTCTTGTAATTTTCTCCGCATGATGACGTCTTTTTTAAGTAGTCTTGAGGTTTTCGTGTTCCATAAAACAACATAGAAGGATTTTAAAATTAACGTTAAGCTACACTGTGGCAGTCTTCATCAGAATGAGTTTCGATCGCGATAGTATTAGTATAGTTGTTTATGTTAAGTTGACATGGTAAATAGATATATCAGTATATACAGAGCCGGGTCGCGTTAGAGGACATATACCCTGATGTTTTTAAAATGTCATGAACAATTATGTCAGGAGACCTATTCTAATTCAATTAGCATAGATTAAGTTGTGGTCGCGTTATGCAAGACAAGTCTTGTATCAGATATCATAATTCACGTGTCACACAATATTGGCGGGAAATTTGTGTATATTGATGTGCAGTATTTTGGTGATCAAAGATGTTCCAGTTGCTCGTTCTACTTGCTGCATTTATGCATGGACACTTCAATATAATGAATCTACAGCAGATGAATTTTGCTTTTGCCATGCAACTCATGCGTAGACGAAGGCTGCTCAATATAGCATTTTATAGAAGAATATTACGAAGACGACGAAATCGTCTCAATCGACGAATGTTTTGGCGCCTACCTCGACCTCTCAACTCCTGGTTTGAAATTCATTATTACAATCCAAACATACCAGATGCTTACTTCAAACAACAACTTCGTTTATCCAAACCAACTTTTCAGTTTATTTTAAACCTCGTAGCTCCAGCAATCACAAGGCAAGACTCACAAATGCATGATTGTATCAGACCAGAGAAAGTACTAGCAGTTGGATTGTATAGACTTGCTCATGGTAATTCCTATGTGTCCATTGGCCCTGCAATGAATGTTGGTAAAAGTACTGTTGTTGAAGCTGTCCAAGATGTAGTGAATGCGCTTTTTGATCTTAGAAATGATTACATCAAGTTTCCAAGGACAGCTGCAGAAACTGCTTCTTGTATACAAACCTTCAGAGACTACTCTCGTTCAGAGCTAATTAACGTTGCTGGTGCAATAGATGGAACGCATATAAAGATCATAGCCCCGAGGGAAAATGCAGTTGATTACTATAGTCGATATCAACAACATGATATAATTGTTCAAGGAGTTGTTGATGGGCGAGGAAAGTTTATAGATGCTGTAGTGGGCTTTCCTGGTAGCGCACACGATGCCAGAGTTTTGCGGTGTAGTGACATTTATGTGGAGGCAGAAGCAGGAACCATACCCCAAGAACCACGTATAGATATTGGAGGGAGAAAACTCCGCCCTTATTTAGTAGGGGATAGTGCATACCCTCAAGCACCATGGCTGATAAAATCATACCCCGAAGGAACAAGAGTCCATGAGGAAATAACATTTAACAAGGAGTTAAGCAGAGCAAGGGTGGTAGTGGAAAGAGCTTTTGGAGTCTTAAAGAGCAGGTGGAGGGTTATAGACAAAAGGCTTGATAGCTCACTGCAGTTTGCTATTAAAACTACAGTTGCTTGCATTGTACTGCATAACATATGCACAGATCTGAATGATGGCTGGAATGATGATGGCAATAATCGTAACCCCCCTGATGGTCAAAACAATCCTTGCGTTTTGCATGATGGCGATCAAATACGTGATTTACTTTGCTGCTTGTCGTTGTTGTTCAGCTTGTGATAATGGCTGCTGTAGTTGTTGGTAGTACTGTGGCTGTTGTGTTTGCTGTTGTGGAATTGACGGTATGAAATGAAAAGGATTGTACTGATAATAAGGATTGTTCGCCATGGCTGCTTCTTGCGAAATGCGAATGAACGAAGCTAGTTTTCCGTAGATATTTACTGGTTATCAGTATCATGTTCATGTGTTGACATAATTTTTGACAGCAGCTATTGTTTCGGAGAGGTTTGTCCAGATATGGCCTGCTCTGAGGCAGGACATCGGAACGTTTGATGTTATGGCCTCTTGCCATATTATGTCCTGACTAGCGACATAAGGGTCGCGTTTGTATTGTAGAGGTGATGACATTTTTTATGGCTATGTAAACACTTATGTCGCAAACGCGACAGAAAAGGGAAAAAATGATGAATTATTTATTAATAATATAAAAATAATCAGATAATGTTCATTTGAAGAAAAATTATTTCAATAACCATTTCAATTAAAACAAATCACATGTTTATGTATCAATGTCAATGTTCAATTTTTTTTTTTTTTTTTAATTTATTGTCCATGTACCTATTAAAGGAAGAAAGCAGTTGAGTCATCAACTGTAACTGTTGTTTCTGGCTTTCTTGCATGTTCTCCATTACCCGTGCCATCTGATCCCCTTCCTCGTTCATTTTCTTTACAGCTTTACTCAAACTTTCTTCGTCTGAATCGCTTTCTCCTTGAATGTTGTTCTTCTTTCCTTTGCGTTTTCGCTGCTGTCGTTTGCTTACGGTTGAGGCTGCTGCGCTTGGAGAAGAAGTATCAGAGTTACTTGGACTTGGACTCTTGCCTGTCGTAGATTCGCTGCTACTCTCATTAAACACTGAAGTAGAGCTTGACGACGTCCCCATTTGTTGAACGTTGGTGCACGTAACGATATCTTTGCACCCCAGTACCTTGTCGATCTCATCATAGTGAGGACTTTTTCTAATGTGTCCGCCACTCTGCCTCCTGTTCCAGTCCTTACGTTCCTTGTAGAGGTTTTTCAAATGTTTAATTTTTCGTTGGCATTGATCTACAGTTTTCTTTATCTTTCTTTTCTCGTTTAAAGCTTTGACAATGTCATCCCATACTTTCCGACTATCTTTACTTTCAAGTCGTTCGTTGTTGTCGGCCCATAACTGGACAAGAACTTTTTCATCATCTGGACTCCAGCGTTCCCTGACTGACTTTTTGGTCGCTTTATCAGTGTTGCCTTCTTCCTCAACATTCGCTGCTTCCAGTGAAGCTGTTTGAAGCTGCTGTTGTGGCTGTGCTTGAGGTAATACATGTTGCTGTGGTGGTGGTGGGATCGATGGTAAAAACGGTTGTGATAAATCGTGAAAGTAAAATGGATTGTAATATGGATGATTCGCCATGTTATACACTCTTGCGAAATTGCAAATGAAGCTCTTAGCTTGTGTAGCATGTACATTTTCACAGACATGTGATGATATGATTTTTGACAGCAACTATTGTTTTCTAAAGATATGTCCAGATATGACCGGCATGGTGTATTTCGAGGACTGGACTCACACTGGACTGGACTGACAAAACGCGGACTTGTAAAACGCGGACTGACAAAACGCGGACTTGTAAAACGCGGACTGACAAAACGCGGACTTGTAAAACACGGACTGACAAAACGCGGACTGGAAAAAACGCGGACTTGGACTTTGGATTCTAAAACCACTTATCCGTTGTCATAATTGGCCTTTCTATGTCCAAACGCTTCCTTGTAGATTGTATTTTAATTGACCAGGAATTATTTTATAAATTCGCTATTTTCATAGTATTTTTCAATTTTATAACTACTTAGGTTACGCCTTCTAGAATTTCTTAGTTAATATGAAGTAATTGTGACACATGAGTATGTTCGTAAGAGTACATTTAACGTTGTCTTTGGAACTTCAAGTGTAGCTAGTCTACCCTAAAAAGATCCCGTAATACTTACATCTTACTCCGATCAAGTATGTGCGGCATGTTTATGCAAATTCTTTTTATACTCTTATCATCATCACTCAATCAATCAATCAAGTTTTGTTTATATTGCATCATAACCAGCTAGAAAATGATCTCTAGCAAAAAAACGAAACATCCAAATTAGCTCTTAAACGTACTAAATGTGCAATTTACCGAGGCAAAGGAATAGATCAATATGAGTTGCCCTTATAAAAGTGTTCCATGGTTGCATGCGCACCAACATTGTATCGACATGTGCATAAACAAAATAATCAGTTGAAAACTAGAAAAAACAAACGACCTGTCATGTCAAAATGCTGTTAGCAGGAAGATATGACATTTGTGGTTTTTGTTGTACAAAGCAAACTGAAGAGAACAGAAACTTTTGCCGGGTGTTTTTCATAACATATAGTTCTTTTTTTTCTACTCTTTGAATTGACAAAAGGCTCAGAAAATAGTGATAATTATTACTTTTGAGTCTTTGATTGGTCAGAATGTTAATCCCTAAAACAAAACGATACTTAACTTCAGAAAATAACACCTCATTGTTAATTACAACTGCAGCAATAAAGCAAACAGTGTTTCATAGTGAACTACATATTTATGCATGTTAATGATCAGATCTTTATTCTCTCCTGTAGAATTATGTCAGTAACGAGCACAATGAAATGCTGACAATATTGTATATACTTTTTATGATTGTGTATTTTTCAGTTATCGTTTTTGGAGTTGCTAAGATCACAGTTAGGTGTGCTTTATTTTGGGCTCAAAATGTCAAGCAAAGTTAGTAAATTGTTTGGAAAATGCACAAGAAAATGTTTTCAACAAACAATATTTGATAGTACTTGCATATCTATTAGCTTTTGTTGAAATTAGGAACAAGCATGTTTTATAGTCGTAAGTTTCTCTTTTTCTAGATTACTAATTTATACTTCAAATGATTTTCGTAGTAGTTACAAAGACAAACAATTTGAAACTAACATGTTGGTGTGTGTGTGTGTGTGTGTGTGAGTGTGTGAATTTCAAATCACTTCACACAATGCCTACATTTTGTTTACAGCCCGGGTAAACAAATTTGCACTAAATGTTGCCAAATGAAGAGAATGTCGACATGCAAAATGGAAAGGAAGAAGAAATGAGCAACAATATCATCAGTAAATCCATTCATTAATGCCGACTACATAATATGTCAATCGGTGCCCAATGGTTATAGTTTGTACATGATCTGCAGCAATATATTTACATAAAATACTAGACTTTTGCAAACACTATTCTTTTTTAGGTCTATATGTATATTCCTTTAAACTATAGATATTCACTTATTCACATATATTATTATTATTATTATAACTATTGACGTTGCTTTGTCAGTCCGTATTTTACAAGTCCGCGTTTTGTCAGTCCGCGTTTTACAAGTCCGCGTTTTGTCAGTCCGCGTTTTACAAGTCCGCGTTTTGTCAGTCCAGTCCAGTCCAGTATGAGTCCAGTCCGCGAAATACAACATGCCGTGTGTGTGTGAATTTCAAATCACTTCACACAATGCCTACATTTTGTTTACAGCCCGGGTAAACAAATTTGCACTAAATGTTGCCAAATGAAGAGATTGTCGATATGCAAAATGGAAAGGAAGAACTGAGAAATGAGCAACAATATCATCAGTAAATCCATTCATTAATGCCGACTACATAATATGTCAATCGGTGCCCAATGGTTATAGTTTGTACATGATCTGCAGCAATATATTTACATAAAATACTGGACTTTTGCAAACACTATTCTTTTTTTAGGTCTATATGTATATTCCTTTAAACTATAGATATTCACTTATTCACATATATTATTATTATTATATCTATTGGCGTTGCTTTGTCAGTCCGCGTTTTACAAGTCCGCGTTTTACAAGTCCGCGTTTTGTCAGTCCGCGTTTTACAAGTCCGCGTTTTGTCAGTCCGCGTTTTGTCAGTCCGCGTTTTGTCAGTCCGCGTTTTGTCAGTCCGCGTTTTACAAGTCCGCGTTTTGTCAGTCCAGTCCAGTCCAGTATGAGTCCAGTCCACAAAATACAACATGCCGACATGACCTGGTATGAGGCAGGACATCGGAACTTTTGATGTTATGTCCTTTGGGCATAATATGTCCTGACTCGCCACACAAAGGGTCGCGTTTGTCTTGCAGAGGCGATGACAGTTTTTATGCCTTTGTAAACAACGAACCCTTCATATGTCCTCTAACGCGGTCAGGCAGTAAATGAAATGATGAATGAATATTGGTTGAAGTATATGAGGAATATAGAATAACATCGTGCAAAAGTATATAAAAACTCGTGAGTTGAGAAGATAATGAAAAAAAAGTCCGTGACACACACAAAAAAAATTATGCACGACGAAAATTCCCGCCACCGTCAACAAATTTTAGTAAAACTTGGTAATCTGCAATTTATAAAAAAAATTGAATTACATTTTTGGTCCATTTTTAGTACATTCAATAACTCGAAGTTTAACTCGAATTCCAACTCGAAGTTTATGTAACTCGAACTCGAATTCCAACTCGAGGATTCTGGAATCCCATCTAAAAAATTTCTTCAGTTCTTCGTTTTTTGTTTGTTTAATACGAGATTAAGGATATAATACTTCAAGTGCCTCGAAGCTACTGAGTTTCGAAACGTTTTACCTTAGATGGGATTTAGATGAAGGTGACCTCACAGACTTCAGTCGACTTGACAACAGTTCGTTATTTACTCTAAGATTTTCAATAGACCACCAGACATTTCCTCTACTTTATACATACACAATATGTCAATACTAGAGGGCTTTAGGTTGGAGAACAAAGACAGAGATGACGACAAAGTTTCAAAGTTTTTCACTGTGCTTGTAGATTGCTAATTGTTCGCTGGTCTTCACCTCGATGACAACTTAGCAGTTGTACGCATTGTTCTGTTGAAAAAGAATTTTGATCAAGTATCTTTTCTTCAATAGCTGACAAATTTGGATCAGAAACCGGCTAGATGCCTTTTCAACTATTTTGAGACCTTGAAACGTTCAGTTTGACTTTGTGTTAGTGTGCTCACGTCATCTAGGGCAGAGCGCGCACTCACAAACGTTCTGTTGTTTTCAAACCTCTTTCTGTTGAAACGGCCCGCGCCTGCCGTTTCAATTTGAAGGCACCATCTTACTCGCGCAACAAAGAGTGTTAAAAAACTGGTTGTTTCGAGAAAAAGCGAGTTAAAATTATGAATTAAAAACAAAACCTATGAAGTTTAAACTGATATGCAAAAGATGAATTGCTATGAATGCGAATTACAAAACCTAGGAAGTGATTTCAGCTTCCTATGGCGCGTGTTTGTTCATGGGATGGCGCTCAAGAGGGAGTTTCTCGCACGCGCGCAAGGTTCACCAGCTAGTTGGCGGTCATTTTATAAATCCGTTCGCAAAGGGAATTGAGCACAGACCAGGTAGGATAAAACTGTTAATTTGCGAACAGTATGTGAGCGAGACGCTTAAATTGTGCATTGTCCTGTCCTGACTCGCATAATCACAGAAATATTTTTTTGGAAATTAACAAAAACGCTTGTATAAAAATGAAACTCAGTTTTGCAATTTTAAGGCTAATAAAAATTACAATCGTGCGTGATTATTTTTCTAATTTTCAATTATCCTCCGTACCATGAAAATAACTAATTTTCTATTTTTCATTACCCAACCTTCCTGGTCTCAGTTATGTCTACCTGTATGGGTTTCTCACGCTTGGGATAATGATACTATACTAAATAACAACTCAGCCTACTAGATGGCTACACAGGAAAGAGGGTTTCTCAAAATACCCTTAGGTAGGTCCACAAAAACAAATGTTTACCCATATCCTCATGAACCCTCAAGAGTCATTAAGTCTAAGATTAAAAAGCCGTTTTGAGTAAACTTTTCAAGACAATTTGCGATCGTGGGAGGTCTCGAATCAATTATCTTGTCAATATCTTGTAAAAAAGCAATTATTTACAATAACTAAACCAGTTGTTGTGAACTCAATTCTTTTATTGTTTATCTGGGAATATATATACCATTTAGTTTTATTGATTTGTCTAATTTATTTCTATTTTTAGCGTAAATCATGAAGTTTCTTCCTAACATGCCAAGAGGAACTCCATTAAAAAGTGTCAGGGGGGTTCTACGGACGGTTTTCAAAATGACCCTGAAAGGTACACATTGATTTCAGATCATAAAATATACGGCCAGATTTAATTAATTATTATTTATATGTTGCCGGTTAAGCCACCTGTGGAAACAATGTTGCCACCACAAAAAATGTTTCTGAAACAAGTCAGAAAGACTTCGTTGCGTGCAACAATGTTGCTTCGTTTAGCCAAAAGGCCTACACACGTGAGGGGACTAATTGTCGACCCTAAACAGTCCGTCGAGCACCTCTATGCATTTTTAAGAGAGTTCCTTTTCCAGGTTACCATGCTATCATTAAAACGAGGTTTTGTACTACGAATTGCGCGTTTCTCCTAAAATATCAAACAGATCAACATGACTACCAGAAACAAACTCATCTTTGACTAGCAGCTGCACTAGTTTCTCTGCAGAAAACTCGGGCTTGAATGGCTATAAAACGAAAAATACAGATCAGTATTCTGTACGAGAGCTACATTCTAAGAAACTGTGTTAGTCATGAGAGAATGGTGGAAGAGGATTTTATGGCAATTGAAATTGTCTTTATGTTTTTGTTTCACCCTCCTTCATACATTCCAGTTTTTTTAGCATAACATTAAAATATAATAGCCTTTAAGCAACAAACAAGCAAGTCAAAAAAGCTATTAAAGTGATTTAATTACCTCCATCTTTTTGATCATTGGATCAGGTGTTTTATCTGTCAAATCCTTCAACATGGCCGTATCCAATGGGCCTGGGGAATAGTTTAGAACTCGGACATTTGGCTAAATAAAGCGAACAATAAAATAAAAGGTAATAAACCAGGTGAACAGGTCAGTTGTCTCGTGGAAATTTTGAGGCAAAGTTCAATTCATTAAAATCCCTGATGACCCCTGGGGAATACAGGACCGTAACCAGAACTTTTACAGGGGAGGTGCACATAAAAAAACCTGGACCATTGATGGGTTTTTGGTAGCCTTTATATTAGAAGCTGTCATACTTTTCACAAAGGCGGCGTGCATTTAAACACCAGTGAAAAACACGTATTACAACTTATTCCCCTTATTTCGCTTTACAGTACTTTTGAATTACTTTATTCTTTGTAATTTCGGTGATCTGAAAAAAAAGGTTTTGTGCTGTTGATCTCAACTATAAGAAATAAATTCTTATAATAGAAAAAAATGGAGATGGAGATGGATGAGCACCTTTTGTTTTTCTGGGGGGTGCACGTGCATCCTGTGCACCCCCTGGTTACAGCCCTGTAATAGCAGCTACCCCAGTTAGCCCTCATGGGCACTAAATCGTTGTTAAAGGCAAGTGTCAATTTTTCTGCCTCCTTGTGGATTGAGGCTGTTTTAAAAAAAAAACATTACAATGGCACCATTGATGACATCCTCTCTCTTCTCTGGAGATCAGGGGGTGGACTTTTAATGACTGATGCATAATGGCCACTGAAATGACAAACTTCAACGTTTCCATACACAAACTGTAATTATGTTATTCAATTTACCTCTTCTTTAGCAATCACTTTAAACATCATATCACAAGCAGCCTTTCCAGAACAGTACAAAGATAAGCCAATTTGTTCTACAATAGCACATAGACTGGAGATATTCATCACATACATCTTACCAACTCCACTAAATGCGTTTAAAAACCTGGAACTGCAAGACAATTAAAGATAACCAATGTATTGAAGCATGTTGCTCTATCCATAAGAGGGGGATGTTCTTGAGGGGTCTTGGATGCCACAAAAGCATAATTCAAGAGCCTATTTATCTGAAGACACCTGACTATTTTAATGAGTGTGTTGCATTGAAACAATTGTTATTGCTTTTCTGTGGAAAACTTCACAGTAATTTGGCCATGGGAATGCAGAATGCAAAAACTAGTTGAACTCTTACTTTTCTCAATCGTTTTTCAATTGATACTATTTTCCCAAGTCATTGTTAATAATTGCTTTCAACACCTTGATAATTTGTATTTTTATTGTTGAATGAAGTCAATAAAGTAAAGATTCAAATCATTTAATTCTGTCGTAATTTAATTTGACTGTGTCTTGCTTAAATGTACAATGGTACACATGGATATCTGTCTGGTGTTCATTTGCACAGTTTTACATGGTAAATTTGAGAAGTCGGACCCTGAGCAAAAAACCGTTCTGTAAAGAGCGAACTGAGACCGACTTATGGAATCAGTCCATTAAGAGATCTGTGTAATTTTGAAACCATAAAGTGATAATGGTGATACTGACATTACGTACATTGGTCCCTCATCAGATTGCTATGTACTGTATGTATTTCAAGTATTTAAACATGACTTACACAAGATAGAATGGCCCTGTAAGATTCATGCTATAATAATTGTTGACATCTGTTAGGTTATGTTCCTTTAGAGTCTTGGAGGCATCACCAAGTGCAAAAGCATTACTGATATACAATGCATGGCTGAAATCTTTGGGATCAACCTAGCAGAACAAATAGTATGTGATGTGCTGTGCAGTACTTTACTATAATGCCATCCCTTGCTATGTTATACTGTATTATCATGATAGCTCATGATTGTATCAGCTTTCTTTGTTGTCCATGCCTGTGTTATACTGCCTTAGTTCCTGATGACCTTGTTATCAATGAGGAATTATCCAACTTAGATACCTGACTTGAAGCTCCTTACTTATTCAAGGGTATTAGTATTCATGGAATTGGCCAACAAAATATAGTGCTGTGCTGTTCTGTGCTGCGCTGCACAGTGCTGTGCTGTGCTGCGCTGCACAGTGCTTTGCTGTGCTGTATGGCATTGAGCTGTGCTGGACGTTTTTGATGTGATGTGATCTGTGTTGTGATGTACTGTGCTGTGTCATTTTGTTCTGTTCTGTAATAAACTATGCTGTACTATTGTATAGTCAACTATTTAATTCTGCAATGTGCTGTGCTGTTCTGTAGTGTGGTGTAATGTGCTGTGGTGTTCTGTATTGTGGTGTAATGTGCTGTGCTGTTATGTAGTGTGGTTTTGCAGTGTGGTATGCTGTTATGTAAACAGAATAATACAGCTACAATCACTAACCTTTCCAATAATGTTATCCATTAATGAAGGTAATGATGTGGTCTTTGACATGTCGCCACAAACATAATGGACTAGAAAAATCCAGACATATCAATCAAATTAGTCAAAAAAGTATTTTGTTTATATGTAAATAAAAACATGGATGAACAATTTAACACTTGAAGTGGTTCTAGCTGGTTTGTCTATAATCACCTTGATTATTTCATAAGAAGTTGTTACAATTAATTCAAACAGTCAGCTAACACATCTACCAGGTGTTAATTAAGCCAGATGTGCAGTCTACAAGCAAAATTTAAAAACAAAGCACAAAAAAGCAGCACTTCTTGGTTGCTAGTTACACAGTAATTAAGTTAAAGATGTACAGTAAAATTGCTCTTTAAATGTTTTCATACTTGGAACTTTTGTATGCACCTTGGGATCTAAATTACTAAATTCATGGTCTTCAATATTCCAAATATAAATTATTATTATATGGTCTTCAATATTCCAAATATATATTATTATTATAAGTCGTGATCTTGAAATTCAATAATGCTGTCTCACACTCTTGCATTAATTAACTAAATAATTTTCCCATCAAATACCTTGTGCACTTGGATACACTTCTGAAATTAATGATTTTGTTTTTTCCAGTCCTGATAAAGTCCTGGCTGTCAATACAAAAGTGATTGCATTGCCAGATTTCAAACACTGTTTGGCAATTTCAACAGCAATTGCTTGACCAAACCCATAGCTGGAGCCTGTTATAATACAGCACACCTTAGAAGAAGTAGCAAACATTTCCCTGATAATGATGTAATAGAATATAATTACAAGATAATTTGACAATTTATTATTAATATAGTAAAGTTTGATATAAACGTCAGGATATTATGGCAAAGTTCCAAAAACAGAAGATAATATTTTCCTGATTTGAGTTTCATATAATATGATAAATGCTTTATTATTATCAATCAATATTAATTATGAATATTCAAGATAATCGAAAATAACATTTCCTATAGGTGCGGTTATGGATATTTTCTGGTGCTACACAATGATTGAAGCCTGATTACAAGCTGACAGTGTGAACAAATAATGCTTTCAGAGCTACTCTCCTGTAAACGTAAAAGTATTCTGTTTTAACTGTATCAAATAGCAGCTTAGTCACCACAATTGTCAGAACATATTCCTCTCAGACAAGCACTTGAATTTTGAGACATGCACAAGAATTTTGAGTTGTTACACGGACGATGGTGTGATCCCCGAAACATGTATAAATTAAAAGAAAATGTTTTTAATATAAACCATAAATTTAAAGTTAACTTTGTTTCTGCTGGATTGCAAACACTAAATGTGTGCAACAGTTCATTACTAAGTAGTAAATAACACTAATTAAACAAAAGAAAACACTAAAATTAGCATAAAATAGCACTATTTAGTGGTATTTATGCATGGACTTTACGCCGACCGTATCTCATTGAGTTATCTACATTTTGTGCATAAAAATTGACCAGACATTTCAAATAGTTAATTGTATAGATTCTACATAGTATAATTCTCTCTTTTTGCAATGTTTAACATCAGGAATAGCTAACAGAGTACATGTACAATAACAAAACGCCTACCTCAATATTGGCTTTGAATGTGCCTATCGATGTTCTTCAAGTAGAATATCTAATTTAGTCAGGCGTTCCGCCCGTTTACTCAGGAAGCCCAAAAATAATGTTTACAAAAACATGAACTTTATTTTCAATATCCTTGAGTTTTTTTTTGTTTTTTTTTTGTTTCTAAATTATAACACTTCATACAATGGGGAATATTATTCAGTTATTTCTGTTGTCAGTCCCGGTCAAGAAGAGACGACCCAATGTCGTACCCAGAGTCCGCATTTTCATGTGGCCTGCGCGAGAAAACGCGCGCTATGCCTGGGTATGAGATTGGGAAAAAACTCAAGGAGAAAAGAGAAGGAAAAATCTTAGGGAAGCACTTTCCCACGGGCGATGTCAGAGGCGAAGACCGCGATCTAAAATTAATTATCAGCGTTATCTACGGTGGCCCACAACTGTCACATCAAAATAAAAAAGATCACATCAAATACAAATTGCTCACATCAAATTCAAATAGCTCACATCAAATTCAAACAGCTCACATCAAATTCAAATACCCCACATCAAATTCAAATAGCTCACATCAAATTCAAATACCTCACATCAAATTCAAATATCCCACATCAAATTAAAATAGCTCACATCAAATTAAAATATCCCACATCAAATTAAAGTATCCCACATCAAATTCAAATAGCTCACATCAAATTAATTCACGATTAATAAAATTCCGGTCAGCAGTCTTACTCAATTCTTCGGTAGGTCCGTTATACATGATACATTATAGTGGATCCATATACTAAACATTTTTAGTACATTATCTTTTGATATGTAGTGTGTATAGTGTATAACGTCCCCGACTTCTCTGCCATGAGGTATTTACATCTATCATTAACTATAACTTGGCGTCCGTGATCATTCTTAGGTATCCTTTGCAGTCCTTATCTATCCTTGGCTGTCCTTAGATATCCTTGGCAATCCTTAGGTATCCTTGCCTGTCGTTAGATATCATTGTCTATCCCTAGACATCCTGGCACATCATTACATGCCGTTGGCTTTCCTTAGACATCCTTGGCTAAGAAAGCTGTAGGTATCCTCGGCTATTATTAAGTATCCTTGACTACCATTAGGTATCATTGGCTATCATTAGGTAAGTTATAGCTAATGATAGATGCAAATACCTCATGACAGAGAAGTCGGGGACGTTATACACTAGAGTGCACGCACAAAAAGTGTGCAACAGTTGTCACTATTTAGCAGTAAATAGCACTAGAACAAAAGAAAACAATAGAATTAGCATAAAAATTACTCGATATACACTATATATCAAAAGATAATACATGTGTACTAAAAATGGATCCACTATAATGTATCATGTATAACGGACCTACCGAAGAGTTGAGTAAGACTGCTGACCGGCATTTTTTTAATCGTGAATTTTAATTTGATGTGAGCTATTTGAATTTGATGTGAGCTATTTTAATTTGATGTGAGCTATTTGAATTTGATGTGGGGTATTTTAATTTGATGTGAGCTATTTGAATTTGATGTGGGATATTCTAATTTGATGTGAGCTATTTTAATTTGATGTGAGCTATTTTGATTTGATGTGAGCTATTTGAATTTGATGTGGGGTATTTTAATTTGATGTGAGCTATTTTAATTTGATGTGAGCTATTTTATTTTGATGTGAGCAATTTGTATTTGATGTGATCTTTTTTATTTTGATGTGACAGTTGTGGGCCACCGTAGTTATCCCATGTCAAAGGTTATGAAATCTTTGGTCACCATGCAGAGTCATGTGACTAATGATCAACCTCATCTGGTCATGTGCTGCAATCGCTAGAAACGTGGACTTCGTTAAAGTTTTTTTAAATGTATCTACTTTGCTGGGAAAAGAGTGTATTTTCTTAGAACAACATTTTAAGAAGGAAAGTATCTGTGATGGCTATTTTTTTTGCAACATTTGAAGAATCATTTGAATAGCTAGATAATGTTTTGGATGAATTTTGTGTTATCAACGGTACATCGTTTACTCGAAGTCTCACAAACGATACTCAACATCAAAATGAATTAATAATTTCTTTCTCTGTTTTTGGTTATTATATATATTACTTTGGTTATTTTCGTTGTTGAACAGACCTTTTAAAATGATATTTTGTTGTGGGGGTTGATAAGGATTGTTAAGTGTGTTTTTACTGATGGATCCTCTTCCGATTTGACGTAAACTTTTCTCTCTGCTTCTTCTCCATTACACCGGCAACCTTTTTTCGATATTAATTTTTTTTTTTTTCTATTTTAACAAAGGAGTCCTGTTCCTTTTTTTCTGGCACTACTTTGATTATTGCTGTAGTTTGTTATTTGATTATTGGTGTAATTTACTGAACTAAACTGTTCAGTTCTTCTTTTTTTTCTATTTATTTATTTTTTTCAAATTTATTTAACACCTCGCCAAATTTATATGAATTTTATTTTGAATGATCAATCCATCAAAATTACTTCATAAGTCCCAATCTAGTTTATTGTTACGTTTCATTTATTTAGTTATTACTCAGACTCAAGGGCTTAAAAATCAGTACCGATTGCATGCAATAATACATCGTGACCTTTTTTTGTCACGCCAGAAAGATTTCATCATTTCCAATATGGGAAACCGCTGATCATTAATTTTAGATCGCGGTCTTCGCCTCTGACATCGCCCGTGGGAAAGTGCTTCCCAAAATCTTACAGGACCAAATCCTACAGGACAAAATTTTGATGGGTAAAATTCCCACCCATCTTATATATAATTTCACTTTTCTTATTTCAAATGCATTTTTTTACATTTTGTACATCGTTTCTTTAAAAAAAAAAAAATTAAGAATTATGTAAATGACTTTGCCATTCGCTAAATCAGTATTTCCACTGAATAACCATTTCAAGAATAGCTGTATATCATAGACGTTTACAAAAATACCAAATAGATGAGAAAAATAACCGTATTTCAAAATCTGCTAACGAAGAAGGGATGGCACAGTGTCGGAGAGGCAAATTTCCGTTTCGTAAACGGTCGTTGCCATTTAGAACGGTCGATGCCTTTGTTCAGAACGGTCGATGCCATCAAGAACGGTCGTTGCCAATAAACCTTCTCACGGAATCCTGGGTAATAACGCGTCACGCTCGTTCATACGAAATGTGTGTAATTTTGTGCGGGTTTCCATTATTTATCACTAAATAGTTTAATTGTTATAATAAGTTTGTTTTTATTTCATGGACTTCCTGTGTTTATATATCTATAATTAATATATTTAATTTATATATTTTTTTCTATTGTTCCAAGACTGTTCTAATGATAGCAGGACGTATGGTAAAATATATTCCTTCTATTTCATTCAATGTTTTTTTAGTGTTTTTTTTTTTTTTTTTTATTTGATTTGATTTATTGTTTTTTGTTTGTTTGTTTGTTTGTTTTGTGTGTGTTTTTTATTTTATTATTTTTTTATTTTATTTTATTGCATTTGCCATAAAAAACCCAGACAATTCAATTCAACAATTTAATTTTTAAATAACCTTTCTTCTGTCCTTCGGCAGACTTTTCCACAGTCTACCAGCTACACTTGATGCTTGGCCAATACTATTTGATTCGCCAAGTTCTTCTAGCACGTCTTTCTACAACAAAAATTACAAAAACACTCTACAATACGATCAAACTGAGGTATACATTTTTTTCGAATAAATTAGTAGAACTTCCATAATATTATAGGTATCAAGTGTCCGGACTTTAAAGTGAAAATTATCATGTCAATTTTTTCGATTTAAAAAACTTTTCACGTGAATTACAAAAGCACTACAAAAGGCACGCAAAGTCAACAAAAGATGTTGCACTTACTGACACTGACTGGTAAAATGTATTCCATCCAGATGGCTTTTTGATTGACTTTTTTGTTTGACTTGTTTTGGTTTCCTTGCTCATCCGTTTCTTGTTCGTTCGCCATCTTATTGCATGAATTTTCCCGCCAAACGATTCACAGGAATCCGGTCATGAAACCATACAAATATCGGTCTTTCGTGTGAATGCGTTATTACACACGATTCCTTGAGAAGGTTTATTGGCAACGACCGTTCTTGATGGCATCGACCGTTTCGAACAAAGGCATCGACCGTTCTGAATGGCAACGACCGTTTACGAAACGGAAATTTGCGTCGGAGAGGCCGCGCTCGGCCAATGATTATTTTTACGAAATAAGGAGTCAATACTCACGCGGATTGAATGGTTCAGTGTATAGAGCGCAAAAACTCCCGTCTCCAGTATCCCGTTACAATCACAATGATTGTCATTGATTGAAAGAGTGAAAAATACACTCTCATAGATTTCCTGGGTGCTAGACTAGCTTACTTTAGCTGAAACAAATTGAAGATTAATATCTGGAGGCTTGATTTTAACCTGGGTGATCTCGATAGAGCTTGTGGTGAGGGATGATTATTTTGTCTCGTAAAATATCTTGCTTGCTTCAAATAGTGATCAAATTGTCAATATTTAGTCTATAGATATGCGCAAAACCCAAGGTTACAAAAACATCAACTCAACTTTCGCTGACTCAAATCGAGACCGGACTCATTAGTTTGTGGACAATCTGGTAAAATATAGTTGCCTGGTATGGTTCGTATCTGAAACGTTATGTTTTACACAAGACCAATTCTCGCTTTCCTTGTGTTTTTCTCGTGCAATTATGCATTACAAAACACAATATCCGATTCAAAAGTTAATTCATTGCTTGTAAACATCACGGATGATCAAGTGATGTTGACTTACAGAGACAAAGTGAAATGTCTGATTCGCAAAGACTATATCTCATTGACTACTACTTGCAATAAGGTGTTGGTTAGCTTCTACGAGTATGGCATGGGTATTCACTACGTTAATATTCTAGGCTATGCAATATTAAGGTATGCCAGAAGTTAGTGGACGTCTGCAATTATAAATTAACAATTGTGCATGTGAAAAAAGTCATTTGTATCAGAAAATTGAGAGCTTCCGATGACCGATCTAGATCAAACGCGAAGAATGATAAGTAATAGGCATGCTTTGCAGTAGTTGTTTTATAATACATATCCTACGTATCAGGCTTTCCACTTAAGCTAATCTTAAGATAGGTAGAACGTAGCCTAATTAAAAAGCCGGCAAGGTAGGTTCCTATGTCCATCAGCGGACCAGGTAAATGAATGCACTTATGACACCTCATTACATGTTTGTACCTTTTCCAGATACAAAGAAGAGGAGATTCACTTGCTTTGGCGAGGTCCATCGAATACCTCTACCACTTACCTAAGAGAATTTATTACGTCAAAAGTCAAGGAAATTGAAAGACACTCTCACGTTAGATTCAAGAGATCTGGAAAAGTACATAAAAGATTGACGCACCAAGAAACGAAACTATTAGTGGAAATGTCCCAATTACTTGCGCAAAAGTTCAATAATTCACATGAACTCTTACAAAGATTTCACTGGATGGTCAAAGGTTTGGTCATGACAGTTGGCTCGCCTACTTGGAAAAGTAACACGGCAATTTCTTCTTGGTTCCGGAGAACAAAAAATGAAGCCATAATCAGTTCTTTGACTGGTGTCAACTCCACCCAAGGAACTTGTAAAGATATGCGCCACGATGACCACAGTCTTTCAACTTCCAAAAAGTCCGATAATTGCTTTGGGATGTGTGGTATGTATTGCTGGTGCTGGCCTTGGGTCTGTGGTGATTGCTGTCTACATAAAGGCTGTTTTCAACACGATACTTGTTGTCAGAGAGATACGTATTTGTCAGTGTATTGCTTATGTCCTTGGGTGTTTGGTTTTGATTGTCAGCATGGCTATAAAGGCTATCCGGATTGTCTGTAAAGCCAACTTTGGAGCCATTTGCAGCATAGTCGAAAAGTGCCCCACATTTTTTTTGTGGTCATCTAGGAATTCTTTATAATCATAATTTTATTCTACTTTAATGTCAAATCATATGTTTAATAATATATTACAAACTTTCACAAATTGAATCAGTTAATTTTCTTATTATTAAGTTCACAGAGTTATTTTTTTTTCTACTGCAACAGAAGCATTGTATAGTTTGTATTTGTCAGTCTGCCGGTGGAAGTTTGAAGTGTAGTATATGTTTTGGGGGTCTTTAATCCACTCATGATTTGAAAACATAATAAACATGTAAAAATATGCAAACATTAGTAACAGTTCCACAATTTCTGGATTCAATTTCCGCCAGTCGACGTTTACACTTACTATAAACAAATGATATAACGCAGTGGAGAAGGGACAGTATTAATAAGTGCAGTGCGAGTTGTCTCGACAAGTTAGACCAGACCAGTCATGCTTTTATTTTTGTGTTCCTCAGGAAAACAACTGAGACCAGAACATCTCACTACTAATTGGGCTGTGACCCTCTGGGCCAGGACGACTCGATATAAACGACCTCCATATCTTGAATAAAAACTTCTTTTTTAATACTTTGCATTTTTTAATAAAACCAAACAATGTTATTATTGGGAAATTATTTTTTCTTGCAAATGTTTACACGCAGAGTTTCAGTCCCGAGAAACGAGCAATTTCCATTCGAAGGTATATATAAAGGTCTCTTCGCTGAAAAGATATAGTATTGAGGCTGGTTGCACTAATACACCGGATAAATCCCTACAACGGAGATTCTATAGGGTGGATACCTTTTACCCAGTGGATAATTTTATTCAGGCTATACGCATCCGGCCCCTGTACAATAAGAAGAGGTTCCTGTTTATTAATGGGCAAACAAAACTCTAACTATCAAAAAACAGAACTTCTTATTTTGCCCATCAAAACTGATAAATTTACAGCTAAAATCGTTGCACCGCGACCAGCTTTGACTAGATTTTTTTGCCGCCTCGGTGGATCGACGGTTGAAGTCGCAGAAAAAAAATCCTGTCAAAGTTACAAAGGCGCCCGATCGCGATGCAACGATTTTAGCTGTAACTCTTTAAAAGAAACGATACAATCGGCTTAGACACTATGAAAACATGTTGTGACAATGTACATATTATTGTACTTAATTTACAGTTTAGCCTATTTAAACCTATTCTTCTCGTACTGGTGTAGGTGAAAAGCTGCGGCACCATTTGGGACGATAGGGAGGGTTGATATCAATATAGTGCATTGCACCATACTGCAGAAAATGTGTCAAATACATTTATCCGAAATGGAAGCTCAATGACCTCAATTTCTGAAGCTATTCTAGATAGCTTTTATGCATCTGCATCCAAAGAGTCTATTTGCCACACAGAAGAGCGGTTTTGGCCGTCGGTGTATCAGTTATCGGCACCCCTGATTGTTGTTGTTCCAAGATCTTCTTTGTTGCTTTCTTGGTTTCTCTGTCTTTGACCCACGTCAGGTATGAGCATTCTTGTACAGGCTTTCTTACGTATGTAGAGTTGTAAGTCGTTTGTTTGAAGAATTCCCCTTCATTGTTGTGTAGTTGCTGGATTGGTAGATGTGGCGTGCTTGGTTTTCCACCGTGTGCTCCTTGAAAGTCTTGCATCGTAATTGACCCATTCTGATAGAACTTTGTCACTGGTTTCAGATAGTAGGCAGATTCATGCAAATCACCATATCGTTGGAACGGCACAGTTCCATAATGTTTGAATTGACTCTTGTACGCTGTTTCATCACGGAACTTCACTTTACTCGGCTCCGTTCTGGTTTGTGGTCGAATATGAGGCATTTTAACAGGCTCTTTTTGAGTGAAATCATTCATGGATTGTGTAACGGTTTCCATCTTGGTCTGAGGTGTCTGGTATAGGCCTGCATCAGGTTTGAGTATCTGTGTTCTGCCGATGGTCTTTGGATCCCAAGATATCTTGAAAAACTCATCGTTAGTTGTCTTGAAAGCTCTGTCGTTGCTCATAGCTAGGTTAACTGTCTCTGGCGGAGGCTCAATGGGTCTTGGTGGCTTAGGCATTTTCCCACCATACCCTGGGAAATCGCTTCTAAACTGAGTCTCGGACTGAAACTTTGCACGCGCGTCAGTTTTAAGGTTGGGGTTTCTGATGCGAGGAGGTTGCCTTCCTTCGTTTTGTGGAGTCTTGAAAGTTTCACGATGAGTTGTTCCATGTGAGAAGTCACCTTCGATTCCAATTGTAACTTGCGCCTGTGCTGGTTTGCATAGGTCGGCAACCTTGGCATATTTCCCTTTGTAGACTTCTTGATTTGTTGTCGTTACGTCTTCCTTGGGGTCGGGAAATAGGATGGAACCAGTAAAGCATGGCAGTTCGCCGTAAGTAACTTGTGGAACAGGGTTTTTACGAGTGAAGGTTGTGTTATGAGTGGTTTGATCGTGAAACCTGGTCGTGTTAGGTGCAATGATGGTCTTGGGTCGTGTCACCTTAGGGACTGATGGAAGTCCTCGGTTAACAAAATCTCGTTTATAGACTGTCATACCATCAATTTTATCGCCTGATAGCTCGTATGCTTCTTCCATCTGAATAATATAAAATAATTTACAAATCATTATACATCCACTCGCTATTGTTCCAAAAGAACGACAGCAACTTCGAGGTAAGTTTCAAGTTCTTTATTGCCCGGGCAAAGCCTCAATTGCAGGTAATTATAAATTGACTAGAGTCCAGACAAAACCATTGGTTTTTATAGGTTTTTACATTGTTTTTATATTGGAGCATTTCCACGGGATGTACCTCATACTGTCGACCTCTTGTTTTTCTGACCTGCCACTATGACTAACTGATGTGTGCGTGTCAGTCTCAGTCTAATCAAATCTCGCTCACCTTGCATGGTTTTGTTCCAGGTAGCTCCCTCTTAATAAACTCCATTCTTTGCTCGGTTCTAAAATCCATGGGGGGAGGGTTGGGGTTGCGTAGTTTGGGTAATGGTCTCATAAGATGTCTTTTATGGGTATCTTCATGTTGTTTGTAAGTGTTTTGGTAATCGGTGGCGACTTGGCCCATTCCTGGTCGCTTGAAAACGTCCTGCATCTTGTGTGCATTTTTGGTACATCCCTCATGCCGATGGTAACGCCTATTGGTCAAGAAACCAGTAAATTAACGAATACAATTTCACGAGGAATATTCATCTATTCATTCATTTAATCAATTATCGATTCATTTAACAGCTAATTGTTTATTCATTCGCTCGTGAACATTTTGTTTTATTTATGATGGTTCGGACAGTCCACGACGAAGGACTAACGTCCGAAACGTCAGTTACCACTTCTACCATCCAACGGTGTTCGACTTATTTTGACATTTACAACAGTCCACAAGTCAGTTATAAGTGACATAAGTCGGAATTTCGACATGTCTAGTATTGATTTCCATGGTGTTTTGATCACCATATACTTTTTAATACTCTTTATAGTAAAATAGGAAGACAATAATGTTTTTGCATTTAGTTTCGGTCAAAAAGCTGGAAAATGTATATGGCAAGAAGAGAAATAAGAGAATATCACATTTATGAGTGGTAATAATAAAAAAATGCAAATAAAAAAAGGAAATACCAATTGTTAATACAATATAAACAAATATATTTTATTGACCTCACTATTGCCGTAGTAAAATATCATATCCTCTATTTAATATTCCACTCAAGTGCAATATTGAAATTGTAAGCGTTTTTCTGCTAGCCGATGGTCAGCTGAGTAAATTGATGATAATTCTCTTCTGACAATATGTAAACACTTAACATTGCTCAGTGTTTTTCCATGTCGTTTTGAAATATTCACGAAATATTTACGGATATATAGTTAATTATTTTGTATTCTTTGAGTCTGGTAAAAAAATAACATTCCATATCTGCTATGGAGACTGAAGAAGAGCGAAAAATTGTATTAATTATTGTTTCACACTCTCGGAGATATATTTGGTCATGTTTACATTGATGTTTACCGCTTTTGTCTAGTTAAAAACAAGACATCAATTTGCTTAATTTTATCTGTATTACAATGAAACATAATTTGAATCCTTGCAATCTGTTTTAATAGCTACATTTTAAACTCGTGAGATGGAGTAAATTGGGGGCAGAACAGTTTTATCGCCTTGCAAGAATGAAACATATGCTTACCCGCAGTCACAAAGCTCGCAGATGCACTTCAAACCTTTCTGGTTCAAAAGGTGCT
This sequence comes from Diadumene lineata, assembly GCA_918843875.1. Classification (NCBI taxonomy): domain Eukaryota; kingdom Metazoa; phylum Cnidaria; class Anthozoa; order Actiniaria; family Diadumenidae; genus Diadumene; species Diadumene lineata. The sequence continues at coordinate 36,943,748 of OU974069.1, forward strand.
GGGTTTCTGCTGAATATTGTCTGTTTACAACCATCTTGATTTTGCTTGTTTCTCCTGTAAGACGATGATGGTACTTATAAGTTCTAACTGAGCAATATAAATCTCAGTACCTTTACTCAGTGTTAGACTTATTGTCATGAATATTGAATCATGCTGGTCAGTCATGAAAAGCCAATTGAAGTCGAAAAGCAATAATATCAATGACGAAATGATTAGATAAAGATACTTACAACTACAAAACTCTCCGTCTTGCCTTCAAACTTTGTTAAAACTTGAGAGAAGGAGGACGAAACTTTCAGCCTCGTCCGAACATTGTATACACTGGAACTCTTTATTATCATCGGTTACTAATGGCAACGTGAAATGAATAGGGACAAGTTTGGCCATAAATCCCTTGGGGCTACTAACGCATGGATATGATAGATATTGCTTTCGCTTGCAAGCCGAAAAAGATTAAAAAATATAATTAACTTTTGTGACTAAACAAGTGATTAGTTTGCAGAAAACAATTATAATAATATTGTATTTCTGTATTTTTTGTTCTCGCCTTTTTCTACCCTGCTTTTTCTCCTCTCAATTGTAAAAACTTATTAAATTTTGTAACAACTTTGTGGAAAACTGAGTAAAATCTCTTCATTTGTCAGTTGTCTGATTGAATTTATTAATTGTCAATCATATTCGCAAGAAATTAATAAAAAGAGTTATAAATATGCATGATAAAATTGTTGTTATTTTTTGTTTGCGCATAGCTATTTTTTTCATTTTATATAAAGTTAAATCAAATATAAGAAATAAAAAATAAAAAGAACTTTTCATCAGCTGCGGCCTCACCTGATTTTAATTTGATGATTGTGTTTTCCGAAGAAATACCGATAATGTTCGGTAACTGTGTTCGGGAATCAAGTCCACGTGACCCCAGTACACATTTCCCGCCCGATTACAAAACCAAAACTTTGTGAGTATTCCTGATGTTTTTATGATAATAACTTTCATAAAATGTCATCTTTAGCCTTACTACCCGCGTCCACAGTCCATAGAATAGCTAGTTCACAAGTCATTACTTCTGTTAGCACAGCTATTAAAGAATTGGTGGAAAATTCGCTCGATGCTGGTGCTGACAATATCGAAGTGAAATTGGTAAGTTCACAGATTTTGAATGGAAATATCACAATATATTCTTTTATGTTTGAAGTTAATAAAGTTATCAAGCTTAATTTACTTTAAAGTGACCTTTGGAGATTAATAATCATTTATAGTTCAATAAAAGATTCGTATCAATAATAGATTTTAGAAATAAATCTTTTGGATCAGAAATTGAAAGTTGTATATCAGAGTGGAGCTTGATGAAGCAGTCATCTGCTAATTGCTCAATATTCTCAGTCGTGTATATATGTTAAATTGATTTTTGTATTATGCATGGACAGTCGTGAACCAGCTTCTTTAAAATGTGACTATTTTTAACAAAATACCAGTCCCACCAATATTTATTCACATATATAGCATTCATTTCTGGATTAATTTTTTTTTAAACTAACTGATCCACAAAACGACTACCAGTAATATTCTGTAGTTATAAAACTGTTGCTAATACCAAATTCTGAAATCTCAAAACCCCACTGCTGTTTGTAATATATATTGACATAAAATCCCACTTGGCTCAGCTCCCTTAACCTATGAAACATAAGGTCGGTCCTGCCAAACATTCTGCCAAAACTATTGAAGATCCTCTATAAACCAACTGGAAATGCAGGTTTGTTTGATTATTAATCAAAACCAAGACTGCAGACATCACTGATTACACAAATGAGTTTCCTGCTGCAATAGTTCCAATGTCAATTTTTCCTGTAACACTTTCAGATGGAATATGGCTTAACTAGAATAGAAGTGAGAGATAATGGTTGTGGTATTACAACAACCGATGCACAAGTCATGGCACAAAAACATTACACATCAAAAATTACAAACTTCGAAAACCTCAGTGAACTTACTACTTATGGTTTCCGTGGTGAAGCTCTGTGCTCGATGTGTGCTGTGGGTGATGTTACTGTAACAACAAAGACTAAAGACGACACTGTTGCACAGTGCTATACTCTTGAAACAACAGGGCACATTACATCTATGAAACCAACACCATCATCTACTGGAACAATAGTAGTTGTATCAAACTTGTTTAAAAATCTTCCTGTGAGAAAACAGTTTCTTAGTAGCTCAAAGAAATGCAAGGAAGAACTGAAAAAGGTTGAGGAAACTGTCATGGCTTTTGGTGCAGTTCACCCTGAAATTCGTATAGTTCTTTGGCATAATAAGTCAATAATTTGGCAAAAGAGTAAAGTCAACGACTACAGAACATCTTTGATGAATGTGTTTGGTACAGTTGTGATATCTCAGATGGACAGAGTTGACTATAAAGATAAAGAATTTGGATTCGAGATTGTTGGGTATTTGCCCAAACCCTCTGCAGACTTGAACATTGTATGCAGGACCAATAATGATAGATGTTTTATATTTGTTAACAAAAGGCCAGTCATCATGAAAGATGTTTCACAGGTAAACATAGTCACTTGAACATTTAAACCTTGTACCATTTGAAAAGGGCTGTGTGACAGATTTCCAGCCAATCAGGTTTTACATTTCTTTAAATAATGTGTTTACATTGGCTAAGCTGGGATATATCTGTCACACAATCTATTTTAAAGGTACAGATTGAAAAAATGGTGCAATGTTAGTATCATTTGGTTTGACATGAATTAAGCCATGTTTTGTAGGTTCACTTTGTAGCCTGAGCAAATACCACATGCTGTGCATTAATGCTGTGCATTAGAACTCATCTTAGTGTGGATAAATAGTCATACAATTCATCAAAGTTAAGTCAGGTTGCAAATTTTCCATCTGTAATCAAATTTCATTTCATTTCCAGCTCGTCAGACAACACTATTCACCTGCTTGTTCTAAGCATCCTTTCATGTTTCTCAGCATTACACTTCCACCAAATGATGTAGATGTTAATCTTGAACCAAACAAGACTCGTGTTATGCTTGCTGAGAAAGAACAACTTCTTGAAGCAATGAAAAACCTACTGGAAAAATTCTATGGACATACTACTAAAGATAATCAACAACTGCCTATCAATTCCAAACCTCAGGAAAGCAACCTTGTTTCCAATACTTCAGATGCTGAAAAACATACAAGTACATCAGATAAAGACTGTCAGATTTTACAATCATTTGATGGGGATAGTACTTTGCATGATCTTCAGATTCATAACAACTTAATACCAATAGCTTCATCAACTTTGAATAGAACTCAGCATGAATTGCTTCTCTCTAGCATAGACTGTAATCCAGTGGAAAAGAATGCATCTTGTGCCAAATCACCAGAACAAATGGCTTCTTTCTGTTCACTGGAAGCTTTAAATGTTGAGAAGACAAAAACTGTGAATCAAGAATCCCCAAATCATAAAAATAGTTCAAGTAGCTCAGTACATACTCATAATTGCACTGTTGCACCTCTTGCACAGAAAGCAAATACTGATTATAATAGATCGGTCACCAATGGAGGTAACTCAGTCAATAAAAGTACATTTCCTCAAAATGATGAGTGTAGTATTTCAAGTTTTAGTAGTGACAAATCAGTGGCTAATCAATTTGATAGTGGAGCTGCTGTGGATATAACTTCAAACAACAATACATACCGAGAAAAGCCTAAAAATATTATTGACACAAAGACAATCACAGAGGATAGAGACCTCGGAAAGGAAGACATGGCAAATATTAACCAGCTACTTGAACTTGTTGATGATATCCAGAAAACAAGTTATCAAGGAACGACAGATGAACAACAGTTACATAGGGTTACTGAAAAAAATTCTTCCCTAAACTTTGACGATGTTTTTGATGATGACTTAGAGTTTGATAAGATATTGCAGGGCATTGCAGACAAGAAAATCTCCAGTCAAACTTTACAGCCACAATCGCAGAAGACTAGTGAAAAGGAAAATAGCGGAACTAAAAATGCTCATGGAACTGATGCCAGTGAGAAAGACTGGAGCACAGGCAAAGTCTTGAAGGACAATCAAGGAAATGTTGTGGAGGTATGGATATTTTTGACAGAAGAGAATCAACCATTTTTTTGAGGGACTTTTTTGCATTGGGCATGTATCAATGAAAGTAGTGGTAATACATGAGAGTATGTACACTGAAAGTGTGCAGCATAAATACTACTAAATAGTGCTATTTTATGCTAATTCTATTGTTTTCTTTTGTTTAATTAGTGCAATTTACTACGAAATAGTGACAACTGTTGCACACATTTAGTGTTTGCACTATGTTGAGTACATTTTGATCCAATTTTGTTTTCGATATCTTGCTATCAAAATTTCCAAATAAATTATTTTATTCTGACTTGTACTTGAGTATATATCTCCTGCTTTAACACTGTCCATATTGTTTATTTAAGCCTGTGAGACTTCTGGTCCCCTCACCAGTAAAACATCACAATAATACAACACCAATATTAGGCAGGCCTTGTAACAACTCACCTGAAAACTGTCATAACCTAACAACGGTACTAGGAAAAAGAAAACACTCCAGTGGTAGTAAGGTATTGTGTAATATTATAAAATGTAATTTAAATTTATCATTTATTTATTGATTCATTCATTCATTCATTCATTCATTCATCCATTCATTCATTCATTCATTTGGCTCTTCTATGGCCCACTCTCATCAATTCCAAAACTGTTCATAAACTTTTTTGGGAAAAAACCTCCTCCACTTGACTTCTTGATTACAAAATTCATATTGGTGCCTTTCAGGCCACCCACTCCCACTTAATACAAAAATATATATGTGCTGGTTAATACACAGTAAAACATGCTCAATTTATACTTTAGAATCACAGAAAACAGTCTACAAGCAAAAAGGTCAACAGTGTTCCACAGGTATGGATATTTCATGTTGTAGACTTAGCCATTATGTTTTTATGATTTGAAAATTTTATTCTAGATTTGAGGCATGGCATTTAAATCCTGTGCTTTACCATTACTTTTGAAAAAGATTATTGGACAGGGATATCACAGAGCAGTGGTGTTCGTCAGGACAATGAAAATATTATTCAATGAACAGATGTATTCTGATTGCCTAGACTTTGGAAAATTCCAGAAGATGGTTGCACAAAACCTGAATAAAGTTATCCACTGGATAAAGTTATTCACTGCATAGGATTTCTTTAGAATATATCTGCTGAATAACAATTTATCAGGGGTGGGTTGCAGGAAGCCTGAATAGCACTATCCAGCGGATAAATCGCTATCCAGCGGATAAATCGCTATCCAGCAGATAAATCGCTATCCATCAAAAAAAATTCGAAAGAAATCCTATGGGTGGATAACTTTATCCAGTGGATAACTTTATTCAGGCTTTGTGCAACCGGCCCCTGGTGGATAACACTATTCAGGCTTTGTACAACCGGCCCCAGATGTTTTAAATGGTTAAGTACAATGTTTTAGACACATATACTTGTATGATGTTAATGTTAATTTTCAGATCATGAATCAGTCCCTCATCACATTACATGCCTCTCAATCACCACAAGAAAGAATGAAGCAAGCAACTAAAATTGATGTTTCATTCTCCATGTTAAACCTCAGAAATGCTTACACTTTGGCAAACAACATGTAAGTATCTATAATGGCTGGTCTTGGTTTTAAGGTTGAAAATTACTAAGGTTCTTTATCATTAATTTTGTTAGAAAAATTTCTGAGGATGGTTTTTTGAAAGCTCCATTGTTGATCACTGTTAAGGGCTTGTCTGCTTTTGAAGGCTAAACTATGATAAAGTCATGAGTAGAGATGAAATAACTAATTATGTGTGGTGCTTTTAGCAAAACATGGCTGCCAGAACATTTTGGGCTTACTTTAATGGATACAGGAATACTGATACAAAACATGAATAATATATTAACATTGAATCATTTCCAGTTGATGTCTTTAATTTCCAACAAAAATGCAGAATGGAATTTCCCTTACCACTTACCTAGTACTCATTTCCAGTCCCATTCATGCAGACCAAAACAAGATGGGATTGGTTGATAAATTATCCCATTGTTTTCAGAAAACCTTCATTTTGTGGTTTATTAAAAATACTTTTCCTGGAATAATTTGTAGCCCTAAAAAAAATGTTCAGAGACCCTGAAGTTTTTTTTTTATAGCTGACATTGTTGTCTCTGGTCAAGGTACTCCATTGATAGTAAGACTACTTTTTTAATTTATTTAGAAAATACATGTATATGTTATACTTATAATTTCAGAATAGAAGATGCTAACATGAAGAAGGATGAACTCATTGGTTGGCTGGAACCATCTGGAGTATGGCTGATGCTTCGACAGCATGAACTATTCTATGTCAATCATCACCGGTAAGTTGTCTGCTTTTACAGCCATTGTTACATTGACTGGCAGAATTGTTTTGATTACCTTTTTAACACTGTTTATTCATTAATTATGAGTATTGCTCTCAAAGGATTCCAGAATTATTTTTATTTGAAGTGACTGTGGAAACTATTATTAATATTCATAGAGATTGGGGTAAAGTGGTTGTGTGCTTCAGGCTTATCAAAACTATGTTGTGTTTTCTAGAATTCAGGAACAGATCCTGTACCATAAATTAATACAGATCCATGTTCTACCTTTTGAGAAGCTTGACAGACCCATTCATCTGAACCCCAGGTAAGACACATCCAAACAAACAGATAGTCACATGGAGGCAGGCATACAGACAGAGAGTAGATACAAAGAGGAACACAAGATGTGCAGAAATTGATATAGCATAACTTTAGAGCCTAATGCTCCGGCTCATGCAAGAATCAGCAGACAAATACAATTCAAATAAATAGACTAGAAGACAAAAGGACAGTCATTGGTAGACAAACAGACATTCAGACAGAGTGACTCAAGAATGAAATTCCTTTCTTGTATAATTGTACATATATACTTTCCAGTATTTACCCCAGCAACCATGGTGCATTTGAAATAGTGGGCTCAAATATCCCACATTTGCATTACAAGTTCTCTTATTTTTCGTTAAAATGGTCATGAAACTGGTTTTGTTTTACCTCTGTTGTGAATGGCAGCATATCAAACAAAGTATCTTCAATCAGCAGGGGGGAATCAGATGGACAAACAGAAACACACAGTCACACAGACATTTTGGAAACAGACAAATACAAGCACAGTGCAATGTTTGGGTGCCTTGATTGAACACATATTTTCACCATGTATTCAAATTGACTGTTATCAAAAAAAAACATGCTTTATTCTTGTGTAGAATTGTTGGTGGTGATGCATGTTGGGACATCTTGGTGAACCTTGCCACCCAAAGTGATTTTATCAGTTCAACAAGGTACGATCCCTAGAGTATTATAACTATACAGTTGTAGACTGAGACAGCATCAATATTGCTACCAGAAAGGATGGTACATCGCCATTGGTGTATGATATCACAAGCTGGTCACATCCTTGTTTTCAACTTCTTTGTGTAGCTGTAGCTTTAAGGTGGCTCGACACAGTTTCGGAAAGCTACAACTAGGCTCTGCAAAGTTACAAATAGATTATGAAATCGTTCAACTTGAAAATGTTCCTCTATCTATATTGAAAGAATTTTTTCATGAAAGTTTACCTAATAAGTGAAGTTTAAAATGATGGGTATTTTGGGCAGATTCTCATTAATATTCATGAGTTATGGGGAATTCCTGAAAAACGGGTTTCGAGTTTTATCTCCAAAATTCGCCCATAGATTTTTGTCAAACTTTCATATGTCACAATATGAGTTATTTACGAACTGGCAACGGAGTTTCAACAATTTAAATCTAGGAATTTTTGAGAAATTATGCTTCAAAGTTTGTTTTGGTTTTTCGGACTCCGTTCAATGTACAACAAAAAATGAGGCGTAGAAAAATAACGGTTTATGTAATTATTTAAAATTTTTACACAAACAATGACCCATGTCTCAGGTTTATTATAAGCAAATTTGAAAGCGTTAGCTTAAATAGGGTTTAAACTACGGCCCTACGGCTATAAAGTATATTTCATGACAACATTCGTAAATCCAACATTTTTAGTAAAATCCGCATTTCTCAAAAATTGGTCCATAGATTTTTATAAAACTTTCTCAAGTTTGAATTCAACCTATTCACAACAAAATACATTCCTTTTCATCTGAGTGAGGACTTTCTAAGTAGTGAAAAATCAAGGATAAATACTGATAACTCAACGGACTCGGCTTTTGTCCCGCACATGTCCCGAGCTGAGTAAAATCTTAATAGATTTACATAATGTCACGGTCACGCAGTCGCTGTCTGCAGCTAATCGCATTCGAACGCTTGAATTTTGCTAATAAATGATAAATAAATTCAAGCTTGGTTGTTGTCGTTGTGTTTCATATTTTGTGGAACCACAGTTTGTTTACCGAGCTTCGTCGTAATGACAAAAATTTGAATTCATTTACAAGTTCTCGAAAATTTTAAATCCTAAATCTGTCGAGCAAGATAATAGTACCGCAGTTTTGCTTAGAGTGCACGCACTAAAAGTGTGCAACATTTATCACTATTTAGTAGTAAATAGCACTAATTAAACAAAAGAAAACAATAGAATAAGCATAAAATAGCATTATTTAGTGGTATTTATTTTGCACACTTTTAGTGCGTGCACTCTAATAAGACCGCAAACAAAATAACACATGGGTGACGAGCGGCAGTGAAAGGCAGTGAAAGAAAAAATTAGGAGGATTTTACTTGCAAATTTATCTTTATTTCCTTTTTTGAGGGAATAGATTAGCTTTTACGCACTTTTTGTAAATGAAAAAGCTGCTTGGATGCGATTCGCTGCAGACAGCGACTGCGTGACCGTGACATTATGTAAATTTATTAAGATTTTACTCAGCTCGGGACATGTGCGGGACAAAAGCCGAGTCCGTTGAGTTATCAGTATTTATCCTTGATTTTTCACTACTTAGAAAGTCCTCACTCAGATGAAAAGGAATGTATTTTGTTGTGAATAGGTTGAATTCGAACTTGAGAAAGTTTTATAAAAATCTATGGACCAATTTTTGAGAAATGCGGATTTTACTAAAAATGTTGGATTTACGAATGTTGTCATAAAATATACTTTATAGCCGTAGGGCCGTAGTTTAAACCCTATTTAAGCTAACGCTTTCAAATTTGCTTATAATAAACCTGAGACATGGGTCATTGTTTGTGTAAAAATTTTAAATAATTACATAAACCGTTATTTTTCTACGCCTCATTTTTTGTTGTACATTGAACGGAGTCCGAAAAACCAAAACAAACTTTGAAGCATAATTTCTCAAAAATTCCTAGATTTAAATTGTTGAAACTCCGTTGCCAGTTCGTAAATAACTCATATTGTGACATATGAAAGTTTGACAAAAATCTATGGGCGAATTTTGGAGATAAAACTCGAAACCCGTTTTTCAGGAATTCCCCATAACTCATGAATATTAATGAGAATCTACCCAAAATACCCATCATTTTAAACTTCACTTATTAGGTAAACTTTCATGAAAAAATTCTTTCAATATAGATAGAGGAACATTTTCAAGTTGAACGATTTCATAATCTATTTGTAACTTTGCAGAGTCTAGTTGTAGCTTTCCGAAACTGTGTCGAGCCACCTTAACTACTGTCTTGTAAAAAGAAGCATTGACAAAGTAAGGTTGTACAGTGTACAGCTTTCAAAACTTTGTACATGAACCTGGCTGGTTTACGCAAAATCGCTACAATTACAGAAGCTAGCTTTTATGATACCACAGTGGAAAGTTTTCAAATGGTGGGTGATTTCCACCTCCAGGCTGCAGATGGAACAATTACTGGCTGTTGCCCCATACATTGGATAACAAGAATTGGTTTGATTTCAGCTCACATTAATTTTAGAAACCAGATCCTCCATGTTCAAAATTCCATTCCATACTTGCTTCAAATATTATTTTCAATATCACAATAGATATTCTTATGATATTTGCATCATTTTTGACTTAGATTAATCAAAGATGAACGCATCAAGTCAAATGGTTTTGAGATTAGAATCAAACCTGGTAAGAAGACAGTCATTTCACATTGTCAATTTGAGTCTTGGCCTAGGAGGTCACATGATCTCCACTCCCAATAATCAGAATTTAGAATTTGAAACTGTTACATTTTGTTATGAATTTTCTATCAAGCTAATTGATGCAAAATGCTTCATAATTTCCTTTTTTGCACAATTCAACCGCTCCTGCTAACCACTATTACTTGGTTTTAGATTCAGATAGTAATGAGATAAAAGTTGACTTATTAAGTATTACAACAAGTATACCTTTCTATGGAGTTCCAGACCTCGCTGAAATATTAGGTAAAGTTAAACAAAGCAAACAAATCATAGAGTGAAGATATTCCTTTTGGTTGATATTTAAGGTAATTCTGTAGAAATAAAACTGCCCGATGAAATTCTTTTATACTTGTCCTAAAAAACAATTTTGAGAAACGCTTTCAGAAAATACAATAAAAAAGGGGGGTCACCGACTTCGTTTTTGTGCTATATGACGTCAAAGTTCATGCATTTTGGTGACTTGAGAACGTAAAGAAATAAGCTCAAAAATCGAAGAGAAACGGAACAAAAACACAGTAATTTGTCTTTTAAGAGCAAAATTTGTGTTTTGTTCAAATGTCTACACTTAAGTTTATTTAAAAAATATGAACAGATGTATAAAAAATATGTGATCTTGAAAAATTTGACAAAATACCAACGTGCGCACGAGCTGCTAATTCATTCGAAAAAGTCCTAAGCTAAAAGTATTTTGGAAATTTCTCAAAAGTTAGCCCGATGACCTATGCTCAATTTTAGATATATTTGATGTTATATTATAACAAATAATTTTATCAAATAAAACACATAGGTCACCGTGCTAGTTTGCAAAATATTGCAAAAAATATCGTAATTTTAATGTCAAAAAACAGGTTTTCCGAGAGAGGACTGGGTCGAGTTTCAAAATTATTGCGTTTTCTCGCTCGAAAATATAGCAATTCTTCCAATTTTTTATTCGAAGTACTTTACAAACATAATTTGACTAGATTAAATGATAAGTCCTGAAACCAAAAATCTTGAAACTTGTGCAGAACTATGCGCAGTGCAAAACTACGGAATTACCTTAACCAGACGAAATGATTTCAGTTGGGAAATGAAGTGGGTAGATTACAGAGAGGTAAAAACTAGTAGTAAGAAATACTAGATAGGACTGCGTCGGTGTTTCTAGAGAAACAGTTGTAAATGTGATGATAAGTTGTACACCGTTGAGTGATGATAGCAATAACTGATGTTTCGGTTGTTAGTCCTTTGTCAGAGTTTAATTTAGTCTGAAGTACAAATGAATTACGTACAGTTGAAACCCCTCTATTCTGGACATTACTGGGACCAAAGAAAATGTCCTGTTTGGAGAGGATTCCAATTTACTGAAGTTAATTATTTTTAGAAGAGATATAGGAAAAAGTTAAATTCAGGTCTAACAAATTTGTTCTGATGAAAGATTGTGGCTGTAATGGCATGTTGTTTTGGCTGCAGATTTGTTTGAGTGGAAAAAGTTCAGTTTTGTGAATATAATACCATGTTGTTTTGACTGCAGGTTTGTTTGAGAGAAATGGTCTGTTTTGTGAATGTAATGCCATGTTGTTTTGACTGTAGGTTTGATTGAGGCTAAAGGAGTAGAGTCATGTTCACTCAAAGAAAGCAGACCTCTGAAAGTGATCAATTATTTAAAAGTAAGTATACTACCTTGTAAACAACCACTTTGGAATCACAAAATCCTGCCTGATAATAACATTTAATTTTTAGCCAGGCATTACTATCTTCCAATATAATGAGACTTTTCCTCGCACTCACTACCCATACATTCACTATTTTACACACATCTTTTGCAGATGAAGATTAAAGAGCACCCAAATCATGCATTTTTTCTATCAGCAGCATTTTGCATTGGATTTGATAGTTTAACTCTATGGTTATCAGCATAATGACTTTCCATGACCCTAAACATAATTGCATGACTTTCAAGATCTGAAGTGACTCTTTCATGAAACACTGCCCACTGTATTTTTTTTAATTATCTTCATGCATATAATTAAGTAATGTCAAAATAAATGTATTCATTCAATTATTCATTCATTCATTCAATCTGGGAATGACTCACATGTCTACAGGTTAGTTATTTAAGAGCAACAAGACAAATATTTATTACTTGGCTCCACATACCAAAAATTAGTACTTAGGCAGCCAAGAAGGCCTTTTATTTATGGCACAAGATTCTCATCCATTCTTCCCATATTAAAATTTTATTCATTTATTGTTAGGGCGAAGCAGTTAGAATATGCAGAGCACAGATTTCTCGTAGATCCAAGGAAGACATACAGTCTTTATTGAATCAAATGAACGACAGTCTACCTAAAGATGTCAGGTCCTGTATACATGACCAACCTTTCTTTGGAGACATTGCTAATCTCTCCAAATTGTTGTAGTAACAATGTAACTCTCGGGCTGGTTGCACAAAACTAATGTTTTGAGAATGTACTTGAAATTAGAATATTATATCAATTACAATTTATGGTAACTTTTAATAGTTGCATAACAGGCTATAAATATTCAGATTATCACATGTTCATCAATACAAATTATGCTAATATCAATATCGATGGTTGCCCCTCGGGTTGTACAAATTATAAATTTAATTTTAATAAAAATAGTTTAATGACTATCTGTCTTTGTTTTCCAGTATTAATCTGTGTTGTCGTACACATGTTGTACTGCAGTATTTATAGACTAATCTTTCAAATGGTACACGGCCTGTAAGGTCTTGTGAGCACAAGGCACAACTGTAGACAAAAAATATAACATGTTTGCCATCAAACTGGAGTTCAAATGTTATTGACAGAGATGTTATTGTTTTGTTTATATAAGGTTTCACTTACCTTAAGTTAGAACTCTGTGTCTGATTTGCAAATCTCTTTTCTGCAGCAAGTGCTCTCTACAAACATGTCAAAATGATTTTTCACATTTTTTAATGATGGCATGATCATCATTCATACCATATTATACCATAATATCATAATATAATATCTTATAAAATGAATGAACCAAGAACAATAAAAAATCACTACCGTGAAGGCATCTGTATATTTTATACAGAAATCATCCTGATTTGCATAAGGTTTATCTTGAAATATCTCGGCCAAATTAAATCTAATTTCAAAAATATTAATCTAAAATAGCAGCATTAACCTATACATTTCATAAGTAATATACAATATTCGCGTCCGATCTGTATGGAATATAAAATGTCTCGCTTCAGCTCGACATTGTATATTCCATACAGATCAGCCGCTCATATTGTATATATTACATACAATACCATACCATGTACCACATCATACTATATACCATATCGTCATACCATATCATGCCATACCATATCATGCCATATCATACCACACCATATCATAGCACACCATATCACACCATATCATATACCATACCATATCATACCATTCTATATAATCATATCATTCCATACTATTTCCCAGTGATATAAAAAGGACACTGTGTTTAAAAGTAAAGTATTGAGAAGTACCAGATAATAATTACCTTTTCCCTTTCAGTAATTGCCTCTTTTTTCTTTCTTTCTGTTTCTTCTTCTATTTTCTTTTGCTCTTTTTCTTTTTTCTCCTATCGATGGGAATATATACTTAGTTGGAATATTACTAACAGGAGCAGATCCAGGTTGTTTTCAGAAGAGGGTGCATCATTTTTTTTTTTTTTTTTTTGGGGGGGGGGGGGGGGAATTGAAATCCTTCTAGGAGAGGATGCACACCTCCTACTCCCCTCCCCTAGATCCACCATTGACTAAGAGCAAATAATTGTTAATGCAGATTTGATGACTTGTCTGTGTTATAGTTGGAAATAGTCAAAGAAACTTTTGTCCACGGTTACAAATGGAATGAGAAGTCTACAGTTATAGGATTTTACAAGATATTCATCAATTTTTACCCTTGCTCTCTGCTTTTTGGCTTTTTGCTGAGCTTTTTTCTTTTCAGCTGCTTTTCTTTCTTTCTCGTCTTTCATTTCTTGAGTGAGAGGACTTGGAATCTGATAACATAAGTGATAGCCCAAGAACATATTGTTTACATCAACTATTACAATATTATCATGAATTATGCAATACACATACACCTATTTCAACAAAACATTGCCAATGAGAATGACGGATTCCAGATTGCAGATGTTTATTACACAACTGAAAAGGTCTATGGGTAATGTTTTTTTTAAATGAATAGCTATAGCATAGACACGCACACTACTTTAAACCATAGAAGATCTTCAACTTAAAGAAATGACAGTTTTTTTTGAATGAAATTCATATTATTATCATTATTGGAAGCCCACAGTACCTTTTGGTTGCAAAATCCACATTTGGAATCCAGTACTCCCTTATTTTCCCCAACAACGATTTTTTTTGAAAAAGGTATCTCAGTCTAATATAAAAGGTGGTCAAGGATTCACATACTTACATGTGATTTTGAATAATCAAATGCATCAGGATTATCAGCCATAAAGCTGCGAAACTGATCTCTTGCTTCTTTGCTTTTTGCTTTGTCATAAGGTGTTTTACCACTGCCATCTCTGAAATAAATTGCTATATATTAAGTGAAGGCAGTCAAAAGTGGCATCTTTTGTTTTATTAAGCTGATGGTCAGAATGAATTTGTGGCACATTATAACACTGAGTCTGATACATTTGTGGAATAAACTACCACTTTCAACTTCATGTTCAATGTTTGTGTTCAGATCATTGCTGTATATCAGGTTGATAAACCAACTGTGATTGACCTTTATATACTGTAGTTTGGTGTTGGTGTGAGTGACACTTTTTCAGAAGATTGTAGAGTAAAGCTTAACAGTCCATTACTCACCTGACACCAGGGTCTGCACCGTGATGTAACAGAGAGTAGATGATGTCAGTCTGTGATGTTTTTGATGCAAGATGTAGCAATGTACTGCCACTCTCTCCCCACCTCTCATTTAATACTTTAAATACATCTACAGCTGCATCACTATCACCAACACATGTGCCATCGACTTTGTCTTCAACACATGTAGTTGCAAGTTCCTTTTCATCAGAATGTTGTAAATCAAGAACAGATTTTTCAATAGTCTGACTGTCTTTATTGGCATCAGTTTTCTTGTCGGATACTATTTCAGCAATAACTTTAGTATTTCCGGACACAACTGCACAGTAAAAACGATTCCAAAGATGATGTTCTGGTGACACTATAAGAAAAAAAAAAACATTTAATTCTATCAACTTAAATGTGTGCCCTTACCAGATGTTAAGGCACATTGCTCTGAATGATATAACTGGAGTATTTGACAAACTGCTACAACATGAATTACTTCACAGGAACTCTCAAAAGTGAGCAACTGTTGGTCTTCTTTTTGGCCACTTACCAACAGTTCCTTCAGAGCTTCTAGTTGCATATGTGATCTTCTCTTGTCCACTTTGGTTAGCAAGCCGTGCATTCTTTTTCTTCTTCTTGACTTTTTTATTTGAAACATTTTGATTTTCTCTTCCAGCACAGCAATTGTCAATAATAACATCTTCCATATCATCACAAATGCTGTCGTCAAATTCAGGTTTTGATTGAATGGACTGTGTGCCATCATTTGTCATTTGGTCAGTCTTTCTCAGATCGTTGGGAGAAACACTGCACTTTTGTGGAGAGAGCTTCTTAATAACATCTTCAAGAACATCTTTGTTTGATCCTGATAAAATAATAATATATAAAATAATAATAAATAAAAAATATATAAATAATAATATCAAAACTGACCCAGTTGTTACTGTAGAGGCGAGTGCTAAGGCACTTGGGAAGCCTTTTCTCTTCTCTCATTCCCATGATTCTCTCTGCACTTTACTCCCATCACTCTTTGCATGCATGAAGGATAAGAAGCAACTAAAAATGATTCTGATATCAAAAGTATTTATTTTATGATTATCTTGAACACATTAACATCATTAATTTTCTAAATAATTCTGTTTGATAGAAAATATTCCTTTTCATTATGGTTTCTTAGTATTTCTGTTTGAAATATTTCTTAACATACTATACTGCTCTTTGGGCTTCCACTCTGACAACAAATAAGTCTTAGTAAACAACACTATCACTTTCTTACCAAGTATATGAACCCTTGATAGTTCTTCTTGCACTCTTCTGATTTCTTTGAAAGTTGGTCGACGAGTAGCAAAAGGTATGGTCCGTATTCTAGGATCATCTTCAAACAAATAATTAATCATATTACCAAAAATGTCAAAATTATGGCCATGTGCCTTCAGCCATACCCACATCAATGGAAGTTTTGACATTTGTCAATGAAGACGTGGTTACTAGCTGAACAGTGAAAACATACAATAAACATGTCATGTCTGTTGTTTATCCTCAGATTTAAGAGTGGCACATGTGCTAGTTTCTCCGAGATTCATTCACACTAAATTCCCTCTACACTGCCAATTCATTTGTCTGATAGATTTTTGATGAGGGAGTAAAACCAGGGAACCTGGAGAAAAAAACACTCCTCATATATGATCGAGTGCCTGAGCTGCGGTCTATCATATGCTTAGAGTGGCCATTTTCAAGATAACCAAAAATGGCCATTAGAGAAATAAAATCTCTTCAAATTCTCCACATTGTCTTGCTGACACCATATAAGTGAATTCTTTAGAACTACTTATTGGTTATTGATTGATCTTTGAAGATATTTTGTAGAGATTTGTTTATTTTACTCATACATAAAAAATAATGTCTTACTTCTGTTCAAGGGAGGATTTTTTCCTCCAAAAATCATTGGTTTGTTATAGGTGGGAATCCTAATGAAAATCTTGTGACATTTCTGTAAATATTCTGCCCAAGAATCTAATAGATCTTTCACTTCCTGCAATCAAAAGTAATATTTTCACATATAAACATATTTCTCTTGTTAGTAATGGGCAATTAGTGAAGAGAGTAATTTAGAGAGAAATAATTTTGTAGTGGATGTGATGACCAGTTACAAGTCTGATTTTGTAAATGAGAGGTTTGTATAATATGATACAGATTGAATCTCTTTCAGTAAGATTGTTTTGGTCTAGTAAGTTTGCTGATCAAACTATACTTTTCAACATTAATCTGTATTAGAGAAAGAAGTGATTGAACCATTAAAACTGATTGTGGACTTAAGCCAACCACCGCATATTAAGTGTTGTATTGTTAGGACTTTAAGCAATAATAGGAATAACACTGTACAATTTAAATTTGCACTTGACCATTAAAATAGATTTTTTTAAACAATTGAATAACATATAATTCTGACTATATATATACCTCTCACACAGTTGTAAAAATTAGATATTTAAATGGTACAATATTCATCAAGATACTACCTGCACTAGAGCGGCTTCATTGTGACGTCTCAGACTGGCACCTGCTGACCTAGTAAATGAAAGGGAGACATTTCCATTAATAAAGTGAGAGTAAATATTGGCTGTCATCAATTCAAAAGGAACTGAACATGGGAGATGTTATTTTAGGACATAGAAGTCAAGAAGACAAAAGAGACACATATAGCTTCTAGTTGCCTTCTAAATATGAAAGGTCTGCAAACTGCTAACAAACAGTTATAATCACCCAGAAGAATGTCCTAATTAACCCTTTCACTCCTACAAAATTTGCCTATAAAACAGTCTTGATGATGGTAGTTAGAAACTTGTTAAACCTGTTTAAAGGTTCCATGCTTCCCCAGTGACACAAAAACACTGGAATCTTGATCTAAGTAAAAAAACAAACTGTTCTGAACAAGTTTGAAGATTGTATGCCTAAAAACACATCTGACTAGTAAAAACACCAAACATCTTCAAGAGTTAAAGTTCAAGAAAAGTTGGCTGGATTATTGTGGGTACAAGAATTCAAAAATAGATATAATCATATCCCAGTCAACACAGTATGAAAGCAAATTTCTCAAAGTGTTAGACTTACTTAGGCTGTTTCCCCCCTTGCTGACCATCTCTAGCTCCTTGTGCCGTTCCTCTCTTTGCTCTTACTGTGTACCTATGAAATGTTTTATGAGCAACGACAGAGTCTCTATCAAACACGGCAGCAGCAAAGTGACCACCTGCCGTCATGATTATAATCCACCACGTCTCTTCTGGTAATTTGTTAATGCATGTAATCAAATCAGAGTCGTTTTCTGGTATGTTTCTTGTTGAGAATGTTACTGCTCTGTAGATAGTAAAAACTTGGCCATCATCACTTGAGAGAAAAAGCTTAGGATGATTTCTGTGATGTACAGTTTTTCTCTCATTGAGAGTGCTATCTGATAGTGGTGATTGCGATAAAAGGTGGCTTGCAACTCCTTCCATTTCAAAGTCCTCATTGTTGTCTTCTGATTCTTCTGATTCTGATCCAGATATACTGGATACTTCTCCTAGCAATATAAAAAACAATAATAACGTGAAGTCCCAAACAAATATCCATACCTCCACCAAAGACACTGATTTTTGGAAATTCCAGAGGGGTTAAGAGGGCCAGGAATTCAGCTAGCAATGAGCTGGTCTCTCAAGAAACCTACATTGCTCACTTTCTTCACTTTTTCACTTTCTTTCAATGAAAGTATCCCCTTTATATGGGTATTTAATTAGAGCTTCTTTACTATATCCATAGTAAAAACAAGTTGACCCAACGCTGTGTATTTGTAGAAACTGAACACAGGACTCCAATGACAGTGTCACAGAAGGCCAGGGATTATAACCAAGTATACCATCCCTGCTGTCAAATCTAGATCAAGCTATTACCTGATACAGTTTCTTCAAAGTCTTCTTCTTGGATGATTGGGTTATTCAGTAACCTTTGCTTCACATTGTATCTATGCCAATCTAGTTTGAAATGCTCTCTCTGAAAATGGAGATTAATTTATTTATACATATGATTTATATTACTGAGCTACTTTAATATCAATGGACGCTTTAAAATAATTAATCGCTTAAGGTAATTCCGTAGAAATAAAACTGCCCGATGAATTTTTTTTATACTCGTTCTAACAAACAATTTTGAGAAACGATTTCAGAAAATACAATAAAAAAGGGGGGTCACCGACTTCGTTTTTGTGCAATATGATGTCAAAGTTCATGCATTTTGGTGACTTGAGAACGTAAAGAAAAAAGCTCAAAAATCGAAGAGAAACGGAACAAAAACACAATAATTTGTCTTTTTAGAGCAAAATTTGTGATTTGCTCAAATGTCTGCACTTTATTTTATTAAAAAAATATGAACAGATATATAAAAAATATGTGATCTTGAAAAAAATGACGAAATACCAACGTGCGCACGAGCTGCTAATTCATTCGAATGAGTTCTACGCGGAAAGTATTTTGGAAATTTCTCAAAAGTTAGCCCGATGACCTATGCTCAATTTTAGATATATTTAATGTTATGTTATAACAAATAATTTTATCAAACAAAAAACATAGGTCACCGTGCTAGTTTGCGAAATATTGCGAAAAATATCGTCATTTCATTGTCAAAAAACAGGTTTTTGGAGAGAGGCCTGGGTCAAGTTACAAAATTTTTGCGTTTTCTCGCTCGAAAATATCGCAATTCTTCGAATTTTTAATTCAAAGTGCTCTACAAACATAATTTGACTAGATTACATGATCAAAGTCCTGAAACCAAAAATTTTGAAATATGCGCAGAACTATATAAATATTATTTTAAAAACTTTACCTGCGCCTTTACAGAATCGAATGTAGCTATTTCACAAACACCACAGGATATCCCAGTTTTGCCTGGATGAACTGCAACAAATTTCAGGAGAATAATATGATTTCATAATTTTTCTTGCTTGACAAAAATTGAACAGTAAATTGTTAAACTTCTGTTACTGCCAGGTCATGTGGTATCGTTTATCTAATTTAACATCTATATTGTATATATTATACCTTTTTCATGATACTCTATACGATTTGCGGTCTCTATTTCTTTTCCATCATTTCCAGATTGATCAATAATACTCGCTGTCTTTAACAAATCAATAGTCTGTTGGTCAAACAATGAATGGTACTTGGTGGACGTCGCCATCTTGGATTTGTTTTCAACAAAATGAAATTACAATATACAATGGATGATATGAAATGTATCCCTCATCTTTGTGGCATGTACTCATCATTGTCATTACGCCAGAAGTTATTTTAACTCGTGATGATGTTAAAATAGCATGTCGAGAATAAGCAGAAATTTCCACATTACACCATAACTCGTAAATGTTGCAGAAATCGGGTTTCCTGTGGTTTATAACTCAAACCAAAGCACAGCAAGCCCACTAGTATTTCAAATTTCGGATCTTCTCAAAACTTGTATTCCCCCCCCCCCCCCCCCCCTCCACGAACGAGGGGAAATGAAAACATTAAGAATGTCGGTATTAAAGGCTAAATGTAGGGCAGGGGTTTACTTTTCCATCCCAAACAAGTATAATTTTATTGTTTTAATACGGAGCCAATGTCCAAACTGCAGCACATATTTCGATGTATTATGTCTTGTCAGCCAAGTTTGAAAACACACATAATTTAATGAAAAAACACAATGATAACTGATACAGTGGCGTTTCTACGTGTCAATGCAAAAATATATATCGTGAAAAAAAGTAGCTAGTGTAATAGTAAGAAAAATTTAGTCTAAAAATCAAGTGATAAGAAAATATATATATGTATATATATTTTTTGAAGTCCGCCCGGCTTTGGACTCGAACTCGCGTTTTTTGAATGAGCTTGAAACTGAGGAAAATAGAGGTTAGTTACGATTACGCCAATTAGTGCCATATGTTACCATTACGCCAAATGGAGTTAAGTACTACGCTTTCCTTCAACACTGCTTTTTTTATTATAGTTTTTATCGTATGTCTTGTAGTTGAGTAAATTTTGTATTTAAACGAAGATTTGGCGTAGTGGTAACATACCAATTACTAATCAAAATAGATTGAACAGACTGTTCGTGATTGATTTAAAATGTCAAAAGAACTTGCAAGTAAAATGGGAATCTATCGTGAATAATAAACACGTTATTTGCACTGAATGCTTATTTGTGAAAATAGTCGTTCAAAAAGTTAATATGAGCAGTTCGGCTTCAACTGACCTGGTAACCGTATCTAAGGCCTGAAGAACGCAAAGCTCGGCCACATTTAACTTTCCATTGTAATTCTATAGAATTGACACGAGTGAGCTACAATGATTTACGCTTTGAGTTCTAACTGGAAATAATCATAGAATTCACTCGTATTTTCATAAAAAAACGTGTCTGTAATGGCTTACAGTCCATCTGCTAAGGCGTTCAATTTACTAACTCAGTTAGATCGCAGTTTTAGTTTTAAAATCGAAAAACGACCTGGCCAAGCGTATCGCTTGCTACGTGGACTTCTCGTTGTAGTGATCGTCCTTACTTTAGTAGGAAATCTGATATTTATTTTAGACTCTTCAACAAATCTATTCAGTGATAGAAATGATGACGGTAGTAATTTACGACAACACGGAGGACGCCAACCTGTTTTACCAAGAATGATAGAAAGAGATGAAGGTGAGCAACAGGCGCTAAATCATAACAGTGCGGCACTATATTGTTTTAAATAGTATACATCATTTATAATACAAATTTCAGTTGCTTTTTAGCATAATCACAGAAAGGAATTCCAAGAGTGTTCTCACCAGTTATCGACTTATATATTTTAAACAAACATAAAAAAATATCAACACTTTTCTCTGGAATTGTTTTCAGGTCAACAGATAAACGTCGAGGTTCTTTCAAGCAAAGACAACGTTTCTGTAACAGCAAATGGAGTTCAGGTACGAATACGGAATAGGCAAAACTATACAGTAGTTTTCAAGAAAAAAAAAGATAACATGTAATGACTAAGTCTTTCTCAAGTAAATTATAATAATGGGTAAATAACGATAAAACTAGAGGTAACTGCGTCGGTGTTTCTTATGAAACAGTTGTTGTAAAAATGTAAGTTATATACCGTAAAAATAAGTTACAATAAGTGTAACAAAGTGTAACATGCTAAAGTATACGTTTGACGAGTTTTTGAGACCGACTCTCCCATTCTAAATTCAGCTATGGGCTACACTTTCACCTGCGGTATATTCCTGATGCATTATGCTTTTGACAAAAAGAGTCCACGATAAAGTTGCACATTGATTGATAACTTTTGCAATTCAGGAGCTAATATAGTTTAATAAAGCTTCATATTACACGAGTTTATGAAAACCACTAAACTGAGCTATGACAAATGAGTGTATGTTCCTGTGCCCTGCTGGCAGAGTCTCTCACCATGTCTCACGTTTGTGATTTCTGCTAGCAGGGAAATGTTCCTGAGCTTGGTGGTACGAAGCCTGCGCAAAGTTATCCACTGGATAAAAGTTATCCACTCTAAGCAATTTTTTTAGATTTTATTCGGTTGGATAGGAATTTATCTAATGGATAGCGCTGTCCAGCCTTCGTACAATAGGGCCCTGTTGTGTTTTCCAGGTATATCTGAACGACAGGAAGATAATTGGTATAGCAGTAGTGGTTCTTAACCAGGCTACAGGTGCATCTATGGCATCAAGTGTTTTTGATACTTATGGTTCGAAAACAGACGCTGACAAGATGGCTCAGTTTATTGATGATGTTACTGTTGGAAGAATCATTTGTTTTGCGATCGCAGTAAGTTGTTTACTGAATACTGAATCCTATCAACTCATATAGTTTAGTACGCAAGAACTTCCATAGCAGGACGTACATCGCGCGCTTATCATTTACATTTCGAGAATGCACTCTTCTGTATCAACGTAGTATTCAAATAGTGTGTAGTTTATACAGACCAATTAATCCACTTCAGACGTATACCCCCGTACTGCGCATATAGAGGTAAAAACTAGTAAGAAATACCAGATAGGACTGCGTCGGTGTTTTTAGAGAAACAGTTGTAAATGTGATAATAAATTGAACACCATTGAGTGATGATAGCGATAACTGACGTTTCGGACATTAGTCATTCGACGGAGTAATATAGTACTGCGCCTATAATTTGCGGATCATACCACATAGTACATAAATAGTTCACGTTTGTTGCTCTCGTAAGCAAATTGTTTGCGGATGTTACGCACGTAAAGCACAAACAATACATTCATAACAAGTACATACACAAGAAGTTCACATATTTTGCGGAAGTAAACAAACGTTTCACATGTGACGCACGTATTACACAAATGATACACCCATGTTACCCACGTGCGCAAGCAGCTCACACGTTACGCACATATTGCACAAGTGATACACGAGACACTGTGATACGAAAATAGTGTGTACAATGTGCACATGCGTGGTTCATGAAACGTATGCAATGAGTTTCATATATAGTTTATATGCATCACTAATTAACGACAAGATAAATCTACATGTTAAATGAACTGTACGTTTTGAAATCGTTAATTCTAGGACGAGGCATCTCATTCTTTAAAGAAAAAAGCACGCAATGCAATCAAGGCTTTAGGCAGTATGTACATCAATCGAATACAGTGGAGAGATATGTGGGCGTTTGTAGTACAGAAAAGAAAATATGGTGGCAGAGTATTGGCAGAAGGATATCAAAAATGTCCGAATCCTTACGACTGGCCAAGTCCCGTAACCATATCCACATCATTCCAGTCTGTGACCGACTCAACAATAGACAATTGTCACTGGGATAATAGTCCACAGAATCTACGAAGAAAAGAGTTCTGTGCAAAGTTTGATGCTTATCCCGTTGTTTGTAGATGTAAGTATAGATGGTTCTTTCTCAGTGTATGCATGTGTATGGTGTTGTATTGCATTCGGCTGTGTATATAAGTGTCGTTTTTTATTGTTGCACGGTATCAAGAAAGAGCTGTATAGCCATTACCTACCTTATCAGTCTATGTTGCAACGATCTTAATCAGAAACTAGATGTCATCGAGAAAGCTTCTTGCACGCACGCACCCCCTTTCAAAACCTTTGCATCTATCCCTGAAGTTTGTGAAAACTGTTCGTTCAGGGCCGGGTAGAATAGTCTTGAGAAAGACTTTTTGCGTTGTCCGGGTTTCGTCGTCGGTCCTGCCAAGTTGGCTTTGAAGCCTTCCATTTATTTATTTATATCCTTTTTTCTATTATCATATTATAGGTTCCAAACCATTGTCAATAGACTTTGATAATCCACCGTTCCCTGATGGAACACGATTTAATCTACCAGTGGCTGTTATGGCAGGAAACAGACCACGGTACTTGTACAGAATGCTTCTATCTCTAAAGGAAGTCATTGGTTTGAACGCTTCTTTGACTACCATATATATTGATGGATTTTTCGATGAAGTCAGGTCGTTGGGGAAATTGTTTAATTTGAGAGTCATGCAACATGATCCAGTTAGTAAAGCCAACGCCAGAATAAGTCAGGTAAGGCCTACATACTTGTTATTGTATACGTATCTCATTAATCTTATACAATTTTGAAAATTTTGCAAATATTTGAGAAATTGCGACAGCAATGTCAGAAATGAAACATTTCCAGAAAGATGGCATGATTTTTCGTGCATATGTTGGCCTTGAGTTGTATTAAATTGTATTATAATATTTTACACTGGTGATACGCCTGGCCTGCATGTGCTCTGCATGCTCTCGGCCAACAGGCAATTTTCATTATGGCGTCATATACTACAACTACCAGAATGCTTTGCTTACTTTCTTTTGTAGTGCAATTAGCACAAATTGTTCTGTTAATCTCCAAAGGCATTAAGAAATTGAATATGAATGGCAATTAATGCTGTTAGTAGTAACATGACGCCATAATGCAGATCGCCTATTATTATCCAAAATCTTATATTGAGGACGCTTTCCAGAAAGAAATTCAAATATACCAGCTGGTTATATATGTCCAGTAGAGTCATTCACGTCCTTGCGCTTGTTCTTGTATGAACTCACGTGCTTATCTTTTTTTTTGCCCGTGTGTGAGCGTGACTGTGACAGCACCAGTGTTTACGTGTCTTTCCATAAGTGCCTGTACCTGTGTCTATGGCTGGCTGTACGTGTCTGACCTTAGCAACGACGTCTTTTAGCTGTCTTTTATTTGTTTGTGTCAGCGAACATTGAAGTTCCTGTAACATGCACGTTTCTTTGATTATTTACCATGTGCATGCGTGCTCTTCTATAGTTCTCACAAGAGAGCTAGCATATGTGCTGGGTGTCACAGTTTGTTTTACATAATTATTTTAACGTTTTTCATACTCTAAAAGGCGATATAAAACCAAACTTAGAATGTATGAAGGAATATTCAACATTTTATGTTTTTTTTTTTACTGCAGCATTACAAGAAAAGTTTATCCACATCATTCGAAGAGAATCCAGATGCAAAATACCTCGTAATCCTTGAAGAAGACTTGGATATATCGGTTGATATTTTAAGCTTTTTCAATCAGCTTATTCCAGTTCTTGATAAAGATGAGAGTTTGTTTTGCATTTCAGCTTGGAATGACCAGGTATTTTCAGATAAATCGCGATTTAATATGTCCCTTTATAACTTACTTGCTGCATCGACAAGCCTGCAGAATACTACTGGGAAGGACACAAAAAGGTGTCTATTATTAAATAGTTAATGCATATGCATATAGTCTATGCATATCGTTGAGGCAAAAATGTACGACATTCCACAAGCAGCTTTTATGTAGACTGAATTGGTTATTTGCAGGCAATTTCGTTCAATTAGAGCATCATATTACATGAAACGGAATGCATGGGATAATAATTTGTAAATGTACCTGCATACGATCTGACTAATCAGCAATCCTACAGTCACCCATGTGTACTTCAGTGTGGTCATTATGTACGTAATATTGTTTTTATTGTTTTAGGGATATAAGCACTCAATCAATGATGCCTCTTTGACATACAGAATTGAGCTTATGCCAGGTCTGGGATGGTAAGTTTATGAAAAACGTTCAGATTGACACCTTTATGTTTTCTCTCTTTTGATTGTTATTTGAATTTAAATTCTACTTATGCTCGATTTATGTCTTCACTAGGGTGCTACCTCGTAAGATTTACAAGAACGAGCTAGAACCAGACTGGCCTTCTCCTGACAAAATGTGGGACTGGGATATATGGGTACGAGTACAGAAGCTTAAAGAGCGAGAATGCATTATACCAGATATATCTCGAACATTTCACTTTGGCGCTAAAGGAATCAACGTGAATCCGTTCTTCCAAGAATTGTACTTTGATAACCATGCCTTCAATAAAGAACCAAATGTCAAGATCAACGCTGATTTGATGTATAAAGAAAATTATGAAGAAGAGATTAACAGGCTTGTTAGGTGAGGAAATTGGCTACTTCTGCGATAGTGCTATCTTTTGAAATGATATTAAAAACAGCAGTGAGGCGGTATCTCCAGGACAAGGTATTGTGCGACGTCACGTCACGGCTCGTCGGGATACCGCTCATGGACTTTCACTATGACAACCAAGGGGCGGGCACTTATGCTGGACATTGTATGACATTTTTTTGCAACTTATATGGCCCTAATTTGTTTTGCAAAATGTCCTAAAAAAAGAAAATCTTTATCATTGCATATATGTCAAGTTTTTTCTTTAATGATGTATTTTTCTTTAGTTAATCGACAAAATGCTTACAAAATTATTTAATATCAAATGTTTTTATTTTCTTTCGCACCTTTTCTTAACTCGCAGAATTAATTGCGCCATCAGTCACGTGACCTAAAAGCTCCTGCGCTAGTCCACGAGTTACGTTGCCATTAATTGACGCCCAGTGGCATATTCCAATAGAAAAAATACATTTCGCTTTATATTTGAAGAGCCACCTAGAGTCATGGTGAGTTCATTGTTTTCTCACGTTGATTTATGCTGCGATTCCTTTTCAGTTCAGCAACAGTCCTCAACCACACCTTAACACCATGTAACCCAAAAGACTTTATCCCCGATACAAAGTCCAAGACATACGTTTACTACATTGAAATGACAAACAGGCAGCCTAAACACTGGCTTAATACTGCAAGATGTTTCAAGATATGGGACATGGATATGAGAGGCATTCATAAGGGCATGTTTCGGTTCTGGATTCGTGGAAATCAACTTCTAGTGATTGGATGTCCTGATTCACCTTATTGCAAGCACAAACCCGACAACATTGTACCAGTCAAAGTTAAACGTACAGATAAGCAAGATTGATGCTACTGCTGTTACTGTATATAAGCTCAAAGAGCATGTATAGCAGTACTAGTGAAAGAACTAGAAATGACACCATAGTGATATTAAATAAAAATAACATGTCACTGACAAAGAGCCGTAGTAGAAGTAAAATTGGCATAGTTTCAGATAGAATATATACAAGAAAGAATTATTACAGTTTGAATGCTACAATTAAATCGTATTCTGTTGTAAGCACCTCCGTATAGAAGAATTCAGAAAAATTAGAAGAAAACGCGGTTGACAGAAAATGAAGTATTTGATGTACGTGTATATATAACATAGAACAAAAGAGTATGAGATAAGGGCGCTTATCCCCGGACCCCATCAGCTAGGGGCTCTACTCCTCGTGATATTTTTAGTAACTTGTTAACAATCACCGCACCTTTGGCTTGAGATGTTTTGACGATGTGACCGAGCCTCCTGCAATCTGGCCAATCAGGTTCCGTTCCCGAAATAACTTTAGTTTAAAAATAGAATTAAAAGATTCCCTGATGAGTATAAAGCCAAATACGGGGAATTCGCTCGCTTATCTCATACTCTCTTGCATAGAAACAATTGAAACACCTATCTGTTGATATTTGTTTATTTCAAACCCATTATATACATATTTGATATATTTTTCGGAATATTTTGTGGTGACAATAGATTTTTACTAGAGTGATTTTCATACGACCGTGAAAGAATAGACAAACTAATAATTAGTAGCAAACACCAAACCAAACTTTGTTTTCCTGTGTTCTTTATCGGCTACTTGAAACTAAAATGGTCTATTTTCTTTCACGGTCATATCAAAATCACTATCAGACATTTGGTATTCATCGTTTTGTCATTTCAGGCAATACAGCATTGCCATTCATTAATAAGATGTAAGTGGTGAGAAAAGGGAACGTATTCTGGTTTTCGTACAGTTTAACTAACTTTTTTCTATCGTCATTCCATGGAAGAGGTTTCACTGAATCTCACGAAAACAAAAATGGGCGTGGCAACATACGATTTTTGCCCCTAAAAGTGGATTCTTTGACACCCTAAGAGACATGTAAGATTACCAGATCCCTGATTATGTCCCCGAAGAGATACGACGATCGTCCTCGCCCGTTACCAACTTGAGTGCTCCCCCCCCCCTCCCCTCGAGGTTTTCATCCCTATCATCACTTGTCTTGATGATGGTCCCTTAAGGTGTATTGTGCGTATGCTTTTTTAGCGGTCTGTATATATCATATATATATTATATTTTTGTTTGTGTACATTAACTACTTTGTGGCGGAACTGTACTGTCCAAAACCTGCAGAACATCCCGCGACGGAAATGAATTATGGGAGTAACTCATAAACTTACGAGCTAGTCTGAGTAGATCTGTTGTTGGTTAAAGCGACTTGAATTTCTACCTCACCTCTGGATGATACACTTATTCATAGCAGAAATGACATCTCTAGTACGTACATAATACGTATGATGATATATCAATTAATATTAATATTACATAACTATATTTACTTGATCTTCAGTTGATTTGGAGACAAATACATTAACATAGTCATTTTCATGAACTAGAAAGAAATCGGTCTACGAATCCCGTTAGTGCGACCACCGAATGTATGACCAAATTGGCCGTTTTCAGCGTGTAACGTTTACAGAAAATGTATAGGGATTGGCGGTTTCTTCGATTCAGGGCTTAGAAACTGGTCGCAATAACGCGGTGACGGTATTAAGAGGCATAGCAAGTAGCTGGAAGGCGGGTTCCAATGTACAGTATAGAAGAAAATAAGCGATTCCATAATTCATTTCCGTCTGACAAATATTGTCAAATAGTCAGTTTTTGGCTTGGCTGAATCACAATCGCTTGAAGAGACCAAGTTGGCGGTCACACTTTGGGCACGAATGAGAGACATCTTTACATGAATCCATAACAAATGGAATGAGACAGCATCCAGCAAATCCACTAAATGAATAAATGAATGAATAAATAAATAAATGAATAAATGGAAAGAAGGAAGGAAGCTAGGATCGAAGGGAGGAAGGTAATCGGGATAAAGGCATTGATAATCCATCCAATTAGCTAGTCAGCAACTGTCGAAACTGAGTCACTTAGGCAGGCTGGCATTCAGTCAGTCAGTCAAGAAATAACAAAGGCGACAAATATATACACTCATAATTTTGAATGCAATTTTAAAGCACGAATAATTACATACAACTGAATTTCAGTCTATGCATAGTCCCATCCCCACAAACTCATGTAGGCAATTTTTACATTACGTGTATTTGTTTTGAATAAAAGCGTGACTATAGTGTATCATGCAGTGTCTGTTTGTAGCCTGTAATAACTCAAATTGTTTTTTTCAATTTAAATAATTTCATGAATTATAATTATGTTTTTCTGAGCCAGTTACTAATTATTGATCTAAAGTTAAGATTACGTAACTGATATGTAATTCACAATAAAAATAACGTTTCTGTTTCACTAGAATACGTTTTTGTAAGTTTTCACAAACTTTCTCAGTTATTTTAATTGCAATAGAGAAACAAAAGCAGGATATATATAGGAATTCTCCGTTATAATAGTTGACGCACGTAAATTAAAGTGAGTCACTGTCAAATGCCATTTCCATGGCGATAAATAAAATATGTTATTCTCGTAATTTCCTAGTTTTTTTTGCTAAACAAGCGTAAGAAATACATCACATTTTAAAGTTTTTTTATTCATTTCATTGTTTTTTTTAGGAATTCTTGTTTTTTATAACGCGACAACTCGAATCTAAAAAAGTTTGCAAGAATTTAAACCTGGGCATTCAAACTTTCTGTTAGTTGTACTAAATAGAATCGCCATCATGAACTGGCCGTCATAAAACCCTAGTTCTTTGAAGTTTCTTACTGGAATTTTATTGTTTTAATTAACTTATAATAAGACGTTTCGAATTGAGATATCATTTTCAATGGATTTAGTATTGTCGAATTTCTAATCACGTTTTCCTGACGAACAAACTTGTCAAACTCAGCACGTAGAATTGAATGTAAAAAGTTCAGTGCCAATATTAGAAAACGTTTCAATAAAGACAATCAATTTCAGCTTTAAACTTACCCAGCAAAACATATGATTGCTGACGCTAACCAGGTTAACGTTCCTGTAGTATAATTTGCTTCAGTTATAATTCCCTGTTGGCAATAAGGGCAGAACATACTAACTGTATCTTCACCAAAGTACTGTGTCTGTACTGGCACAGCCGTGGCAATAGTCACTGGCTGCGTAGTCGTCGGTGTGTAAGGGGCTGAAATTGGCTCTGTAGTATTCATAGTGTAATGGAATTCAACTTCACTTGGCGGTCCAAAGTTAGAGGTTAGTGTGCATTGATATTCGTGTTAGTTTTGCACCTGTTTGCGAGGACTGTGAAGTGACTCCAATAGTCGGTAGGCTTTCTCGAACATTACCCAATCACATGCGTCACACGTAGTTTAGAAACAACATAAACTAACTAGAGAAGCTATGAAATATTAATGCCTTATACTAATGTGTGTAAATCGAGAAACTACTATGAACTTAGCACACGTATTTTATGGAGAAGTAAAGAAAACCTTTTCAATATTGCGTCTTTATACAGTCCTCTCGCACCATCACGTGACGGTTTTTCCATTTATGTGGATAGAATTTCAAATTCCAGTAGAACATTTGACAACATTTGATCTATAAAGACAAAAAGTTTGTTCTCAAATGGCCTGGTTTTCGGACATATAATATGAGAGCGTTTACATGTTATGCTAATGAGCCAGAGGAGCTAAGGCAAGCATTGTACGAAGGCATGTACAATACGGACAATACGATGCACGACAGACACAAGTAACATAAAAACAACTTATGCTTTTTCAACAAAAAGTAAAACTTCTACAATAATCAGCTGATCGATCTTGCCTTTTCTCTGTGTATCACAACTTAGTACATTCCCAAGTTCAATGCTCTTTAGCAAAGCTCTTCTGGCTCATTAGCATTTTTTAGAACTTTTTAGCTTAATCAATTATATTATGTGCCCATGTTTAGTACTCATGATATTCTGTGCATTGCATAACATACAATCCCTCTTGTCTTTATAATTTAAGACGGATTTGAATTTGCGTTGATCTGACCCCCTACGACGACTTGTATGATTCAGGTTGCTTTGAAAATGGATTGTTTTCATGTGACGTCAAATCGCATTAGACCAATTGTATCCAGAAATTATATAAAAATCGTTACAGTACAATTCAAGACGATTTGCAAATGGTCGATGATTCGTAGTCCCTTTCAAATCCATTGCAGTCCCAACAACAACTTTCTGTATTGCTCGGCGTGGTCATGACTGGGAAGTCACGAGGCGTCATCTCCCGGGGGGGGGGGGGGGGGATGATCCGCTGAACAGGGTATGGTTTTTCGACCTTGGTGTCATGAACAGGGTATCCAATTCTACTCTACTTCCGATTTAATCCAAACTTTCTGTCATACTCAGGGCCCAAAAAATGAGAGAAATTATTTTGCATTCAGGAAATCGGCAGGAATAAGATCGTTGACTTCAAAAAAAGAGCAGCACGTGTGTCTGAATTGATATATTTATACAAATCATATAATGTTCGTAAACAATTGTAATTTGTCATAAACAGGGTATGGAAGTTAGGTATTTTTTGTCATAAACACCTACAAGATCCCAGCGGAACACCCCTACCCAGATCTGAAGGGAGTACCCCCCAGGGTCATCTCTCCTAAATGAAGTAGCTTTGGAAAATGAGGTCCAGAAATGAAAAGAGCATATTTGCAATTGGAAAAGGTGTACTGAAACAGAAACACGAGTGATTTTTCAGATTTTCTTTTTCCACACTAATACATAATAACTACTAATCAACCTCATGCTTGTAAAACCGGATTACATTCTATAAATATTAGAGATTGTAAAGCGCATTGAGACATTTGGTTAAATGCGCTATATAAGCACTACGTCTGTATCGCTGTCGTCTAAACGGTGTACAACTTATCATCACATTTTACAACTGTTTCTCTAGAAACACCAACGCAGTCCTATCTAGTATTTCTTACTAGTTTTCACCTCAGTTGAAAAATGTAAAGATTGTAGACCGTAAAATGAAGATGTTATACTCGTCGTGCTATTTTTAGATACTTGCAACCGCGCCTCCTGCAATCTGACCAATCACGGTCCTTCCCGAGAGAACTTCAGCTTAAAAATAGAATGAAAAGATCCCCTGATGAGTATGAGCTCTCTAACCTCATACTTTCTTGGTACACGTGCATATCTCTGTGCAAATGTCTAAATAAGCATGAATTATATGCATGTAAAAAAAAACTAGTCTCTTTCTCTTTATGGGTGATTTTTATTGAAATTTAATAATTATAATAATAACGAAAACGTTTCTGAAACCCAACTATAATACAATATATGAGCATTTAAACATGGTAATGATATAAATCAGTATTCTATGGTGTTTGTTGATATGTAGTTATAGTTAATGTTTTATAAAATAAAGATTTTAAAGAGGCTATCTCAACCACAATGCTTTGCATGCCTTTTTTATTATTTACATTCGGTTATTCTCAAGGCTAAATAAAATAAAAAAAATAAAAAAATCTTCAAAAATCAACCGACTTCCAATAAAGAACTCTTGTGAATTGTTTCTTTCTTAGGTGTGAGACGATGTGAAGAGGCCGCCATAAGGATATGATAGGCCAGAGGCACGCAAAGCATCTTGGTTGAGATGGCAACTAATTATGAATCACCCAGCCATTTATCTGATGTGCCAAGTGTATGAACTCCAAGGGCCAGTTACACTAAGCCTGAACAGTGCTATCCACCAGATAAATCCCTATCCAGTGGATAAATTCTAAAGAAATTGTATGCAGTGGATAACTTTATTCAGGCTTTGCAACCCGCCACAAAGAAATCAAAAACATGTACACAACATTTAGTGTGAAACATCTGGACTAAATTAACCACAAGCACTATGATGTCACATGTAAACAAATCTATTGTTTTAATGGTAAGAATCATGGGCAAAGGAGGGGATTCGACATCTTAAAATCAATGAAAAATAGGGTAAAAGTTCACTTATAATATTGGAACAAATTATAAGTATAACTACAATGCCAAATGTATAAAAGGAAAAAGTTTTCGCCAGAACTAGATGCATTTTTATTCATGTAAACAAGCCATGACCTCATAGTGCTTGACGGCAATTGTCAACTGGATAAGATTTATCCACTACAGGCTTTGTTCATCTGGTTTCAAGTAGACAGCTTTGACCAGCATTTTACAACTGACTCCATATCATGTATTATATAGACTCTCTCGCAGTCGGCTTAAGTGTTTGCCAGTAACTGCAAATACCCACCCTCCCCCCCCCCCAAAAAAAAACATGCACAAAAGAGCCGACTGTGATGGAGTCTATGCACTATATATTTCGATTTATAATATGCAAGGAAATAAAAACAGGTAATTTTTATACCTGTATAAAAGAAAGAATGCAAGCGAAATTTTAGAATACAAAAACAGCATCAACAACAACAAAACACTATTTGAAAATGCAACAATCTATAAAAACAAGAATTCATATTTCAGAATTATAAACCAAAGAAAAGTTCTGATGCATGAAGATGAAATTTCCATTCCATCTTATAAAAACATTTTATGGTCTGGTTGTATAAAAATTGGATAAAGTTGTGCATTGGATAAAGTTATCTACTTGAAATAATTTCTTTAGAATTTATCCAGTGGATAGTGCTTTCCGGGCTTTGTGCAACCTGCCCCATATCGCCAACTCATAAATACATATCTCTGAGTTATGGTATTAAATTATAATTATTATGATACTTTAGACTTTTCTACAAAAAATTACAAAGTTTTAAAACAAGGAAATATGAGATTATGGCTACACTGTATTTTGAACAAGGATACAACCTAATAAAACGTGTGCTCAGAAAAAAATGTACAATGTAAGAAAATGACAAAAGAACAAACAGTAAAAACAGGACAAGATACCTTTAAAAGGTTTAAAGAAAGCAGGATAAGAAATAAAGAAAAAATGACAACAAATTGATATTCCAAATCTCATATTTCCTATGAAACAAATTCAATGACTCTATAGTTATAATACATAATGTAGTTGTAATTCACATTAAAGATGTGAAAATAATAAAACAATACTTTTGTTTATACCAATAAAAATCACTTTCTCTCCAATGCAATGTTAAATGATTTCTTGTATTAGATCTTAGGTCCAGTTAATATTATTTTACTTCCAATAGTATTGTATCTTTTTTGGTGTTGCATTATCCTTTAGAGTTTTGTCTTTTATTATACTGGTAGACCATAGCTAGTTCACATCTTTAATTTTAATGGAAATCCAAAATTATTTTGTCTATAATTTTGATAGTTGACCAATGTACTATTTATGAGGCGAACAAAATATTTCCACATTGTCCAAAGGATTGCTTTTTCTGTTCACTTTTTGTCTTGCTGCTCTTTTAGCAGCAGCTAGTCTCTGTCTAGCAGCGGCACGCTGTTTTACTTCTAAATCTTTGATTTCTTCTCGTGATCTTTGTCTCGTTAAAGGGACTTTTCCAAAAGATGATTGTCGTGTTAAAGAATTTCTTTTTGTGAATGATGATCTTCGTGACAAGTCCTCACCATTTTCTTCTCTGGGTGATTTTTCTACCCAGCCGTTTTTTCTTAATTCTTCAATGTCATCAAACATTTTTGTAACATCATCAACCTTGAAAAACAATAGAATATTATTTAAGACATTGTAGCCATTATCTTTCATTTCATTGATCCAGAGCCTACAGACATTTGTGAACATCAGCGTCTGTGTGATATCTGTAGGTATTATTGGCGTGCGCCAGAGATGTTTCAGCAGTCTGATGGTTATCTGTAGGTATTATTGGTGCACACCAGCAATTTTCAGTTAGCGAGTTTATATGGCACATTTGAAATTTTTATTTATGCACAAAATGTTTGTAAAAAATAAAATTGTGTCTTTACATTTGTTTTTTGAGCAGTAATTATGTTTAAACATTGTATAATAATAAAACAATTATTGATGATAACCTGCCAATTACCTGAATCATAACCATATCCCAGAATCCAGCAAGATCTGCATTTGTAGGTCTTATTCCATTACTGTTTCCAATTCCCTGAATGAACGGAACATAATATTTTAATACTAAATTGACATGTTCAACATCAAGGACAAGTAATATTAATTGATATATTTCTTTGCAATCTAGCAGTCCCAGGTTCAATTGCCACTGTCTTGTCTGTGTCCTGATTTGGTGAATATATAAAATTTTTCAGTTATGCTTTGTATATAGCCAACTGGTTTGTTTCATAGCTAGTTGGCCCAATAATTACGTTTCCATCTATTGGTGTTTTAGTTTCTGGACATTATTTAGATTATCAAAATAACTTGGACCTCTGTTATCGCCTTGGCATACCCACATAAATGAACTTGTGCTTGCAAATGCAGCTAAGACCTTATTTGTTTGCTTAAATTTCAGAAAAAGGTCTAAGTACAGAACACTACATTACAATTAACTCCTCACAATGAGGACATTTGATCCATTTTTATTTTCTGACTTACTATTGCTTCAGAGACACTAAAAATAGAATTCAACTTACATACTGAGTGATCAAATTAAAACTTGTTTCTAATTGATTCACTCAAAGGATACATGCTAAAATGAATAAAAAAATGGTCCATTTGTTTGAACTTTAACACTCTTAGCTTAATGTTTTGCATCACATTCAAGCATCAAGAAGTAATACTTCTGTTTAATTGGTACAAATTGGTGGGTCAAAAAAAACAACAGCACATATTTGCATTGAGGTAGTCAAGCACGACGCCACTATACAAGACTTGGTGATGCATGGATGACCAAACTGCACTGAGTCAAAACACGCCACCTAAAAAATTATATTATCCTTCTTCACTAAATTTCAGTTGCAATTTCAAGGCCAACAAAAAGGTTATTATTATGCTCTATAGAAGAGTGATCATTTGAAGTTGTAAAACAAACTAAAAAAACATTCATAACAAAAAATATTATAGCATGATGCACAAATTCACTCATGTAGAAAAGAAAGCTTGACACAGCTAGAAAGGGATTATTTCATTGATGGGATTACACATTCATGTTTTTTAATGGAATAATCCTAGTTACTTTGTAATAATCAAAGTGATACACAGTTTTGCAGAAAAACAGTAGTTAGAGCAATCTTGAAAACCATATGCCGTTAAATTGCCATCAAGAGTGGATTGAAGAATCTGACACCATTTTGTGAGACTTTTTAAAATATCTTTCAATGATTATTCATTTGATTTACCTGACCCTAACTCTAATGTACTTTGCCATATATCAGCCTCAACATTGATCAATAGTATAATGCAAAGGTAATAAGCCATGCGGGTTTGGCTTGTGATAATGTAAAGTGGGCATGTGCAGAAGAGCCACAAAATAGCTGTACGGCCTCAAGAGTGGAAGATGCACAATGGCCTCTTGACAGACCTAAAGTAGTTGAATAAAAAACACCTCATATATCATACTGTTGCATTTCTACTCACCATGTTTAGT
Organism: Diadumene lineata; assembly: GCA_918843875.1. NCBI lineage: Eukaryota > Metazoa > Cnidaria > Anthozoa > Actiniaria > Diadumenidae > Diadumene > Diadumene lineata. The sequence goes on from OU974069.1 coordinate 36,980,708, forward strand.
TCACATAGCCCTTTAAACTGTTTAAACTTTTTTGTTGTTAGCAGCTTGGATTTCCCGATAGCTGCTCTGACTATCCCACAAACTGAAACAAATAAATGAAATAAATTCACTATTTACTCCAAGGAATATACAGGGATGAGCCGTGGGATCGGGTATGGTTTTTAGTTTGTTTGTTTTAAATAAGGCATACGCCATTACCTGAAATTGTTTTTTATTGATTTTAAATTTCATAATAATTATGAAAACAATTTTTAGCAGATGTTTTTTTTTTTCAACCATTACCATAATGATACCAATTTTCACAATAATTGCCTACTTGTATTAAAAATGGTGCTTTATTAAAACTTAGTGAAACATTTAATGTTTTAAAATGGGGGGAAAAATATGAAAATTGTCTGTTACAAGTATCAATATTATCATTATTCTGTGCAATGTAATTTTATGCAATCAATATGTTTTAGATCCATCAAGAAATGAATCAATCTTCTATGTTTTTTTTTTAATGATGTTTTGACTATAGGTCTCTTTCACACTCCCTCAAATTTGGTCAACTTCACAATCACTGCTAAAAACACATTTTATATCATAAAAATTTATTAGTAAGAGTTAATATTGATTATTTTCTACCAAATTGAAGATTAAAAATGTTCTCTATTTGGCAAAAACAATGCTTATTATTTTTCAAGTGAGGAAAGAAGAAGTCGTTTTTTATTTATTTTTTTTCTCATGGGATATAGTCAGAAACAGACTTCAAAGACTTGTTGATGAAATTAGGGCTTAAAATGCTCAAAATGCTCCAGAGAGGGAGAAAGGTAATCTGTCTTGAATGCAAATTACTTCATGTGGTGAGACATTCTTTGTAATGCAGAGTGAAACTATGAGAACACACACAATAAAAAAGAAATATTGGACACGTCTATATCTAAAAGTAATAAATGATATTCTATAAACAGTAATAAAAAGTAAGAAGCTATTTTGCATTTAGCAAATCCCAATCATCACAATAATTTGGAAATTGATTAATAATTTTATAGTTAGTATGCATAATCGAAGACATTTTATACCCAGCTTTAGTCGATAGACATGAATATATTATACAGACAGCAAGGGAAAAAAAAAACAAGTGCAATCAAGGGTACACCTGAAATAATATTGCTTGAATACACATATTTTTTAGATACCACTACAATAAATACCTAAAAATGTATACATTTTGGAAGAATAAGTAAGGGTGTTATCAGGTTTCAAATTTGTGAAGAATCCCATGCAAATCAAGATCCAAAACTGAAAACAATAATATTCTGAGATATGATAAAATGTTTTGTAAAATATTTTTATTGTGGATTAAACACTCCAATCAACTCCCCTCATTAATAGCAAATTATTGTTTCAGTCTTCGCAATAGGTTTCTTTGATTCACAAGTAGCACAAATAATGTTTTAACAATGACTCATTATTTGTCATCACTGTTTGTCATAAATCGTGACGCCTATTGAGGGGAATTCTGGCATTGAAATATTATTGTCGCTATTTCTTAGAGTAAAAATATGAAAGTCATTTTTTCCCGTTTAATTTGATTTGGTATGTTCCCATGTTGTTTATCGGTCAATACATTCATGTTTATCCATGGAATACACAAGAAATGAAGACCATGATGTGTTCCAAGTTTAATCTGCAGTCAGCAAGTGTTTGCATTAGCTGGTAATCCGATTTCTATGAAATATTTCCACTTTCTAATACCCAAACTGAGTGCATGACACAGTATTGAAAAATTAACATACATTTTAATGAAAAAAAAAAATTCAATGAATGCAAGATAATGTATGATCCAAGCTGGGTAGAGGAAACACACTCCCTATGATGGGATGCCCCACTCAAAAGTGATACCTTTTTTCAGGCTCCAAGTATGGAGAAGGGTTCCCTTTTTCAGACAACTGATTGGGAACAGGTTAGAAATTTGTGATGGAGTATCTGGAAGGCATGGGTACTTTTAGAACTTGTTTCAAACCAATGATAAAGGGGCACTTTTCAGGGCCACAGGTTTGGAAAAGGGTTAGACGCTGTTGATGGGGTACCTGAAAGGTTTTGTAAAGCCACCCAATTTTCTGAAATTTAGTGCTTGCATATAAAAATGAAATGATTTACCAAAATTTACAGTGGAAAAGGGTAAGATTCCAGTAACGAACAATCAATCACTGAACATACGCAACTCCAAAGAGTATATGAAAGCTATTGCTTTCTAGTTAATTGTGCATATTCCATCTACTGAGGAAGGTCTCAATATCACAACTGAAACGTCTAAAGATACTTAAAAGTAATCAGAGATCACTTTTATCCTCTTTTTCAGTGTGAAACCTGATTACGAAATCTTCAATTATAAGGTTCGGCTAGTTTGAGCAAAACATCCCTGTATGTAAATTAAGGTCCAGCGATACAATGTGTGATGCCATCATCTACATCCAGGGTTTGTGCTACAACTTTATTATGAATTTCAAGGGCTTTTCAAGCGCTTTTCAAGCACAAAACCTAGATTTTCAAGGAGTTCTATTTTACCATAACTTTGATTGCTAGCAACCTAACAGCCATATTTTTTTTTTTTTTTTTTCTTGTTTTACAGTAGTTTGAAATAAATAACTTGTACCTGCATTAAATGTAAGGAGTTTTCCAGGAGTTTTTGGTATTATTTCGATTTTCAAGGGCTTTTCAAGTGCACTTAACAATGTTTTTTTTTTTCAATTCCAGGGCTTTTCAAGGATTTCAAGGAGTGGCATGAACCCAGTACATTATATTTGATTATCAATTGTTACTAATAAATGGTTTAGGATGTAGCTACATGATGCATACTATGAAACAATTGGTAAGACATAATAATAATATCAATTACCACTGTGGTACATAGTGTGATTGTCAACAATGACTTCCTCTATAAACCTCTTAAACATTCACTCTCTACATGTAAAACCATACTGGCCATTGTTTGTGAACTTATGATGTCTTATGTGTGGTAAGATATTTGTCAAGATTAATGGAGGTATGTGCAGCAACTAGAATCATTATCCTAAACAACACTTACAATATTCACAATAACTCACAGAACTTTTTTCACTACAGTAAATCAGTTACAATTATTGACAATTTTTAAAAGTAAAAAATAAATTTTCATTTTTTTCAGATCTGTTTCATAAACTTTATAAACGTCAACTAAGTTGAAAAATTTTAAATTTACTATGCATCTTGACCAAGGGAGAGCAAAAAGATTAAAGGAACTTAGCCACAAGAGGTATGCTCATACTACTTTGTGTTTTCAATGTCATCATGACGGTCACCTAGATTATTCCACACTGTGAGGCATATTTAAGTACCTGTTTTTATTGTTTTACACCAAATAATGCATTGCACATGAACATTTTAACTACACCATGTGGTCCTCATCACACCACAAATCCCACAAGTCTATTTATAGCAAATGTTATCATCCAACCACAAACTGCCTAATGTACTGATCCAAATCCATTTTAAATGATTTTTAAAGCCCATAACTTTGTTTCTGAACACATAAGTATGGAGTTCTGAACTTCTGTTAGATTATAATTATTTACATAACATTATTTGGTAAGTTTACTGGTGGTTCAATTATTAATAGAAATTTAAGAAAATTAAAAATGAAGATTAACATGTTTGTTTGGAGAAAGAAATACAACTGATTTTTTGGTAAAAATATCACTTGAACATAAAGTTCGTTTGAAATTAGTGGTCATTGTAATTTATAACTTGGACTACTGTGAGAAAGTAGACATTGAAGAGTGTAAATGATTTCTGCAGCATACAGTCAATATACAGGTGATAAAATGCAAATATAATCAATAATAACAACCAGGGATCCTTCCCTTTCAATATTTCACAATAAGTATTACTAAAATATTTGATACTACGAAAACGTCAATAAAAATATATGCAAAATCAACTATTATTGGAAAATATTTGAAAAAGATGAAATCAAGGACTAACAACATGAGATGTTTTATAAGATGTGTGTTCTGTAGTTAAAAAAGGTTGGGGGTACTCGGTTCGGCTATTATGCATCTTAGCAGTGAAGAAAAGCTTTCTTGTAGTTTGGATAGCCCGCAGGGAAGCAAAAAATGCGAAAATAAAACATAAAAAACTAAGTATTGCCTAGAAACTAGCTCAAATTTAAGGTAGAAAACATATGCAAACACAACTAAGTTATGTGTATCAAGTGTTTAGGTAAATACATGAATAAAATGGGAAAGGATTTGTGCAGGAGTTGTATTTTTACATCACTAACTATAAAGTTATCATTAGCAGTTTCCAAGCATTTATGTTGCTGTAGTACATAATAATTGTATAAATTACCTTCCTCAGATGGAGAGTCTTCGTTCATCGCTTTTTCTGACGACTCACATAAATTTAATAATCGATCCGTTTCTTTCTTGACTACATCAAGGAAATACCTCCCATCTTTATCAATTCCATTAATTTCGAGCCTTTTTTGGAAACTATCAGTTAGTCCTTCCATCACAGAATCTTTTTCGCCGGCTACAACCGACGGTTTAATTGGTGATACATTTTCTTTATTTATCTCCATTATCGGCTCAGTTCTTCTCCCCTTTCGTAAAATTATTATAATTTCAGTTCTGTATTTAGCATTTCCATTAGTTAGCGGTTGTAAAGCAGCACTCATGACTGCTCTTTACTTGAAGAAAGCACAAACTTTTCTTGAGTAACTGAAACAAAAGACGCGATGTTATTACTTGAATATTTTCCACAGTTTCCGATAGTCGATGAAATGAATGAAGTTGTGAGTGTATTTTCCAGTTTGTCGATTATCACATCCCAAAAATATACGTGTAATCTTGTCAGGGCGATGTCGCTTATAATTTAAATTTCTCGATTGTCTTTTATGAGCAATTCCTAACGAAATCACAGTCGATCGAGGTATCGTACAAACTCGTCAAGTAAACATGGGCTGAAAGTCTTGTTTCAGCAGCTCCCAAATATCGTACATGACATAATTCGTGAATTATTAATTTCCAATCGATCGGTAGTAGCGGCGAACTACTATTAAAATGACAAACTCCCCGAAATATAGTTAAAATTGGCGTACGATTTGGCAATAAAGAAAGTACAAACGCACCACAATCGACGCCGCTTCAACGTGTTAACATCACAAAAGATCCAATAACTAGGAAACGTTTTTTGATCGCCTTGGAGAGCGAAGCGAACTTCATAAATACTTCGTTTGGATATAAATATGGCACTGGTTGATGTTATGAATGTACCGTAAATATATATGACTCAGCTGACCGGCTTACCCAACACACCAACATCCAACATGATAATCAGCTTGTCTGTTTGACTGACAATGATCCTGTCAAGATTGACGGCGGAAATGCGTGACTCTTATGATAATTAAATTGATTACTCTAGCGGGAAAATACGTTAAAATCGCGAAAATCTCAAAAGCACTAAAAGCATTTGAATCGGTTTAACTCAGTCATGCCAAATAAACAGTTATGAAATACATGATGCGTTCAATTTGAGTTCTTACATTTTATTTCTGAATGGCGCCATTCAACATTTATGACAAACGACATGCTTTGAGCGAATACCTTAGCACACCCACCTGAATCTCGCCCATAGTCGCCATTCCCATCAACATATAAGTAGGTTGTCAATGTTATGCTTTTACTTCAGTGTCGATAAGGAAGTTTTGATCCTGCAAAAACAATATTTTTACATCAACCGACCAAAGTCTTTGTACAAGCCCGTTGACACGTGACGTTCATCGTATTACGTTACTTTGGGCGTTTGACCCTGGATCCGAAATGACGTCACTTTTTTCAACACAGGAGCCCCAAAATCACAAAAATATAGTTGTTAAATAACTTAGAATAGCTTAGACCTCCTAAAGCTAACCTGTATCGTTGCCAAACATGCTAAAATACATAGCTTCAATTCTTCTAAATTTCAAGAAAAATTTTGAGTCAACAATGGGTGGAACAAAATCAGATTATGCAATCTCATTTTTGGGCTTCCTGTGTTCTGGAGAACAGCCAGTTCTCTTGAGTTCACGAGATACTTGCTGGACCATGTTTGCTAAATTGTGAGTTTATTGTGAATATTGAAACCATATTTACAATATAACAACATAAAGGTATACAATAAACATGGCTTTATCAAGAAGACTAGTTTTTACAAAGGTAAGGTATGAAAATGTTCATTAAAATAGCTGTAACTATTCCCATATTTTCGAGAACTATTCAGTTTGCAAATCGAGACTTCCATGGTCTTTGAAATTCTCTTTGGATTTTAATCTCTAATAATTAAACCTCTATTTGGAAATCGTTTTTACAATGGCTGTGAAAAGCTACTATAACTATTGTTTATCACACTCGTTGATCGTTGAAATAGTTTGTTATTGAAAAATGCTCATTGTTTTCTTGACAAATAGACCTGCAGCGTAATAAACGTTGCATATTTTTAGTGAGCATTCAATAGTAACCTGCTTGCTCCAGCTGGCTCTTTGATGACATTTTTACTACAAGTAATAATTTGATATTACTTAATTTGTAATTTCATTTCATTTTTAATTTTTTGAATAACCTGAAATGATCACTTTGTTTGTTTGCATAACGTAAGTTTTTTCCAAACTTGAACTCTAATTTTTTTCCTGTAAAAGCTAGGTGCCTACTAGCATTTTCCCACTAGCAAAGTCTCTATTCTTGATTCTTTCTGAGAAGAATACTTAGTATTGCTGCCCATTGATGTTTTGTCATGACGGAGGCAAAGGCTTGTAAATTTTGCTGGGCTATCAGCAGTCCAGTCAGTGAAACAAATTATCAAGACTACACAAGTTTGAGAATGTAATCAGATCTTTGCCAAGGATGTGTTAGTTCTAATGATGCATTTACCGACACTAGACAGAGACCAAAACAGATGAAGAAATCCATTTTGTACAAAATGTTTAAAGTTCATGCAACAAGACATCTTAAAGATAAACACTATGCAGTATTCTTTCTTTACAAAACAATTAGTCTACCTAGTAACCGGATTCAAGCAGAATGTAGACTAGATGCACACCTGAGAAAAAGAATGATTCATGATTCCAACTTTAAAGATGACTGCAGTGCTTCCAGCCAGGAAAAATGAGAGTTATGTACAACTGATCATTGAATTTCCAAGACATTTTTCCCAAAAGCTAGTCCCAACAACCTGATTCTGGACAGACGGTATGTTTGTTGCATTATAGAAGATTCCACAAAGAATATATAATATGGATGTTGCCAACTGTGCAGCTTTCTTTCTTAATTCATGAATTCATAATTTGTTTTCCTTTACTTTTTTCTTTAAATTTTTACCTTTTCTTTCTTTTTTTGTTTTTACATTTTTGCATATTTGTTCCCCCTCAGTCTTTTTAGAGGGGGACATTGGGTTTGCGGTGTTGCGGTGTTGTCCTTAATTTACGTGCGGTGTACGGTGAAATGAAAACTTTTTTCGGAGTTGCGATTTTAATCCAACGAAAATGATTTTTTACATGTGACTCATGAAAAAATGCGGTGACAGTGTTTTGTTAAATTTTTTTGCGGTTTTGCGGTGTTCACCATCGATTTTTTGCGGTGTTGCGGTGTTCGATACTCCCCAATGTCCCCCTCTTTTTACTTGAAATGTACATGCATGCACCATAATTTGTTTGATTTTTTATTTGTTAGTTGTAGATAACCGAAAAAGTGAAAAACCATAACAAATTAATGATTTCAGAATTATTATTACCTATCCAATTATCTACGTTATACTTAGATGGTACATAAGGGCTCCAAATCAATTATTATTAAAATCTGGTTCATAAAACAATTTATGCTAAAAACATTTTTGTGTTGATCATTTTTAAAATTGCTTATTTTTTTGCAAGCTCTGAAAGTTTAGATGGAAGGCTACATTTTTTAATTTTTCTGACCTTTTTTGTTACTGTTCATGCAGTGATGAATGATGGGCTTTATAATTAACATCCATATAAAAAATTGTGTACAGCTATCTGAATTTTGTTAACAGGTAGAATTTCATGAATTATCATGTTTGTACATTTAACCTGTAAACTAATTGTCGAGTAACAAAACAGACAAAATAGATTCAATGAAGATAAGTTTAAATAATAATAGAAAGATCACTAGATTTTCTCTATAAAGGCAGTACCTTTCAACAGATTAATCTAAATTTAGCAAACTATAATACTAAACAGTCTAAACAGCTAGGTAATTTTAGGTAGGGATTTTTCTACATTATCACAGACACTGTAAAAAAACATGAAAATGTACAAATAAATTTGTAATCATTGTAATGTTTTTTCCTCCTAAATTAATTCAATGAACTAGTGAAAACAATCATTCCTTTTTTTAATATAATATAAAATGAACAACTTACCCTTCAAGGTTGCGTTTTGTTGAGTCAAAGCTTGAAAGATCTTTTTTTTTTTTCACTTATACAATGGCTGAATGCTTTGTATGTGAGCAACAGGTGTTCTATGTGTCTTGTCTCGAGTGTTATGAATCAAACCAATCCTGTTATTGTTCAGAAATCTCAATAATTGATAAGGGCATGGCTATGGATTTTGGCTTCTTGGAGTGTTACTAAATGAATAATACCTATGTATTGAAAAAAATAAAATGTAATTATGTGTAGTGTTTTATTGAAATTTTGTTACAGAAAAGATGAATTTCTCTTGCACTAAAATTTTATTTATAATTGCAGTTTATCTAATTCTTATGTTTTATTGTTTGTGGTGTTAAGCTTTCTTCCTTTACCTTAGATCACCTATTTTTTGTTTCTTAATTTGAAATTGTTGTGATTGTACTTTAATTAAAAAACTAAAAATCGTTTTATTAGTAACAAGGATTGAATTATTTCCAAAATTGATTAGGTTTTAAATTACTTTTCCTACAACCACAACCATTCAGAGTCCATTAAAGGTCAATTTAAATAAATATCATGTAATTATGTAAATTATGTCAAAGAGAATTGTTAATGAGTATTCTGACTCTTAGACTTGATATAAAAATAATATAAAAAGAAGTATAACACTGAAATATTTTCACGCCCTGGGAACTAGTAATTGAAGATAATCATTTTGGTCCATTCTCCCTCTCATAAGCAAGTCATATTGACACCATCATCACTCTGTAAATTAAGATTTTTTGATGGAAAACTATGATGGTTCTTAGAAGTCATTTACAGAAATTGAGTTCATACAGTATCAATTCTACAGATACTTGGTCTGACGGTCTTGTATCTGTAAACAACTCTTTCTCATTCTGTAAACTTTCAATTCACTAAATATTTTACTGATATTGCTTTGAGGTTGTCTTGTCTTCAGTGGGTGAGCTCTGCTCTGTCCACCATTGCTAAATACAATACAACAAACTACAAATCAAATAGCAGATTTATTCAAATTTAATCATTCAATATCTCTATATGAATAACCTTACATTGCAAACTATAATCTGGGTAACACTATTTACATTGTGCACACCAGGGGTGGGCGGCATTCAACATGGATAGCGCTATCCCACCAGATAAATCCCTATCCCGTGGATATATTCTTATTGACTGTTTGTTCTCTGGCCTGAGTTTTGTTCTGGACCAGATTTGGCATTCATAAGTCATTACAGCCAAATTAATTGTATTCATGACCTACTATTTTAATTCTTTATTTTGACAGGGTTGTTTCCATGAGGGAGTGCATCATCCTCCAAAGGGGGTGTACTAAGTGAACATGAAATGCTGAGGTTATTTTGAAAAAAATATTTGATGAAACAAGGACTTTAAATCCTTCCAGGAGGGGGTACACACCCCCTGCAACCCTCCCCCCAGATCCGCCACTGTTTGATACAACCTTTTATTGATTGTCAACCCATTTTAGGGGCAGAGTTTATTTCTAATTAAACAATAACAGCTACAATATGTTAATGGCATGTAATGGAAACTCTACACTATGAAACTAGTTGATGGTTCAAAGATGACCAAAATCAAAAGATTTGAAAGAGAGGGTCATGAAACAAATGTGGCTATTATTATTGTATAGGGCAAAATAATACACTTTGATCTTGTAAAGTTTTTTAAAAAATTGACAAGAAATTCCTTAAACAAATAAATCATTTTGTTTTTTGTTGTTGTAGATTTTTCAGCAGTGTCCAAGGGTTTTAAGTTCAAGGGTATTTATACTCAATGCATCAACATGGACAGGACAAGAATCCTTGAAAGATGATGATCCGGAAATGTACAGTTTGATCAACAAAGAAAAAAAGAGGCAACTTAGAGGATTGGAACTTATTGCTTCTGAGGTGACTTTCATGATTAATTATAATTTTTTAGGCATGTAATGAATTACTTTATAACATAGTTGTTGTTAACTGTTAGTAACATTTTCAAAATATAAAGTTGGTTAAAGTAACCAAATTTAACGTCAGTCTCTTAAGCCAACGCTAATCTTCCAGAGAGCTGACTGTGTGCTCATTTTGCTTCCATCTTTTCATCAATGCTCAGTTTTATGAGTATTTAAAGCTATAACTACAAGCTACACAGTCTGATCATGAACAGAAAGAGGTTGAAACAATGGTGTGAGGTCACCAGGAATCAAACTTACTCGGGACCTCTCACACAGAAGGCCGCACAATAACCAACTACTCCACCCTTAAACTTTAAATTCTCTTGCAGAATTTTTGCAGCAAAGCAGCTTTAGAAGCTCAGGGCTCATGTCTTAACAACAAGTATTCTGAAGGCTATCCAGGACAAAGGTATCAATCACTGACTATTGTTCATTAATTTCACTATAAGTTGAAGAACAAAACAAAAGATCATCACAAAGAACCAAGTATCAAAGTTTTATTAATTGACTATAAAAAAAACAATGAAGTGTAGATAGATAGATAGATGGATGTGGCCAACTTGATCCAGAGTCACAGATCGTGATCTGAATTGCTCTGGATTTACAAGTGTGTTGAGGGGACATTTGACAGACTGCTGATAAAGGCGCTTAAAGCGGGTTAGTGCCCCCATGGTTAAGCGGCTGAAGTACATGCACTGAGGATGGTCGTGCCTGCGTCCTCAGTGGTTCTTTAACGTCCACAACTGGATTAAAGTAGAGTAGACGGGACCTCTGATTTTACCCGAAAGGATGTGAAGTTCTTACCATTTGCAGATAGAGAAACAAAGGCAGCAACTTCTCAATTATTTTAAGACCCGAGTGTTGGTCTGGCCAGGGCTCAAACCCGTGACCTCCCGCACAGTGTCTGAAGCTCTACCAACTGAGCTAGCTGGTCGGCGTTGTGGCATCATAACTTTATAGTGTTGTCAAGGCGAGTCTGAATGCTGTAAAATATGTAGCACATATGCACTCCCTTCACAACATTCAGACTTGTCTTGGCAACTTTAAGTTATGACATCACACTTTTCTTATAAAATTTTGGCACACTTAACCAAAATGTGCAGTAAATCATTGGATAAATTGAACAATACTAAATTCTATGTATTGATAATTTTTTATCCAGTGGATAACTTACCGATGTATCAAACATTTCATGCAACTGCTGTTGCTAGTGGTATTGAAAACGATAACCTTTCATATTTTTATGATTTCATTAGGTATTATGGTGGAAATGAAGTGATCGATGAGATTGAGAGATTGGTACAACAGAGAGCATTAGCAGCATTTGGTCTTGATCCTAAAGAATGGGGAGTCAATGTACAGCCCTACTCAGGTCAGTAGCTGACCTATTTGATGATTAGCTAACTGATGAATACTGAAAGAAACAAATGAGTGCAATTTGACTCTTTGAAAAACAAATGAGTATAATAATAAATATACTTGCAAAAAATTCAACCATTTTGTTGATTTTTAAAAACATTTGGTTTAGATTTTGATTCAAATTCAAACGAGCGAGCGCCGATGATGGTGTGATGATGTCGTCATCTGGCAGGCGCTCAATGCGAAAATTGAAAACTTTTCAACGAGATCTTGCTCAGATTTTTGCAAATTTCTTGAGTATTTTTGTAGAATTTTAAACTTTTTGCAAATAGAAATATGTAGAAAATTAAAATTATTCTCTAGATACTAAACATTTCCAAAAACTTTAAGTTTTAGGACATATTTTGTCTTTTGAATCAAGTTGTAATTTGCACTGGTATTACAAATTTCTGCACTGGTGTTACAGCTTTCTGCACTGGTGTTACGTCTGAACTGCACTACTCTCGACCAATCAGAATCAAGAATTTTTTGCAAGTATATTATTATCACTGTAACATATTAGACTGGAATTACTTTGATTCAATTCTTGCTATGGACATAAGATATTTTTTCTCTTCTTATTTATAAAGCAAATGAAACAAATCTTTATAATAATATCATTATACAGTAATCAATAAATTTGGTGATTATCATTTTCAGGTTCTCCGGCAAACTTTGCAGCATATACCGGTTTATTAAAACCTCATGACAGAATAATGGGATTGGATCTTCCTCATGGTGGACAGTAAGTAAAATGATTGAGACTAGAGTTACTTAATCTAGTTTTATGACCTCATGATCTTCAAAACTATTTAGATTTATCCACAGATCTACTGATGAGACATCTGTGTTAAAAGTATATCTTCATATAACAAATCAGCCCCTTCCTCCTTTAGCCCTTTATTATGTCCTCAGAATTTATAATTATACAGTTTGCTTTCACAAGGCATCTCTAGTAGTTGTGAGTTCAATATTATGGTAAATTGGTATACCACTTCAAGAGAGAAGAAAAGTTCAAATACTTCCAGATAATTATCCAGATGCAGAAAAGCTCCAGCCTCCTTGTCATCAGATATCACCAAATAAGTCCATATATACTGTGTAGCGTTTATGTGGATAAGAAATATTAATCCACTCAGCCAACTCTGTGTGTATCTACCCTCTAATAAGATATCTATTTTTTATTATTTTCATTTCAGCTTGACACATGGCTTTATGACTGATGCAAAGAGAATTTCAGCTACCTCCATTTACTTCGAGTCCATGCCATACAGGCTGAATGCAAGTTTTATTATTATTACAATAAACAAACATGTGCCTCCTTCATTTGATATAATTAAAATTTACCTTTTGTAAATGTTCAACGTTAAACATTCAATGTTGCTAGATTCATTTTTGTTTGAGTGGGAAGCCGACTGTATCTTATTGCAACCACAATTTCTAAGAAAACAATCATTCACATTTTATGCCATAGCAGTATCCTAACTGTACCATTTCCCGCTCGTTCGAAAAGGACTCTATTGAACTAAAGCCTTTTTCCACAGGAGAGTACAGGGTACATTGATTACGACATGCTAGACAAGACAGCCAGACTATTTCGACCTAAATTAATAATAGCAGGAGCAAGCGCATATTCAAGACTTTACGAATATGAACGCATGAGAAAGGTAAATGTTGTTAGTTTGTCATTTCTCATTTCATTTTACTGCATTTTTTTGTTTTCTAAAAACTCAAAAACTGGAATGCTTATTGCCATTATTTTGTTCTATTACTCCTGTCAATCAAACTTTCCCTTTCTAGCTGGGACAACTGGCCTCCATAATTATAAACATGTCCTTGCTGGACTAAATTAGTCTTTGTTTTGTTATTGTTATAATATACTCTATTTAGATCATTACGTATTAACCATTTCTGTCTTCTTAGATATGTGATGCATCCAACTCAATTCTTCTTGCTGATATGGCTCATATTAGTGGACTTGTCGCAGCTGGTGTAAGTGATACTATTGGGTGGCTATAAGATAGTCGGGTGGTTAGAGCACCAAATTGTTTAGTCATGTGACCTGGGTTCTCTTCACAGTTTTGACTGGTGACCAGTACTGTGACACTCAAAATATGCAAATGTGTCAAAAAGCACAGTGCTCATGGTCCGAGTGTCCTAACTGTAATATGTTGATCTATCTGTTTATTCAATATCTCTTTGACAATCAGGTTATTCCAAGTCCATTTGAACACAGTCATGTTGTGACAACAACAACACACAAGACTCTTAGAGGTTCAAGGTATTTGATGCATAATTTCATGATCAATAATAAAATCTTATTAGCTTCTGAACCTTTTCAGGGTTGTTAAGATGTGAATGTCTTACTGTGCAATAATATGTTTGATAATTTGACCACTTATAATATTATTCATATATATTATGACTACCTTTTAAGCCAGTCAGCACAATGTTTCTGCTGCTCAATTGCTGATTGGTAGGTAAAGTTAGTTGTAGTATGCAATTAAGTTATCATTTCAGGGGCCGCACGAGAGGGGGGTGCTGAGGCGCTATAGCCCCCCTAATAATTCTTCTGACATTTCATCAAATATCATTGTAACCATGAGAAATACCTTTTCTCATAGTGAAATTATTAAAAATGTAAATATTTGATGTTTGAGCACCAATCTATTGTGTTCTCAATGCTTCTCAGAATGCGGGAAATCGCAATTCCACAAGAGTTATATTTTCAAAATTTTCTGGGGTAGATATAACTTCCGGCTTTGGCGATCCTACGCTCCCCCCCCCCCCCCCCCCCCCCCAATCCAAAATACCTGGTGCGGCCCCTGCATTTTACATACTTTTGAATGTTGCACTGTTACAACTAGCTGCCAGTGGATTGGTGGGTGAAGTACCATATTGTGTCAAAAATTAATATCATATAAGATTGATATAAAACTGTGTTATTTAAAGTGAGTTCATTTACCTAATTAGTACATTATTCTTCTGTTTAGAGCTGGCATGATCTTTTATCGGATTGGGAAAAAAGGAGTAAACAAGAAGACTGGAAAACGTATCCTTTCTACATATGTTTATGTCAACATTAAATAGGGTTTGCAGAAGAATCCAATGTCCAGATCCAGCTTCCAGCCTATTGGCATGTCTTGATTTAAAGTCTAGCAGAATTGTTTTAAGTCATGACAGCTGAAGAGTAATAGGTGGCAATGAACTAGTGGCATCTCAATCTCAGGCCCTGAGTAGGTGAAAGTCATTTGCTTTGGATGTCCAGCTAGCTAGAAGAATTATGAATTCTGGTGTCAAACCACCACACACAAACCACAACTGCATTATAGGCAACACTTTTATTGAAATGGTGTTGGGAGAGTGCCATGTAGCTGTGGATCCAATGATTGTCTAGACTACCAATGAATAAACTATTGTGCTATCTCTTCATTAATTGTCTCCTGAGACAGAAGGGAACTACATTATATGGCCATGGAACTGATCAAGGAAGATTAGCGTGGAACTTTTGTATGTAGGTCCAGTCTGTTATTTTCACAAGAATCAAATCAATCTTTGACAAGCTATAGTTTCTGATGGCAGCATGTACACCAGTGAATAAATAATTGATAACAATCGCTATGCTGTGAATCCTTAACCTTTGTTCAGCAATCATGTATGACTTTGATAAAAGGATTGACTTTGCTGTTTTCCCATCACTTCAAGGAGGACCTCACAACCATGCTATAGCCGGTGTAGGAGTGGCCTTAAAACAGGTACATATAAGAAAACTTTCTTCTAATGTACCATTTTTTCATGAAGGCTCTTTATAACTTGTGGATTTTTCAAATTTTGTTTGGGTTTCAGGCTACAGAGCCTCATTTCAAGGAATACCAGCTACAAACCATGAAGAATGCCAAGACCATGGCTGAAAGTTTGGTAGCTAAGGGATACACACTAGTCTCAGGTACAAAATAGTGTTGTAGGTTAGGCTATCTGTAGATTGTATAGAGAGATGCATATATTTGGGTGATAAGTGTGACTCAAGTCACAAATCATGAACTATTAATTAATTATTAAAATTATTCATTAAAATAAACAACCAAGAATATAATACTCCCTGGCTCAGTGGGAAGAGCATTGGACGACTAAGTCCTTTCCAAACAAAATTACTCACTCAAGAAATGATATTAAATTGCTGTCTTTGTAACTAAACCTGCAAATGGTCAGAATTTCATTTTTTCTTGGACATATAAGGGCACCAAAGGTCCATGGTGTACTAACCTCATAGTAGCCCCTATAACCGACCGCCACCCAGTTGGCTCAGTTTGTTGAGCATCAGTCTATTGTGCAAGAATAAAAATAATAAAAATAATTGATAAGAAATTGCTGCCTTTGTAATTGAAGGGTTCAGAGCGAAAACGGCGTAAGTGCATTTTAGGATAACTTTTTCGAATTTTCGAATTGTCACCAAATCAATCAAAAAAGGCATCTAATGACTTATTTTGGTCTAAAAATAAACATCTTCTATTTTTTTCCGAAGAACTTGTCCGAAAAAGGTGTAATTCGGCCCGTAGTTACGCTTTCGCTTTGCTTGACAACCGTTCACTCTTGCGTGAAAAGCACAAATTTGTATAGGACGATAAAAATACCCGAGTGAATATGCATAAGTACAAATCTTAGAGTGCGCGCACTAAATAAATACCAGTAAATAGTGCTATTTTATGCTAATTCTATTTTTTTTTTTTTGTTTGTTTGTTTGTTTGTTTGTTTGTTTAATAAGTGCTATTTAGTAATCTCGACATCAGTGTTCATGGGGACAAATAAACCTATTAATATATATGTATTTTTTGGCTAAAAACTTGGCCTTCGAGCAAAAAGTTTCATATCCTAAGAAAATTCAGTCCTTCTTCTAATCTTATGCAAGTTTTTCAAGTTTTACTTCATTCTACTTACACCGCTAAATCACTACGAACATGCCTATTTCGAACTACACGTGTTTTGACAAAAATACCACTGCAATGCATTCTGGGAAATCAACCAAATTTTCGGCAGCCGTCATAGCCTCCCCCCATTTCAAGTTTTTTTTAGAAGTCTAACGCTACCTCGGAATTCTGCCGAATTTTCAGGCTTGTTGTGTTCTTTGATCGCCAAAACTTGCAAAAATACCCGCGGCAGTCCGAGAATTTGCCTCTAAAACAGTCTTTAAGTGATGATTTCTTCAACGGTTGCCAAGATTCACGAGTGCGAAAAAAACACTAATTTTTACTCGAAATCATCTCACCTGCTTGATTTCTTTCAAACAGTAGACTCATCACAACTAGAAAGCTTAATGATGCTTTTCCAGAAGCGTTTAGAGGCAAAATAATAGCAAAAAACAACGACAAAATCGCAAATGATGCGACTTTGTCGAAGTCCTGATTAGACTGAAAACCAGTTTCAAACGTGTTAAACATGTTTACCAGTTTCATGCCTCCCCAGTAACACAAAAACACAGGAGTCTTGATCGAAGCCATAAAGAAACTACCCTAGACGAGCATAAGGTTTGTACGAGTCAAAAAATCCCTAAAATCGCCAAAAAATGTCATTTTTCTGACAATTTCTTCGGAAAAAAATAGAAGATGTTTGTTTTTAGACCAAATTGAATTGTTAGATGCCTTTTTTTGATTGATTTGATGACAATTCGAAAATTCGAAAAAATTATCCTAAAATGCACTTACGCCGTTTTCGCTCTGAACCCTTCAATTACATCCACAGATGGTTAG
The DNA here is from genome assembly GCA_918843875.1 of Diadumene lineata. Classification (NCBI taxonomy): domain Eukaryota; kingdom Metazoa; phylum Cnidaria; class Anthozoa; order Actiniaria; family Diadumenidae; genus Diadumene; species Diadumene lineata. Next base: position 36,998,249 of record OU974069.1, read on the forward strand.
AATTTATATATACTTAATATATACTTATATATATATACTTAAGCCATTTTCGCTTTGAACCCTTCCATAGTTAGTGTTTATGCCCCCGTTGTCAGTGAGTACACACACTGAGGATGGTCGTACTTGCTCGATACTTGCATTCTCAGTGGTTCTTTAATGTCCACAACTGGATTAGAGTATAGAGTAGAGGGGACCTCCGATTTTACATCGTTATCCGAGAGGACACAAAGATCTCACCATTTGCAGAAATAAAGGCAGCAACTTCTCCTTAATTATTTTAAGACCCTGAGTGTTGGTCCAGCCAGGGCCCGAACCCGTGACCTCCCGCACAATAGTCCGAAGCTCTACCAACTGAGCTAACCAGTCGGTGGTTGAGCTTTCTGGATTGGACTAACCTGTTAAAATATCATTAAACAAACAAATCATATTGTTGGTGGTACACAAAAACAAACAAACCAGAAAATAACAAGATGGATTATGAATTACACCTCAATCATACACCGTATTCAATATTTTGTCTAATTTGTTTCAATCTTTTAGGTGGAACAGATAATCATCTTGTGTTGCTTGATCTCAGACCAAAGGTAACAGCCTACTATAAAATTGAAACTGATTATTTCGTTTGCCACCAAGCTACTGGGACTTGTAACACAAGTTAACACAAGTTACAATTTATAACATTTGAATTTGTGTTTTATTGGCGCTATAGATATGCAGCTTCGCCTTGTATCTATATCTGCCAATAAAACACTTGTTCTGATTTTATAAATACTACTTATTGTACAGTTGATATAAAATGCCTTTGGCTGTGCATACAGACTTCCTACCATATATAGCTATAATACTTAATAATATGCTAATGTGCCAACCAGAAGAACAATTAAAACCTTTCAGTAGCTTTTGTGAAATATCGGCCCATTGCTGACTACTGTCATGTGTATGAATGAAAAAGTGTCTGTTTTAGGACAATGAACAGCTTGATCTCTGATTCTGAAGAAATATTATATAGAACCAGTTCTCATTATTGGAGACTACTTCTTACTATCATGAACCCCTTGTCATGGCCTTAAGGTTGTTAATTTTAGGGTAGCTGGTCTGTTTATTGGTTTTTCAAATTAATGTCTTCAATCTTTCAGGGAGTTGATGGAGCTAAGGTAGAGAAAGTTCTGGATGAATGTTATATCACAGCCAACAAGAACACATGTCCAGGAGACAGAAGTGCTCTTAAACCAGGCGGGCTTAGATTAGGTATGTTTTTCGCAATTAGCAGGTGAAATACAGATCATTAAATGATTGTAATAATTTTGTTTTAATGCGTTGTTTCTCAGTTTCTCAGCATTGTACTTTGGGTTTGTTCAGGAACTGCATTTCCTCTTGTGTAGGAATGATTTTCCTAGCAAAAATAAATTAAAATGTAAAAAATAATTTGCCGGCCATGTTCAAGAAAACTCATAGCGACTGTAGTTTATGGTATGGCCCTTCTGAGTAACATCATTGGATTGTGGCTTAAAACCACTACTATTGTCTCTGTTCTCAGATGAATATTTATCTCTTGGTTATGTATTACTGATAAGTACATGTGCATTGCTTCCACTAGGATCACCAGCCTTAACATCACGCAACTTAAAAGAAAGTGATTTTGAGAAAGTTGTTGATTTCATTGACGCTGGTGTGCAGATCACTATTGAAGCCCAGAAGTCTAGTGGTAAGTTATCAGTGAGACTTGGCTTGACAATAGTAATGATGAATAGAATTTTTCATTCTTCTTCTTTGATCCCTGAATTCCCTTCACCAACTCATGTAAATTCTCTTTATTGCTTCACTTAGGAGAAGAAACCAAGAAATTCCTGGAATTTATCAAGACTGACTCTACCACACAGGACAAGATGGCTAAACTGAGAGCACAAGTGGAAGAATTTGCCAGTGGATTTCCAATGCCAGGCTTTGATGATCGCTAACTGCTCATTATTCACTAGCTTATTATGCGCATCAGTCACTGTCCATTTGATTTATAAGATCAATATTTTATAAACACATCAGGACAACCACAAAATAAAAACCTAAAAATTAACAAGTAGATAACTAAATCTTATCTGCACTAAATAGTTAAAAATTGTTTCACACTAATGTGGCATTCACTCCAATTATTGTGAGAACAAAAGTAAATTTGAATACAATAATTTGAAAAAATGTGTGTCAGAGTACTGCTTATTTATTTCTAGTTGCTGGAGCAAGAAATGAATGTTATTCAAACCCCCAACACGTACTTACTATGAAGCTTCAACTGTTCTGTTAATTTTGGAATTGCTCAGTAATATGATAAACTGACTCAAATATCAATTTTACCAGTATTTGTAAAATTTCCTCTCAAATCATATTATTACTGAGTAATTATTACTCCATTTGAGAAGTCATTCAAAGGCCTCTAATGTTAACATAACTTTAAATCTTTGTTAATCATGTTCCAACCAGGCTCCTATTCTGCAAAGCCATGTATGGTGATTCTGGCATGACATGATAGATAGTATTGTTTTAAATGGTGCAATTACAGAAACTTTTACCCTGCAAGCATAGTCTTCTTTAACCTTCCCCACGAGAGAGAGAAAGGAAAGAAGACTCTGCCGAAAACCAGTTGCTTTCAATTTGAGCATGCGCGGCGGTTGCTTAGAAACGAATGACTTTCAACGCCTACTCGCTGAAGCAATATTTCCGGATCCGGTTATTTTCTTGCGGTTTACGCTTACTGTCACTGATTAGGTGACAAAACTATCAAGTAAGCTTGGTTGTTTATGCAAAATGTAATGTCGCGTACGCCATCAAAATCCTTGTTTATAGTTTATAATTCCACTGAAGAAATACCCAAAATCGAGCCAGTAGAAGCAACGACAAAAATAAAACGTGCCTCTGTTCCGTGATGAGAATAATTCGCCGAGTGACGAAATCGTTACTATGAAACGATGTTCGAGTCCACATTCTAGTAAATAAAAGTAAAAAAAACATGCCTGAGAGCAAATTTATTAAGGGAACACATACTAGTTACGACGCTGAAGTTTCTGGCTGTATAGATGTGACGCCTTTGTAGCGACAAGAACAATAATCCAAGCAAGACGTTAAATATAAAAACCGGTTTATCCGGAAGCAAAACTTGTTCTGAGTAGCCCCGATTCTTGGGCTATCAGCACTTCAAAGAAACGACAGGGTTTCGGCAGAGTCTACTTTCCTTTCTCTCTCTCTTGGGGGAAGGTAAAAGAAGACTCTGCTCGCAGGGTAAGAAACGTTTTGCAAATGAATCCAAATTATCCTACTTGTCCACCATTTTCTTAAGAGACCTACAGCATTTGAATGACCTTAGAAATCTATGAGTTAACCACCAAGTCCAATATTTGATAATCTTGAAAAGGAGAAAATGTCCTAAAGGACTACTTTGTTAGGTCTCGTGTTCCTTTTAGTTTTGGATGGCCTCTCAGTTTTCAAGACATCAAACCTCACAGAGTCATGAGACTAAGTTCAACCAGACAACTAACTGATTTGTGTCTATGCAGCACAAAGACAATAAACAACAAGTTTACAACAACAGTTATATTTCAACATTGTATTTATTACAATCAAGATAATGCTTTAGAGTCAATCATTGTAGTCATCATTCCCTTGTTTGGTGAACATACATTCCCTTGTTTGGTGAACATACAACTCTGGTCTTTGATGGCATCATCTTTATTGTAACAACAATACTGTACTGGGATTAATGGAACTGAAATAAGGAACATATCCACCATTATAAGATAGGCAACTCAAATCCATAATTGTACTTAAAGTTACTGTCCAAGTCAGTGAATAAAGTTACGCTTTTTTGTTTTTGTTTGTTTGTTTGTTTGCTAAAAAAATCAACTTATAATATTCATTACAAATATATTCAGCACAAATATTCATTACAGAGACCTTATTTGCCATGGGTCAAAAACCTGTTTCCATCTAATCCAAGTTCTATTTGTTACATGTGACAATAAAATGTAGTAACTTACGACCAATGACAGAACATGTAACACCATGTTCTGTCCTGGAGTTTGTTATGCAGTGTAACACGGTATACTCACTTTTTGGAAACCAATATCTTTGGCATACTGCCTGAAGCATCTACGGCAGATATTTAAACCATACTTGCGAATTATACCATGATGGTTTGAGCAGACACGGCTGTATAAGAAGAGAATATGTCAGTGGTACGGTTACAGAAAAAGTCTCCAGATTTCAACTTTTGAGGATGGCAAAATTAATGATCTTTGACACACAGCTCGTGAATGAGTGTTACAAGTCCTGGTTTGTTCATCAAATGAACATAAATGGCCATTGTTCACCCACTGAATCTTATTTCACTTTTCAGTCCACTGAACAGCAATGAAAAATGTGGTGAAATGTTCAGAAGGTGGACATATCATAGTTTGACTGGGGCCAGTTAAATATAGAGAATAATAGAAAAAGAATAATTTATATTCATTATTTTCTAACAAACCTGGTTTTAAAATATGCGTTTTAAAAAAGCTCAAAGTATTTTGGCCCAAGGTCGACAACGTGGAAAACAAAAAGAACTATAAAAAATATATTTTGCTAAGTTCAGAGGCAGAGCTGGTTTCGAACATATCTAAAGCAAAACTATCGACCCTAAAATTGACCTCACATTTGTCATTTCATAATTCAAAACCATTAAAATACAGTACAAAAGATTTACCTTTATCAATAGAGCCTTGAATTGCTCCTGTTTTACAAATATTATCTATGCATTTTAAGTCATATCGATTTTACAATGCCCGCCATTTTGAATCACGTTGATCTTTTTAAAACGGAAAATTTCTCCCGAAAAAGCCTCAAACATTAGTAAAAACTTGACTAAATTAAGTAAATTATACATTAAACTTTATTTTGGATATAAATTGAGCGTAAAAACTTACCAGGAACGTGAGCCAGGGCCATAACCACGAGGATGACTAAACCAAATGTTTGAGTGACCCATGTTGAAGAATCGCAAAGAGAAAGAAAGCATGTGCACTGAGGCCGATATGCATCACGGGAGACAAAAAAAGTTACTAGGGGAGGGAGGGCTGACTAGATAAAACTGCGCATTTTAGGAATTTTCATTTTTCAAAATTTTTTTCGCGATGTTTTTTATACAAAAATGCTTTAAATACTTACATTTCATTTGATCGAGTCGAAAATTTTCAAACTTGCTCAGTAAACTAAAAGGAAGGTTATTTTTAGCAATGATCCCATATATCGCGGGCTCACAAATATGATGTGGCGAAAGCGGTCATTGGTCATACATAAATAAAAATTTCAAAATGGAGAACTTGTAGACCGGCCTTTCTCAACAACAATGTGCTCTAACAACTGTATATGCTGGTTCTTTGTTGAACGATTTCTCCCAGCACTTTCTTAACATATTCTTGGTTTGCTCAGAGTTCACGAAGTAGTTTAGAAATGATCAATGAAGTCCACAATGGTCTTCAATAATTCTTCAACAGTCCATTTCTTGGAGTCACCCTCGGTTAATTCAACACCGAGGCAAGGTTGTAAACGACCCCTCTCAAAGATGAGAACATTTCTCAGAAGCTACAAAGGATTGTCGTTAATTTTAATTATAATACTGCTGTTTGGTGCTGTTTCGAGGGCTTTTAATGGCTTTGGTTACAGTCATAGCGAAGAAAGGAACTCGTCATTTGCTCGTAGATATTTAGATTATGGAATTATGTTTGATGCTGGAAGCACTGGAAGTAGGATTCATGTATATGCCTTCAAGAAATCGGAAGGTAGCTGTAGGAGTCAATGAGACCAGCACATTTAATATATTCTAAGCTTTACATGTTGCAGAACTATGTTATCATGTAAATTATAGCTCTGCATTATAAACTGGAATGTTAACTGACAGAGGTGAAACGTTTGACTGGGTTGGTGAATGTGTGCTGTCTGGACAAAAATGAGAAAGGACTGTTTAATTTATGAGGTCACAAATACTTTACTAACAGTCTTTCACCCAGATAGTCAGTAATATTAATTTGATTTTGATTGTTTAGATGGAACATTAAAGCTAGTTGATGAAGTATTTGAACACACTAAGCCAGGTCTTTCATCATTTGCAAGTAATCCTAAAGAGGTACTATAATATAAAATACCCACAAAGGGATAAATCAAATTATCAAATTATCACTGTATTCTCCTTACGAATGGGGACCCGTGATTACTGTAATACCACCTTAAAATAGCAAATACTGTAATACAGACTGAGTTTAAAAGTGGAAAATACCTTATACCTTATTTTTTTAAAGCTGATGCTTGTAATCAGTACTGTACCTATTTACATTATAAATTCTGCATACTGAGTCAAAATACCACTATACCACATCAAAATGACTTTTCCCAAAAATACCAGCTGGACCAATTTGGTTGATTACCTTAAAACTGTAAACTCCTATTACTACTATTACTCTGACGAAGGACTAAAATCCGAAATGTCAGTTTTGCTCTTATCACTATATGGTGTCCAGTTTACATATATAATTTACCACTGTTTCTCTAGAAACACTGATGCAGTCCATTCTACTATTTTACCTCTCTCTCTCTGAACTCGTATGCTTGCTCCTCCCTACACATCAATGCAGGATGTCAGGAGAATATACATTGTCAAATGGTATATAAAATTATGTCTTTTTATTTTAGGGTGCTAAGACAATAGCCAAGCTTTTAAAAATAGGTAAAGACGTAGTGCCTCCAACTAAATGGCATAAAACACCAGTAGCACTTAAAGCAACAGCAGGACTAAGATTGCTACCTCCTAAAGCTTCAAAGGAACTTTTGAATGAGGTAAATAAATTATAGAAATGACCATTTTAGCAATAAACATAGAATTGGTGTTAACATACCCCAACAATGTCAGATTCAGTGTTTTGTTGGTTTGTGCACTCTTGTGCAATCAGCTTGGTTGTGTAGTGCACAATGTTTATTTTGAGCCAAACGTATTGTATTCTGACCCACTGTTTTATGATATTGGTATGGTTTTATTTTCAATTTTTGACTAACAATCAATGTCTTACAGACAGACATGATTCACTGTCCAGAACCAAATGTTAATTAAAACAAAGTTTTGAAAGGCTGAATGGATATGATACAAAGAAATTAACCATAACAGCTTTCTTAAGCCATTTTTGCTTCCAAACCTTCCATTCAAGGTGTATAAAGTGTTAAAAGAATCTCCTTTCAAAGTGTCTAATGCTGACAGCGTTTCCATTATGGATGGTCTTTATGAAGGCATATATGCATGGGTGACTGTTAACTTTCTAACAGGTATGTAACTATGTTTGAGAAATTTCCATGTTGAATGGTAATATCTGCCTCATATCCCTCAGTGTTGGTATACATACATGTAATTGGTAAGAATCCAAACTGGCTAGGAGACAAACCAGTTGGCTATAAGCAAAGCATGACCAAGAAATTCAGTGGCATACTTGACTGTATTCCACCAATTCACAATAATTGAAACTGCAAAGAGGAATCTATCTTCAGAGTAAAATAAGAGATCATTGAATTGACATGACTTCCAAAAGACTGTCAGACCTCTTTTTCAGTCTTCTTTTACAATTGATGATACTCATCCACATTCAGTCAATCATAAATTTATTCACAATGGTCATTTGGATCTGTTAATCACATACAAAGTTATTAAAAAAATAAGTTCTTAATGTCACAAATAAAATATTGTGTACTTTATAATAGGCTGGGAGGTTCTACAATGTAATATCGTTGTTGCTGATCTTGCTGTATTCTTAAAATAGGTAGATTTAACGAGAAAGGTTCTTCACTGTTTGGAGCTTTAGACCTGGGTGGAGGATCAACACAAATAACATTCCACCCAGTAGAGGAGGTAAATAGACATTAGTATCATCATCACCATCATCATTGTCATCATTATCATCATTATCGTTATCAGTATCATCATCATCTTTCTTATCATCATCATTAACAGCAAGATAAATGGGATGTGACTATGCCCATAACCAATTTTTCAACATGAGAATTATATTTCTTATATTACAGTACACTATTCCCAACTCCCCAAAAGGTTTCAGTCAAGCTGCAGAAGTGTTTGGACACAAGTTTTCTTTGTACACACATAGGTAAGACAAACCAGTAATAATTCAAAGTTGATTTTATTTGATTGTAAAACAGTTCTGAATTGCATTGTGTCCATAATTTCTACAGCAATTATCAATTATTGAAAGCAAGCGACATATCATAACCAAACTGTTTCCCATACTTTAGTGACCTGAATAAGATGTGCACATTGTACCTTAACTATTATGCATGCTCTTATCAGGACGTTTGAGCCTATCCCACATGGCCTAGTGCCTCAGCTTACCTTATGCACTTAAAAACGATTGCCCAATCACTGTTCACGGCATACATTAAAGTAACATTATATATCATATTACTTACATAGAATTGTGTTAACTTGAGTCCAATATATTGTATTTGATTAATATAAGCATTATGATTATGTTAACTGGGAAGCTGTGGGTTCGAAACCATCAGCTGGACCATCACTCAAGGTCTTTAAATAATTGAGGAGAATGTTCCTCGATTTATAAAATTGTTAGGCTTTGCATCTTCTCAAATAAGGACGATAATCTGGAGGTCCTGTCTCGTCACACTTCACATTAACCAATAACAGGGAGATGTAAAAGAACGACTGAGGATGCAGGTCACGACCATCCTCGGTGATAGGCCTACACTAATACATACTAACTACTAACTACTAATTAGCATAGTTGATTATATATATATATAGATATTTGCGCTATATAAGTATTAAAAATTAATTAATTAAAATTAAAAATTAATAATCATATTTTCAGCTATCTTGGTTTAGGTCTGATGGCTGCTAGATCAGCAATTTCAAAATATGGGAAAGCTAGCATAGACAGTAAGTATTTTGGCAGACTGTGTTGTCCTTGTTGATGCTGTTTATTCAAGAGGTAAATTATTGTTTGTGAGAAGACCAATTGAAAGAAGCATTTAACATACAGAGCAGTGATGATTGTATCAATCATGTTGCTATTTCAAGCTGTGATTGTGTTCTTGCACATCAACTGATCTAATCAGTCTGACATTGATGTTGACAGTAGGTATACAATGATTATAATGTATTGCCATAATTCAATTTTTTTGTCATTAATACTTTCTAATTTACAGGTAATGGTAAAAACGTCAGTAAAAGTCCATGTGTAGCACCTTATAGTTTTGGCACATGGAAGTTTGGAGGCAAAACAAACATAGTCAGGTAATAAGATTGTAAGATTGGCCATCTTTGGAACTGACATTTTGTTAACTGTACCTTAAATTGGGAGTTAAAATGTCTTTTGTTTATCCTCGGATTTGAGAGCAAAAATAGCACAAAATGTACATTACTATTATCTCAGAGACTCATTCACACTCACTACTCCTACACACAATATACTCCACATAGGCCTCTCTCACATGCGTAGCTGCTCTTGGGGAGGGATGGGAAAGGAATTTGGGGATGAGGAGGGAGATCCAAGAGCCACTAATGACTATGCAGGCTAATGCCCCTCCAGTCAGTTGATTTTTTATGAGGGAGAAACACCTGAGAACATGGAGAAAAATCCTCATGACATAAGAGAGAGAAACAACTCTTATAACAAACCCTAATCACATAAAATCTAGTGTCCAAGTCAGGGCACAAATCTGGACCATAGAGACCATAGGAGGCAAGAGGCTTTTAAAACCACTCAGCCACACCTGCCGCCCATGGTCTCAGATAATCTTTTTGAAACATCTGTATCAATTGTCGTGTCGTGTATTTTTTTGTATCTTTTAATTAAAGTGTGCTTTAGAGCACATCTAAATACATGGATACAGAAAGAACACTGTGTACTATCTAAATTCAATTTATTTTTGCAGCATAAAATTATTTTGTTTTCCCAACGACAAAGAAGTTACGTTGAGTGTTATTGTAACTATGTACATATTCAATAATTGATTTTCTTATAATTTGTAGTGGCCATGCTAATTATAGTTTTGGTGCATGCATGAACCATGTCAGAAGTCTTGTGAAGCCTGTAGACAGACAAGGTATTATGTATTTTATATTTATTTCATATATATTTTATATAGTCTGTTAACTTTATCACTTGCAGCATACCAGTTAGCACAAGTAACTTTATGCACATGCTCCGTAGTAGGTACACTGATTATGTCTGACTCAGTTGGTTCCAGTCAAGAGAGTATGAGATAAGAGAGCTTATTCTCATACCCCACCAGGGGCTCTACTTGTCGTGCTATTTTCAGAAAATTGTTAACAATCTTCGCATTTTTGTCCTGAGATGTTTTGCCGATGTGACCGCGCCTCCTGCAATCTGGCCAACCACGTTCCGTTCCCGAAATACCTTTAGTTTAAAAATAGAATGAAAAGATTCCCTGATGAGTGTAAAGCCCAATTCCGGGGGATGAGCTCTCTTACTTCATACTCTCTTGTCTCAGTTCACTCTCTATAAGTCCTTTTTGGCCCATAGAGTGACCTGTCAGCAAACAAAATAGCAAAAACTACTATCATTCTAAGAAGTACACACATGCTGCTTACTATAGCTAGCAGTTTTGATCTTTTTTTCACACTGTCTTCCTTGAGAACATTACAACTGATTCTGGGTGCATTTTGGTGCTTCTTTCGAAAACAAAAATTAACTATACTCAGGTACACAACAAAAGGATGGTATCTATATCACCTTTAATATAGTCTAGCAATCTAGTAAACATACAAGATCAAAAAAGAAAACAAAACTACATCCAAATGACAGTGTTAGCTCTGCAGTATACTTTGTGGTGGATAACAATGCTGCATGAATATTAAACTAATGTTTTTTTTGTGATAACTCTCTTGTTTCAGATGAAATGAATGAAAGAATATTTTATACATTTTCGTATTTTTATGATCGAGCTGCAGATTTAAATCTAATTGGTATGTACATATTCAATATCTCTCATACTGGTAGTGGTAATGATGAATATGATGCTAAATGATAAGCGACTTCTTTATTTGTGTGATGGTAATTGTTATGATATAGTATGGATTGATTAGATGGTGATAATGATGAAGTTATTGTTATGATGATGGTGATCCTGATAGTGGACAGATTTTATTTAAGATTTAATGATGAAAAAGCCTGATGGTGGTTATCCTAATGAAATGATTTTAGTTTGATTTTTATAATAATTATTAATAATAGTGATGGTCAGGAGGTGTTAGTGATTGATAAAGATAAAGTGATGATGTAAAACTCTACGCTCAGTTATGTTATTAACATCCAACATACTTTCTCATGTTAGATGTTAGAAAAGGAGGAGTGATTACTGTGGGTGATTTTGTTGGCAAGGCTCAGGAAGGTATGTGACTGACCCATGATATGGTTAGTAAACCTGTGGCCATGTCAACTGTTCTGACTGATAGTGCTGCATTCAAATGTATGACCTTGTATAGTGTATCAACATATAATCCACCAGCCAATCTGCACAAAGTTTACATTTGCAGCTTAGTTTCTAACCTTCTTGGCCTGATGTTTGACTAGTATTATGCTCAAAATCGTACTGTCATTGCATTATAATAATAGAGCAGTAATAGAGCATCTTAGCTGAAGTTTGTGAGTTTGATGCCCATCTGTGTTTCTTTTTTCCAAACTTGTTTCTCCTTGATGTTAGGAGAGAGACAAGAAGAATCAGTGGCTCATTTACTGTTATAAGACAGCTTTTTTTACTTTTACTTTTTACTTTTACTTTATTTTGAAAGATGCATGATGGTTTATTGTTTTGTTTGTTGTGGTTTCAGTTTGTTCATCAACTAAAGTCAGGCCCAATAAACTAGCTTGCATGGATGCAACATATATTGCAGCACTTTTAAAACATGGCTATGGATTACACAATGACAGGAAATTAATTGTAAGACTTATTTATTGTGTACACTTTCATTGTAAAATGCTGTCTGGGGAAAGAGGATTTAACATTTCAGGAATGCAGTAAAATTCAAACAAAGATTCTTTTCATGAATGATATTTTGCATGTAGTTTCGTAGATATCTAACTTATTTGCACTAAGATGCAGTCGGCTTATCAGCTTGTGTGATTAAGTGAAGTGATGGTTACAATAGTCTATTTTACTCTTCCTGTATGTCAACTCCAGCCTCAAAAGTATGCAATATATTTAACTACTGTTAGTGGTAATATGAGAACTAAACACAGCTACACCCAAATAAACTAAAGACTGCAGTCAAATTCCAAAGAATTAATTACAAGGTTGAAAGACTGGATTTGATAAACGGAAATGTAAAATCTGTAGAATAAGATGGACAATATGTTCAGCACATCTTTGTCGGCATTTGATTCTTGTGTGTCCTTTTGCACTTTTGCAAAGTCGCTTGCTTGGGTCATGTGGCCTCCTTTTCAAATGGCCCTTTGGTTTATATTCAAATTCTTTCTGTTTCAGCTTCGTAAGAAAATTGACAATGTCGAGGTGAGCTGGGCACTAGGTGCAACTTTGGACATGCTAAGTAAAGAAAAAGGTCCATCAAAATAGGACAAATGATGTGTGGAAACTGACAATCTTCTTCCATTGAAAGACCTGATACTCAGTTGAGGTTGCCATCAAGAAAATGATGGATTATTAAATGATAATTTATTTATAGATATGATTTGGGCCTGTAGAGTTCCCACGAGATAGTAGGGACAAATCTTTCCAGATCCCAAGGGACACAATGAAAAAGGCCCTACTCTCTAGGGGCACACTACCTCATATAAATAGGCTCTTATCCTGGTAGACATCAGAACCTTTTGGTTTTTTATCATCTTGTCTTTTATTTTGTACCTTCTGCAATCCATTGCAGCTACAAACCACACTGAAATGCTTGTTAAGGGTACAGTGGTTTCTCCTTGTCTTTATTTTGACTATTACATAAATAACATTTTTAAGATGGGCAACAATAAATGGGTAATTATTCCAGAAACGATTAGATAAAGAAATCATAAGAGATAAAATGCTATAGCCTTGACTACAATCTTTCTCCAGATGAGAAATATTTATTACAAATTAATGACAACACAACTTCATTGAAAGCTACTCAAATAGATCCTTGGGATCCCAGGTGTTATATCTGTCACTCGTTCCTCGATACAACCCCTGGTTTCCCGAGGATGCTCAAATTAAGTATCACCCCGGTATTATCACGATCGAGTTTTTAAACAACGGAGTCTATACAATATGCAATATTAAGCTTAAAACTGCACAGTTTGCTCTATTTTTATGTGATTTCCACTAAATCCTTTTTCGAATGAAAAACTGAAAAATAATATGCCATTAACAACCAAAAAAAAATACTGATTCCGTAAGTCGTAGTTTTTGTTCTTTTGTATTTTCTCGCAAGGAGCAACAAAAAAGACGGACAGAGAGCGACAGGGACCGACTTAGGGACGAACCATTAGATATTTGAAGGGGGGAGGGGTGGGTTGGGCAAATACAAAAAAAAAATATTGAGCAAGCCTTAAACAGAGAAAAAAAATCGTTCGCGGCAGATGTGCCAAGAAAAATTATCGTGCAAAGAGGAAGAAAATATCCATCACATGGGAAAAAAATATCCTGTAAAAGAATATTGCCCAACTCCTCAAATATCTAATGGTCCGTCCCTGATGGAATCAGTCCAACATAAATACTTCGAGTAGTAACATTGCACAACAGTGAACTTATCACACTTTGTATCTGTAAATTATTCTAAAGAATTTTGCAATATTACAATAAAATATGCTTATTATAGTTTGTATTGTTTCTCAAATTCCCATTTTGTATTGGTGCAAACATAACACTGTATTAGGGCTAAGATTAAGGAGGGGTATTTCCATTACAATGAATGTGTTTATCGTCATTCTCATTTGTTCTTCTAACGCAAACTCAAACCAGTTATAGATGAAGGTTAGGGTTATTATAGTTTAGGGTTAGTGATTAACTTTGCCATATAGTCATATAGTGATAAAGTATTATGTTGGCTTTAGGGTTAGCGTCCAAGGTTTTTGCAGGATTGGCAATTTGAACACCTCAGTACTTTTTTAGGGGGAGAGGGGGTTATTTTGATCGTTTCTCCAAAAAACATCGCTATTGTTTGACGGACCTCGATTTGCTCCCTGCCTCATTACAGCCTGTGCTTACATAACAAACCGTAAAAGATGGTTTTTTTAACTCGACGAAGGTTTAATGCAGAAGTTATGAACTTTTTTATCCATTGGATTGAAAAATCAACTATCAATAGGTCAATACGTTATCAATCGCTTGTTTGTTAACATTGGTTGGAATTTGACAGCCAAAAGATATCTTGTTTTGTTGTCCATGAGCTACCAATTAATGAATTGCTTTATGGCACATCAGAAAAATACTACAAACAAAAACCCTACATAATTTGTTAGGCTTTGCCTGTAACGTGATAGCTTCAAACTCATAGTAAGAACTATATCTACAAATAGTGCGCGAGAGAAAATGCAAAAAAGTAAAAAAAAATCATGCATTTCATTCAGATCAGTTATAAAACGATTTTGTTCTCTATGGAAGCTCAGCTAAAGAAAAGAATAAATTATTTGTGCTTTGTGATTGCCTTCGATTAAATCTTCAACGGAAATTTTTCTTCAATAAAATGACGTCATAACACACCAATTATTGTGACGTCAAAAGCGCGTGTCCTTCTGCGAGGCATTAGAATGGCTTCCTCTTCACTGATTTCTGCATTCTAAAAGCCCCTAATTGGCCTTGTGTTTGAATTCTTGCTCAGATTCACTAAGAAACGCGTGTTTGCATAATTTTAGTAGAGTCCGGCTTGTAGAATGTCGACCAAGTAGTGATAGAGAAGTTATTTAGTTGTGCACTTGTGATGAAGCTAGGATGATCACCTATCCTATATACCCAAGACCCATTCCAAACTATCGGTTAATCAACAATATATGGGGAACTCGGCCAGCTTCAGACAGTGAACTTACGGTGAGGAGAATTGATTTATATATTGTGTGGTAATAATCAAACATCGTGGACTTGTGGTTTTGGTGTGTGACATTTATGTAGTTTTGTTGTTAATCAGAAGAAGTCTATTGAAGACGAAACGGCGAGTTAAAAAAACCGAATGCTTGTACTTGAATTTCCTGAATGCGCCTTTGAAACTTTTACAAGTTAACTTTCAATGTTCTTTCAATTACCTTTCGATATGAAGCTCATATCAATTGGATGCAGTTGAAAGGCGTTTAGTGCCTTTAGTAAATATAGGCGGGGTCTTGATTGTTAACTAGGTTGATGACCAATAAATATTAGAAAAGCACAGTGCATCGCACTGTCATCTCTAAATGTTAGTCGTATGTCGAAGTAATAATAGTCATTCTGTCGAGTTTAAAACAGAGAATAATGCATTGAAATGCATATGTATTAGAAAACTATTTGTATGCATGTAAGAGCATGTTTGTCGTACTTTGTATGTTGTTCTAGCTAATTTCATTAGTTGTTTTTCAGATATCTAGATCCAGGACTACGCGTTCACTGTCATTCACTGAAGCATGGAGAAGAAATCGCAGAGGACACCTAACAGCGCTGTTTTACCATCCGTCTGACCACAGTAAGTCCAGAGTAGAATAGACGCAACATTTCTCTTGCGCAGTTCTCACTAATGAAACAGACGCAAGCATAAGCGATCAAACATCAACATTTCTCTTGTGCTGTCCTCAATTGTGAAATAGACCGGCGCAGACGCAACCGTGTGCTAGCATAATGATTCAGTAAAGAAACTAATTCTTATACTCATTTCACGCTACTTCACTATGAGGACGGCACTTGCGGAGTGAGCTGACCATGTTCAAAATAAACTTGCAGTTCAAAATAATCATCACATCTATTCGAATATTCAATTGGATTGGATTTGACTTCATTGGGATATACACAAAAATACCAAAAGGTCTTTTTTGCCCCACGACATCCCGAAATAACTAAGTCGGCTAATTCTAAACTGTTACAGCTACGAGCATAAAAGTGTAAATGCTCTACACGTAGCCATTGCAGGGTTGCACTAGTTTTACGGAGGTCTTTTTTGTTCAATGTGGCCCAAGAAGGATTTTGAACTGATCATGACATGTCCATTTCCTCATAGACTTTTTTTTCTTGTTTGAAAAAATATATATATTTCTCCTGATTTGCAATTGACCTGCCCGCAAAACAATGACTGGTACCAATCGCGCGCACTTGTCGAGTCCTTCGTTAACCTGATCTAGAAGATCTCCGCGGTTATACGTAAGCAAAAATATAACGTCGGTATATTCTAGCTCCGAGTGATTTATAGTTAATTATTCATGCATAACTCTCCTCGAGAGGACAAGGTTGTAACGGTAGTGTTATTGCCAGTTCTGTAGATATAATTCTTACTTGTATAGTGTCAGAAAATAGGTAAGTGTTTGTTGCGTTCTCATTCTCAGAGTAGTGCACGCATTTTTCACTAGTGTACCCTTGGTACGCTTTACCATTTCGGATAAAACTTCCAAGATAAAAAGTGTAGTAACCGAAATCCACCGACTCTTTTAGCTTTAGATCAAGCTTATAATCGTTTTTGCGGCGATCTCATAATCAGTCTTTACATTATTCTAGAAACGCAGCAACGATAACAAACGACCTAGTTTTTTTCATTTTTTCCAGGCAATTCACATTTGACCTAGAATTAAATGACTATGATAACTACTAGATTAAGTAGTTTATGAATAATACAACATATCAGCTCCATATTCTATTCTAAAGACCACATCACTTAAATATCCACCCTTCCATAGAATACGTCTTTTGTTGTGAGTATATTTTGATAAACATCTCGTTAATTAGGATTTGCTACATAATTACGAAAACTTAAGACCTATCAGTTTGGCACAGGGACGGCGGAGAAGGGGGGCGATTCATTTTTTATGAAAATGAGATTTTCTATTGGCGGCTGAAGGGCCAAGTGTCCCCTTAAAAATAACAACAAGAACTGAGGGTTCTTAGGAGCTACATGTTTTTGTCATAAAATCACATAAAACATATATAGAAACACTAGAATTAAACAACAACAGCACATTCCGTTTCCATTTTAAATTGATGTACTTAATCGGTTTAAGTCATTCTACATTCTACGTACTGTCTTCTCTCCTCTACCCAAAACCGCCCTGGATGACCTGTGGTTTCATATAAACTTCGTATTAAACCTTGGAGGCTCGATCGGTAAAAGACTGATTAAGTTAGTCCGAAACGTCAATATCAAGATGCTCTACGGCGTTATAACTTAATACCAATCGGCATTCAACTTTTATAACATATCCCGAACAAAGTCTGTCTATTTGCCCGTTTGTCAGTCATATATGGCGATAATCAAATCCCGACTGTATCATACACCGTTTTATGGACTTTGATTTACAAAATTATTCCGTAAAGTTTTACGTCATAGGTGAACACAATTCGGCACGTAATTCTAAAATGAAGTGTTTATTACGATCATTAGACTTATATTAAACTGTACACTGCGCTAATTGTGAAAAATTAAACGAGTCTAGGAGAATAAAACTCTCTCTTTTGTAAGAAAATTTCCATCGGAAATTGTGCTTCAAACTTAGATAAACAAGAAATGAAATACCTCCGTCTACCTAATGAAATGAGTAAATTTGTCGATCTATTTTTGTCAATATTATTATTATGTCATTCATGAAAGTCCTTGCCATTGTTCAAATTCCTAAACTCAATGCCTCAAGGGGATTGTAAACAACACTGTTGCCATGGAAGTAACATAAACTCTGCTGGTTATTTACGCCATTCACACTGAGCTAAGAATCCTTACGAGATTCAAGAATCAAATTTTTGTGCCTTTAGTTCTTAAACGTATGCTTAAATGCTGAATTACGAAGACAGTGATTGGAACAAACACTACATTGTTCAGTGTAAGTATTATTTGATATGGAGTCTCGATACGGTAGTAATTCAATCATGGCGAACTTTGATGTCAATATTACAATAGTGTTCCTATTTATGCTCTAAAATACTTCTTTCATAATATCCAAGTATAGTTTACGATATCCTTTAAAGAAATATGATTTTCATGGCCTTTGTTTGAGTAATCTCGAGTTTACAGTAGCTAAACTTTATGTAAATTTAGCAGTAAATTTGTGTTTGCGGTTCGCCGCACGTTGTGACACTCTCTTGACATTCACAATCTTTTCGGTCAACTCAATGTGTTTTAGTCTTTTTTAAAACGTGAAAACGTTTATACCATTTACAATAAATGCTAATCAACTTAACAATCTTGATTTCAATAACGCACGAACGATAAAACGTGGTTTTGTTACCTAATTTAAGTACAATAATTTTTTGAATACTCCAGTGGCTTTATGATTTGCCGGAAACATTTTTTGTTGCTGAATTCAATTTTTGAAAATATTAAGTTTTTTTGCAATGAGGAAGAGCGCAGAGTTTTTGTCTTTCTTAATCAGCATTTTGAAAGTTTAAAACGATTTGCTAAAAGTAAAAATCTTGTATCTTGTTGTTTAATACGAATGGACTTTAATTTCGCAATTTTTTGGAAAATTAGTAACAATAATGTAGCTTATCAGTTTTTTTTTTTTCAACAGTTTGTTTCATATTTTGTTTTTGATGTTGATCATAGTATGACATCTGCATTTCCACGGGTTTTGTGACATAACTGTGAGAAGTTCATAAACTTCTTGTAGTGTTTTTTTTTAATAATACAGAGGAACGGAGCCTCTCATCGATCAACGTGAATGAATGTTTTTGACAATTTGACATCAGTGAAATTCTTATAAGATAGAATTGGATCTTGTAGAATTAAACAACGTTTCCATCTATTTCTTGACAAACTGAACTCAATCATTTATGATATCTAAATCTAACTCACTAATTAACTAATTATCTCGATTTTTTAGAATCAGTGGAAATATTGTCTCAAGTTTCCTTCTTCGTAAAGTACTTGGATTAGAAAAGTTTCACGGTTCAATCTAAGTATTTGAATATATAACCAGCTTTAGTAGTTTGCATACTTGAACATTCTACTTACTAAAGTAAATTTTCCATTTGAAAAAAGGTGCATGTATAAACTGTTCTCTGTCTGAATGATGAAGGAAACATTATCATCCAATCCAATGAGTGGTCCAAATAACTTTCAACGTCATGGCATATCTCAGTGGTTTGTTAAAGGTCAGATACCCAAAGGTTCACAGGGAAATTCTTTGCTTTATGGTAGTGACCCAAATACAGTCAAGGGTAAGGAAAGATCTCTGTTTGTTGCACTGAGTGAGCTGCACTAATCAAGATTTTCGTTAGTCATTTGCACAGATGATTTTTTTTTTTCAATTTGATAATCATCTCTATTTGCACTTTTTTTTACAATTATCAAAAACTGAAACTTTTTGAATCAAAATCTACCATCCGTGAATCTAGCTCCCGTCGTGGTGTTTATTTTTGAGTATAGTTGTACAGATATCCACATCTTCTTAGATGCGTTTCTTTCGGAAACAGTTGGATATCTTGCGAGTTATTAATGTGTCTTCCGCAATTCGCGAAACTGATATATTTAATTATTACCTGCCATATAAATCATGTTACCAGAAAGGTATGTTTGAAGGTACTTTTAATATTGCTGAAAATGTCAGTCAACGGTCTGATCTTTTTTAGTGTATTTCTTTCCGACGCGCATTAATTCCTTTCATTGTGACGTCAAAGTATCCCTATCACTTTATCCTATACTAAATGTTAAAAATGAAGTAATCTTTTGGATACTTATTTAAATGTAATATTTCTCAACTTTTGATTTTTTTTAGTTTTGTGGGTGCGGGGCTCAATCTTATTGCAGATCGTTCACATTTTTCGGTATTAAAGGATTTAAACGTAATAAACGAGGACCACCCTTGAACATTAATCCATTAAGACAGACCAATATTTCTTACAAGAGACATTTCATTAAATGGACAGTTAGCACCTGCTATATGCAATAAGTTTACATCATAGTGTCAATATCTATTACTCCGACGTAACTCGCCAGTCTTATTGCATGATAAATTAGCATCAAGCTTCATTCAGGAAGAAAATTCGTCAAGACCATCATTATGGGTATAATTGTATTTATTCTTGCCGACACACAATTGTCCCAAGCACCTCCCCTCCCCCACACTTCAATTTTGTACCCGCCGTCTTCTAGAACTCTATACATGATTTTATTACAGTTACAGCATTCTAATAAGGGGCGGATGGGCTTCATGATATCTTTATCATATTGTAATATCTAAAACAGCTCTGTATTTGGTGATTTGCCTCAACATTTTTGTCCGTGATTGTGGCTCAACCTCCTTTTAAGGAACTCCCAGAGGTTCCTTCCCTTTTCTATGTGACCCCACACGGGAATCTGGAAAACAGTATCACTACTTCACATAGGGCTGGGACGAGAATGAGATCGCTTTAATTAGTAGATGTCATAGGTTACGGATCGTCTAACTCCAACGCCAATAAAGTAAAAGTCAATAAAAGTCAAAATAGATTACTTTCTAAAGTAACATAACGGTGGTCCCACGTAGGGAAAGCATTAAACATAGTTAACTATTGTTGGACGAATTCCAAGTGTTTAATTAAAACAAAAAGATGCATATTTGCATTGAGTTGCGCTTTAGAGTTTTAACGATTCTCAAAACCATCATTCCTGGACATAAAGCTGGATATCTCTGTTTACGCTTTTCGCTTCAAACTACACAACAAAGTTTGTCAGCGGTAGAAATGAACGTTTGAAAACACTGTGAAATAAATTTCCAATGACTTCTGAGTATGTGTTTAGTTTTTGCTTATTACCATTTCACTTTCACATGTTTTGCACATGAGTACTTCATCGTTCAAAATAACATCTTCATGATGTCTTTAATACAGCTCTACCACCAAGAGAGACTCGAACAACAGATCCAATAGGTCAGAATCAATCACAATCGGCTTACAGTAGAGCGTATCACCTTCAGAACTTCCACGACAAAGGGTACGAGACAAACACTGTTCCTACCAACAATGACCCATTTGGACACACCCATCGCAAAAGACAACACTTCGTTAAAGGGGTGGTAAGTA
The DNA here is from genome assembly GCA_918843875.1 of Diadumene lineata. Lineage (NCBI taxonomy): Eukaryota > Metazoa > Cnidaria > Anthozoa > Actiniaria > Diadumenidae > Diadumene > Diadumene lineata. The sequence continues at coordinate 37,019,447 of OU974069.1, forward strand.
AACACAATATTTGCGTATTTTCTTTGTTTCTTTTTATGGTTAGTTGTTCGTGCATTTACTTCAATACATTACATCTACAGTGAAAGCATGATGGGCAACTGGGCCATACCGAGTTCATCTAGTAAAAGTTGTCAAGTTAAAACACTTATTTAGTTAAAAATTGTCAAGTTTATCATTCCCAAAAACAACATTATATAGTATATAATTATATATTCCTTACTTTTTGCTGCCTTTAGTGCATTTTGAGTTCAAAACATAAAACATTTAAATGACTGTGTTTAAACATATCATTGTCTAAATATTGTTGGCTAAGTTGTATTTTCGAGAATGGTATGTGACTGTAATAATTCATCTTCAGATTCCAGGTGGTTCCAATGGTAATAAGATGATCTATGGTACAGATGAAATGTTGAGGCAGTCTGAAGAAAAGAAAAAATTGTCTCAAGCTGAGAAACCACTTGGATTTCTCTACGGTACCGAGGCTGCTACCCAAGTTGGAAAACAAAAGCCATCAACACGACCAAACAATGCACTGTGGCTGGAAGCACGAGAGTAAGAGAATAGCAAAAAAGAAACGAAAAATCACTCATAACATGGACGATATCCCAAAAAACACTTGATATTTTCAATACATGACTGGTTTCTCATCATGTTGCCTATTGCAAATATGTGTATGAAGGTCACTTCAGTGGCGCAATATGAAACCTGATTACAAAATATTCAATAATTTAAGGTTTAACACAAGTAGGTAGCCACTTGACCACTTAGTCATGGCTGCCCCTGTATCCATAACTTGGTTCATGTTCGATAAAAACCACGAGCACTTGATCAATTTCATGAGAAACATCTTTGCTAAAATCAAAAATGTAGTCCTGCCGTCACCGCAATTTTATCAAAGATGTCACCTTTTTTGAAACTCATATAGATTTCTCAACTATTTTTAGACACGATGATCCCGTTGGACGAAACAGAAAACAAGCATCTCAACAAGGTATGCTTTAATAAACGTTTTAATATGCGATAATTAACTCCGATCAGGCATAGTTAGTAGAAGAAATTCCTCTCTACTAAGTATGGATCAGGCAAACAGCCATCACAGCCTTAGCAACGAAAATTTCGGATGTAACACAGGCTATCATAGCCTTCATATAAATCATGCACACATCACCGTCGGTCACTGATTATACCAAATGATAACGGAAACATAGATAGCTTTAAAATAAGGGAAATGACGGGCAACTATGTAGAACATTGTCATGCTTTATATTCAAACTGACATGGTTTTTTAACAGATGATTTCTTGGAAAAGCATAGACGGGAGAAACAACGTCAAGCAATAGAGCTTCAGAATGAAAAGAAAAAAGTAAGTACCTCTGTTCACTCAAGTGGAGTGAATGATTCAGTGACATAAAGTGAGTTGTGGACGGTAATTCCTAATCACTAGAGCAATTATTGCGGCTTTGAAGGAGATTTTTATTTATGCACGTGTCGGAGAACTTACCTCTAAATAGTACCTTCCAACGGACTGGCGATAATATCTCTCTGTAGCTTTTAGATTTTGATTGCAACCATGAAATGTGTTCTTCGTAATAATACTGCACAATCCAGTCTGCTGCTTTGTGACGTATCCACAAATTGTCTGATTGACTGACATTATTCCTAAAAAATGCCTTCACTTGATAATTGTAGGACCTTGAAATGTTAAGGTCGTTTGAGCCATGGGGACGACCAGGCGGTGGAGCTCCTAATAATTCGGTAAGAAGTACAAATAAACCAACTTTTACTAGTTGTAAGTTTGCCGGCAACTCCTGTAGCACTGAAGTCTCGACTGTGAACTCTCTGTTCTATTCTACTCTAAAATAATAAATATGGAGATTTCAGATGATATGTGTCTGATTGAAACAAATCAAATTCACAATTAAATTATTTTATTGTAATTTTCGATGTTATTTTTCAAGGATGTTGGTAGCAACGCAACAAGACGTAGCAAAGCCGTTACAGCATTGAGAGAAGAGGTGAGTTTGTTAAATGCATCAGTTAATTATCATAATATGTATACTGCATACTCAATGAATTAAAAGAAGGAAAACCACATTAATGAAGCACAACAACACCCTAGAAAAAAATCTAGAATTAAATGAAGACCTTGATTTGTAGTTGCCAGTTTCCGAAACGATTTGCGAATCACATAATCGAAATTTATGATAACTGAGCTTCAAAGATTTTTTAAAAAGTCTCAGATGTATTTCATGATAATCCTCAATATGATAACTTTATCTTAACCATTTCGTAGTCTCTTATTAATACTTCAACAGTAAAATACGTTTGTATTTTTAATAGGAGTACAATCCTTTTGGGCGTGGTGGCGGTGGTGCACCTAATCGAACAGAATCAGGAAAACAGTTAACGCAGCTTCGTGGAGATCCTGAACTACGATTTCCTACGTATGGACAGAGCAGTGATGTTGTACCAAACCTGGTAAGGACAAAAATGAAACGAAAGGACAAGGACAACTTTGTTTCGCGTCGGTAATTCCTTTACCATGTGATAATCGTCCGGGAAGCCAACGGTGCGCGCACTTTCCCCTCTTTCTATCAATGCTCCTTTTTACGAGTATTTAAAGCTACTACAATCTACCCAAAATAGATTGAAGTCGAAACAAAAATATGAAGCCACTACAAATCGAACTCGTCACCTCTCGCACAGATGGCCGCACACTAGCGAACTATGCCATCTCAACATCGTTTAGTTACACGAGTCATCGAGCTGTCAAAGTGATGTCCTTTCACAGTTCTGACCTGTGTTCAATCATGGGAGATTTGCCCGTGATTTGTTTTAGACCACTTCCTACTATGCTACTAGAAAAAGACCAATGTCTGACTTTTTATACCGCCTTTGTTTGCAGAGATATAGAAAAGACATTGAGTATGGAAAGGATCTTGGTAAGTACTGAAAACAGACTAAATTATTCATGAACTGCACTTCTATCCAATGACTTCTGTAATAACTCGATTATATTACGTTTTACAGATAATTTCATCGACACATTAAGAGCTAAAAAAGAGCTTCAAAGACAACAAAGTTTTGAGCTGGAATTAAAACATGTAAGTATTTGATCAAGAAGAGATCCTAAGAAAAGATACTTAAGAGATTTAAAGTCAAGCTCTCAACGCTCCGACTCATTTTGAGACGCACATGTACAGATGCATCCGCTCCGAAGCGATGAATGTCTTCATAGAGATGGTCAAGTCCGAAACTAGTTCTGCCTGCTATAGGATTGGAATTTGACCCAACTGATATTAGTTGGTGGAGATATTGTAGGTAATGAGACTTGTTTGTTCACTTCCAGAATAACTACGACCCATTTGGTAAACCAGGCAATGGTGCACCCATCAAAGACGACAGAGGTAAAACGATATAAAACGCTTTAAATTCAGCAAATTAGTAATGATACATCATACAATATGAACGACAATTCAAGGGCTTATCAATCATTAATGTGGTAGGACTGCATATGTCCCGGCCAGAAAGGACAATCATGAATGTCTTTTGTTTTCGCTTCCCTATAGGGACGTTAAAGAATTGTCTATTGTCTTTTTCTCCGTTTTATAATGTATTTTTGTTATTTTACAATTAACAACTCACCTTGGATTCACAGTGAACGTGACCTTTATAGAATCAGGCTTTCTTTCCGTTTTCTTAAGTTAACAACCTGGGGCCGGTTGCACGAAGCCTGAATAAAGCTATCCACTGGATCCACTCCATAGGATTTCTTTAGAATTTATATGCTGGATAGCGATTTATCCGGTGGATAGCGCTATTCAGGCTTTGTACAACTGGCCCCTAAATTACAATTTTAATGTATGAATTATATTCTCTAATGGTTATTTTGAAGGTGGAGTAAAAGCCTCCTATCCAACAACACTCTCAGGCGACATCGAAGAACTTCGTTCAAAGGAACCAAGACATCCCCATGCTTACAACAATCTACAAAGTAAGCATTCATCATGCATGACTAGAACCAACATTCTAAATAATCCAGAAAATGCGCTCGTTTTACAATAAATTTGTTGTATTGAGAACTTCTGTGTCAATTGCAAACTTTGTTTTGTTATTTTTGTCCTTTCCTTCCAGCCAATCAATTTTCTTTTGTTGAGCGTCCAACATGTTGCAATAACGATTTATTAGACCTTCTCCGCATTCACTTCACTGGCCAAAAAAAATATATTCTCACTGAGGCTGGAGTGTGTAAATCTATACATTCTCTGTATTTTATACCTCCAGCCCTGGTGCAAATTTATTGTTTGTGGCCAGTCGACCGAATGCGGGGAAGTTCTAATGTCATTAGTTGGATTGAAAGAGACTCCACCCCAAAAATTGATTGACATTCCGAATAATACAAAATAAAACGAATATGTGAAAAGGTGGGTCACAATAACACGGGGATATTACGGACACCTCACCAAAATGACAGAAGTTTTAACTCCTCTCTCCCAAAGAGGGGCCAGCTCTCATAATACCGGCCGAGACGTGGTCTCCCAAGTTTTCCGCTATGGACAGAATGTATCAGCATTCATTTTTGGACGTCAACTAACTTCCAACTCTTCTTTCTTGCAGATACACATCAGGAGAATTCTGTAAGTATTGAATCAAACTACAGTATTTTTTATTCTAATTTCAAATGTATCTCGGTGATTCTCGGTAACAGGGTGACCCAAAGTCCACATGCGCCGCGATTCATTCGATCTCTTCCCATGGTTTTGGTCATTTTAAGGCGTGAAATTTATACTTTGAATATCATGTCGTTTTTTCATTTATTTATCAGGTTATCGAGTACTGTATATTTGTCTCCATAACATAACATTTTTTTGTCGCTATCAGATATGGCCAGAAGAACGTTATGACCCTTGGGGTAAGGGATTTGGAACAGTCGAGAGGGACAGAACTGGAAAGATCATCAGAGCACCAAAACCTAAATTAGACGACACGGTAAGCACGATCAATTATCATCAGCAAAAGGAAGAAGAGTCGAACCTCGACATTGTGGAAAATTTGTGGTTACATAAGAGTCCCAATACTACTAAATACGATGAACTTACTATTGGTTTGTGTTGTGTAGGATGGGATCGGTATTCCTGTGGGTCGACCAGGTGCTGGAGCTCCAATAACAGACAGTAGAGGAAAGGTCCAAACAAGGAAACAACAAACACTTACAAAGGACAACTATGGACGTGAGTAGTTTATAATAATGTGAAAAGTTAGGTAGAAACGTTTTAGCATCATTATCACTGTCATCTTCATCACCACGAGTAATCATGAAACAGACACTAGCAGTTCGGTGTTGTTGCTTGCTTATGATAGGAAAACGTATTTGAAATGTTTGAAGCCTTTGAACTTGTGAGTCAGGTCATTACAAAGACCTCTGGCCTTTGTCTTCAAAGTATATATTAGGTTTTGGTAAAAATATGCCATTGGGCTTCTCAGGCCCTACCCTAGAGCCAAAGCCTCTTTCAAACTAACATTGAAAATTAACTACTGCTTGGAGCCACATTGGCACCATGTCCCCATCTAGCAAAATAGCTATCCATTTTAAAACATATTCAATATTTTGTTTCATTAAAAACAAACTCTTTTACTTGATTTGACAGAGGCGATGTCACGTGATTTTAGTCCAAAAGATAGGCGTGGTACTATCTACGATCCCTTTGGTAAACCAGGAGCCGGTGCTCCAATCAAAGACTCCGATGGCAAATTGAAAACGCATTTGGTTGCACAAGTTGAACACGATTGCATGGTAATTTTGACTTATGAGAAATGTCCTTTAGAGTAATTGTTATGACCACAGCCTTTAAGCCGGGAGTCATGCTAAGGACGGATTATGCATTTGTTCAAAAGAGTTACTTCCAGACATGATTTTGTTTGTTATTCTAATGCTTTTTTAAATACTTTTGTTCTTACGACCATTCCGCTGATTACATTCCAGGAATCGTCACACAACTCAAGCTTCAACAACCTTGAGGCAAAGCAGACATACTTGAAAACTTTACGTAAGTTACACTTTGTGCAGTAATTTACTTTTGTACATTTACACAGAATCAGCCATATAAATTCATTTATGTTGTAATGTTTTTCTGATTTCTGAATTAAGATGCAATATCACTGAGAAAACAACTGCAAATTTCACAATAATTTGTTGTCTTCCAGAAAACCTCAAAGAGCAAGCTGATAACAAACGCAGGGCTGAAAATGACGAACTTAGAAAAGTAAGCATAAATGCATGTGAAGTGATACGACATTCTGTCAAAACCTTGGAGTGGGAAATTGGGAAAACGATGCCAAGGATGTCCATTACATTTTTTTCAAGCAGCCAGCATGCTTGGTGAAATGGACGAGGGCAATGGGACACCAATGCGGTGTTTTATCAAATTCATTTAATATAACTATGAACTACAAACATCATAAGACTTTTAGAATTTACGACAGCGCTTATTTTCAGAGTGGTGGCGACGTTGCATCATGGATTAAATCAGGTGAAGTAGGCCACCCAAAGTTCGACCCTGTAACAAAAGAAATCATAGCAACACACAGAAACACGTCCGATGTCACGCAACAGAAGCTGAATATCCGTAGACAAAAGAACGAGGCTAGCAATGCTTATCACAACGATTTGCAAGCTCTTGTAAATGCCAAGCAGTATCAGAGAACACAAGAGAGAGAAACAGAAAAACAAGATTCCATGAAGGTGGGTGAATATATCACAAGATATGTATGTCTCACGATGGAGGTCAAGGGTTCAAATTCATGCACGTTTCTTGAATTAGCCATCGTTTCCAAGACAATTGTATTGCATTGTTGGGTGACATATATCGGCCGGTTTTAATATTAATAAATTGCACGTGCATTCATGGCCTACCTTTTGCTCTTGTGCAAGAAGGAAGTTGTATCGGGCTTCCCTGGGCATGCACAGGTTCTCACTAAACAATTGTTATTGTAGCACGTTGACACGATGAATCACAAGTGGGGTCGACCTGGTGCTGGTGCTCCACTTTATGGAGGAGAGATGAGAAAACAAAGAGGTATGAAATACTGGCAGACTTGCTAGACTGTACATTAGTCTTAATTCACTTGTGACTGTCAAGAGCACAAATACAAGCAATGGACTCAGTAGGTGTGGTCATTAGCAGTTTGTCTTTCTTTTATCACTTTATCAAAAACACAGCTAACTGTTCCTTTATAAGATTGTGTCTGGGCCGTAACAAGACCTTTTACAAGGGAGGTGCACGTAAAAAACCCTGGACCATTGATTAGTAGCCGTCATATTTATTGCGCTTTACAGTCCTTTTGAATTACTTTATTCTTTGTATTTTTGGTGATTAGTACACCTTATGGTAACCCATACACTTTGTCTTGGTCTTTTCACAATGGTATTCTACACAGGTTTTATAAATGAATTATAGTTTTGAGCGGACCTTTTGCTTTTCTGGGGGGTGCTCGTGCACCCAGTGCACGTCCTTGGTTACGGCCCTGTGTGTAATTGATTTCAAAAAAACTCTACTAACATCAATGTCCTCTATGTTTTCAGTTGGACTCACACCAGCAGATGAGATGACTTTCCGCCTTGGTTGATGTCATTGTACTTATCAACCCAGTGTCATAGTAGCCATCACTCCACACACAGTATAAAACCCAACACATACGGTTCCTCTCCAAGCAGACTATGCAGATATCAACACCGAGATACACTCAATTCATATAGATAGCTATATCAAGTATGAAGCATTAAAGTCAATAGAATGTTACACCAACATCAAACGTATTTAACTTTTTTACATTTTATTATGGCATTTAGTAAAAAAACTGAATGAAATAGACGTTTCGTTGCCATCCCGGCCGAGGACATCGTCAGGTTATTATAACATTATTTTCCAATTTGACATCCGAAGTTAAATAACTGCTTGGATCATGTAGTGAAGTAGCCAAGTCCCTGCTCAAACGAGGTTCAAAGTCTGCCAAACTTACCGAAGTTCATACTTGTGCTTCAATTTGAACACCACTTTGCATGTCCCAGGAATGGTTTGTGAAGTTCACGTCAAAATGTACGAAATGTCACAATCTTGTTTAAATGAAAGTGCAACGTTTGAGCTTGAGGTAACTACCGAGAATGAGGTAAATACAGGGGATTTGTAGGCTCCAATGAGCAGGGCCTCAGACAAAAAATGTCCCTCACCAAGTCAGACGTTAACATCCTATTAAAAACCTATCTCCAACCTGCAAAGTGGCCCTTTCTCCAACCTTGCTATACAGATTAGAAACCCTCAATTTTGTATAAAAAGTCATTAGAATGTCTCATTTGTTTTCATTTTTGATATTTGAAGTTGATGTCTACAATTTAAGTCAAAGCTATACACGATTCTCTAAATGTTAGTACAACAGGATCGTAGAGCTATTCTCACTATCATTTTACCAAAGATGTTTTCCGATCTATTTTAGCTTGTTCTAGCAAAAAAATAAATAATAAAAAATATAAATTTTAGTTTACTTTGGTATTCTCATATTTAATGTTTTTTTTCCAACAGTACAGTTCAAAGCGCAGAAAATACACAAAATATTTTACTTTTAGCAAAGTATAATTTATTTATTGTTGAACCTGTAAAAAATAAGTATTTAAAATATAGAACGCTTTGTTATTTTTATACACTAGTTATATTAGTTTATGTGTAAATAGTAGCATTGTTAACCACTATCAATATATAAATAAAGCATCGAGTGTAATAAGTAATGTTATATCAGTCCAGTTACTCGAGTATTGACAAATATATGGATACAGGAGCATCCTGTGTCCTTATGGACACTTGAGGTTTGAGGCATACATCACATACTACACCCTACAATATTGAAAGGTTAGGGCAATAGAACTTGGGAAAATGTAATAAACAACTGGGATTTGAATGAGGAGGTCTAAAACATCACAATGCCTCCAATATAAGAACGATGCATTTTTTATGGAATAATTTACATTTTTCTAAAGTAACCTCCATTTCGATTATATCAATATTTTATTAGGTTTTTATCTATAAAACGCAAATATCGATTGAAGTATTGTAGTTTTATCCTAATCAAGCTGAGGCTACACCTATTTTAATGTTGGTGGTGAAAGCCTTTGTGAATGGACCGAGGATGAACAACAAAAAAGAATGGCTCTTATTAATGACAAACCAAACAAATTAAACCCCCAAGTTTAAAAAGGTAAATCAAGATGAAATGAATTTTTCTAAACACAGAAATAGCATTCGAAACTCAGCCTTTATTGCTGTCTAGACCAGTCTTATACCAAACTTAGAACAGGTTTCTTCAGTTTCTTCCTTTGACAAGAAAGAAAATAAACCTCTACAAGGACGTGTTTGCTATTCTGACTAGAATGTGCGAGGTGACAAATTTAGAAACTAATTACCAATGATCGTTTTGCAAAGATCAAAGTGTGTTAACTAGTTTTATCTAGTTATTAGCTCATTTATGTGTGCAAACATTTGGAGGACGGCAATATCTTCCGCTGTTTCTTTTTCCTGGTAAAGACAGCAACAAATGCTAAGTTTCACAGGCTACGAATAAAATACTCTTATTGAATAGGTTTTGAGCGGATGTATAAGAATGCCCGTGAAATACCGAGGTATGTTATAATGCATACAGGCTTAACTGCATTTGACAATATACCATTTAAACTATTTAAAGAATGTGTATTAATGATAAAAAGAGTCGAAGAGTTGAGTTTGTCGTACAACAAAATTAACAAGCTGAACACTAAACAAAATACAGCAACACGAACGAATAAAAAAAAAAAAAAACAACAATGATGACAAATACAACCCTTATCAACATCAAACACAACACCAATAAATGACATTTAGGTTTATAAAATAAAATAAAAAACAGTTTAAAATGCGAGTGCGAATTTCCATGAAAGCAGCTATAGGTTATTGACATAAGTCCAAGCCTCTTCTAGTCAAGAGACATGTCTATAATATTTTACTTATTAGGAATCAATGAACAAACTGCGACCAAACTCCCACGAAACCACACCATTCCACATTCACACAGACTATCTTTTCTGAAAGTGATACATGTAAAGGCTGCTGCAAACGAAGGTTTTAGAATCAAATATCTTTTTTAAAAACTGCTGCTTGTAAACTTAAAGAATTATGACTTTGTTTGCACCAGCCTTTTTTCAATTTTGGTAGACACAGGAGCAACAGAATCGCTTTCTTTTAAGGCCGGCACACACTAGACGACAAGTCGCAGCGACTTGTCCCCGCGACATGTCGCCTCAGTGTGCACTGGTTCAGCAATCCCAACCGGTTGGATTTCCTGCGGCAAGTCGCAGCAACAAAATTCTGTCGCGGCGATAACAATTTTCGCCAAAAAATGTTAGTACACACGGAAGGAAATTGTCGCTGTGACATGTCGCGGGGACAAGTCGCTGCGACTTGTCGCCTAGTGTGTGCCGGCCTTTAAGAGCACTCATTTTTACATCTTTCAAAGACGACCAATGTAGAAGCTAAAATTTGACCACCCCGTCAAAATATTAATCTGATATTGGGCCTTTTCTAGCCAGTAAATCAATTTTCTGGTTAGGAGCTTGCCGTAACATTATTTTGTTAATTTTTCATTTGAATAATGATAAAATAAACTACAATGGGTCAAGCCAATTATAGGACAAAGTGTTTACTTTACAACTGCTTGCCAATAAGTGCTGAGTTTTGAACCAGGTCAAACTGACTGTAAGTCAATGGAAGTTAACAAGGTTTAACTAGCTTGTGATCACTTACATTAACTTGCAGTCGTGTTTGAACATTGCCTTAGTGTAGCAGTTGCAACTTTAGGGAATGCTCTGCTTGAATATCACAGGAGAAATTATGCAGTAGTAATTGCTATGGAAGGACAACAGTTGTCAATTGTATCCAATCATAATATAGTATATTGACTTCCAGTCAAAAGACTACAAGAGTGAACATCTACAACTCACCATGAGTGATATCATTATTCAAAAATGTGATTTCATTGTTTGACTTGAATATTCAAAATTGAAAAATAATCAAAACAAGTGGCTCCTATTTTAGGGCATTTTGAAAATCTTAAGAAGAAAGCACAAATTGAGTAGGAATCTTTCTCTTGGATATTTGTTCAATGAAGTAGTTTTCAAAATTGAATATTTGAATTTAAAAAATGAAATCAATATTTGAATAATGAAGGCAATAATGAGTTTTAGCTGCTCGCCAGGGGCAGATTCAGAAATCTTTCAGGGATTGTCCCGCCTCACAGAAATCCCCTCAATATGACATAACGGGGTGTCTGGTGCATTGCACCTAAATCCAGACCCGGTTCACAACTGAATTCCTTCATCTATAGACAGAGATTTGTCACATCAACCAAACCATGACATGACCTTTTTTAGCATTGACATGATCTACCAGGCCTGACAATAATAAAACCTGGGTTTCCATATAATCGCAAACGACCGATAAAGCATTTTCGATTTTGGGGAAATCAAAGTTTTCCGATCCTACAGTACGATCGTTTTTGAACGATTTCGATCGCGATCATATATGGATCGAAAACGGTTGTAGGATCAAAAAACGTTGGTTTCCCTATAATTGAATTTTTTTTCGATCATTTGCGACCGTTCTTGATTATGTGGAAACCAGGCTTAAAAATAACGACACAAAATGCAAGAGGATTGGTATGAAAATGCAAATTCAAAAACTCATTAATAATTCATGAGCATCTAGTCCAATCCGTGGTCCAATGTTGGTCACATGCATGAAATTTTATACCCATAAAATACTCTATTTGTATTCAGTGAATCTTTATAAAAAAGACTCCGGTTTTTATACTTGATAAAACACTGCTGCTCGGTTTTTTTATATAGTACATCAAGATTTCCATCAAAACATCTTTTTGTTCATAACAATATGCCTATATAATATAGAAAATCTGCAAAACTATTTAAAACATGTTGAAAAAACGGTTTTTAGTCAAAGTAGCTTGACCCTCTCCAGCTTTGCAATCCAAAAATTTGTAATCATGACATTTTTTAACATTTTGTACTCGACCAACCCTTTTCTCAAAGTTTTATTTTAATTTTTTGGAAATAATGCAACATCTAAAAATCTAGCTTATAAAAAACAAAAATCTTCAAAAGTTTACTTAAAAATGAAAAATAATAAGTTGTAAATCAGATTTGACTTACATTAAAACTTGATTAAAAAATGATGGACCAAAATTGATTATAAACTGAATTTATAAAGTATATACAATATATATAAATTGCTAACTGTACTATTTTAATTACAAATCTGATGCAGATTAACTTTATAATGTCTTAATAACTAGACTACCTTTAGGCAATAGAAGAATGCCTCTTATTCTGATTAAAGAATGGGACCTCAAATCTTACATTCTATTTAAAAATCTTGCACAATTAAATGGCATGAAATGAGCAATCTTATCGTATTAGAAAAATGATAGAAAAATACTGATTAAGATCATAAATAGAATGACCATATTTTATGAAAATGATAGCTTATATTCTTATCAATGCCCTATAAACATTTAACATTATTATTAATAATCAATAATTATTATTAATGAAAGATGTACTTATTAGCAGATCATATACACCATTATGTAGGAAGTATGTTTAAGTACATCACAGTCATTCTTAAAAGCCTTTTCAGGCTAAAAAACAGAAAAATCCCTATCGCCACAAATAAAAAAAAAGGAAAATAAGAAAAAAACATTTGTAACTTCAACTGATATTAAAGCGCCACTGGCATACTCAAAAATATTTACATACATACAAAAATATTTATATACATGTGGTATTAACTATCAAAATAAAGTATTAGCATTAAACATTCACCCCTTCCCTTAAAAAAAACACCAAATGAAAACAGTAAAAACATCTCTAGTGCCCACCCATACTAACCTGTCAATGTAAAATAGCCCAGGTCACTAATGTATGAAAAAACATGCATACATAAAACCACATACATGCATTGCAGAAAGTATAATAATAAAAAGGTAGTGTTAGAAGAGTTTAAGTGCAGAGTATTTACAGGCAAATAGGCAAGAAACATGATGACTTTTACCCATTTCTCTATACCATAATCCTTTCCCCTTTTCTTTTTTAAAATTTAATAATTTGACTATATCTATTGTTCCCGTATTCTCGATGGAATAAACAATTTAAATATGACAGAATTTTGAAAACTATTATGACATAGAGACGGGAGTCATCATGTTCCAGGTTGTTGAAAACAATAATTAATAAAAAAAAGAATCAATAATCCTAAGTAAGATATATACAGCACATACACTCTTTTTGAAACAATTACAATTATCAATTGAATATCTCCTGCTATCTATTTCAAATCCACATCCTTAAATATATCTTACAGTGTTAAGAAAAAATTACCATTAAGTCATACATAAGTAGGTAGAAAAATCCCATGGATATTCGCTATTGTGCAAAAGAACATCTTGATCATTGTTTGGAAGATATTCACATGAACATTGACCACTATCTCACACCACTCATCCATCTAGTAAATTATTTAGGCAAAAACCATGTATTAAGACCAGCAGAACACTATTTGATAAAAAGTGAGCACTGATGTTGTAGATGGAAGTCCTTAGTCATAGTGATAATAATACATCCAAAACATCCATGACCTCCTTCTATCTAATGGTGTACAACATGTCATATTTCCCAACTGCACAATTCTTTTGATACCCTGAATTAAAAAAAATATCCCTTTCAAAATATAGCCAGTAGTAAACCAAACCCACTTGTTCAATACCCTTCAAAACCGCAAGTAGAATATGTCCAATGAATTAAAATATTCAAGGGAATAAAAAAAGAATCAAATTCAATGTAATGCAACCCTGATTCATAACTCAGTTTTGAATCTCTTCTTTTCTGGACCATCAATCAATTTTAGGGAGAGATCATGTCATGATCAAATCAACAAATCACAGAACAAGTTATAAAGACCTCTGCCCCATGAACTGGATTGACAGCCCAGATAGAACTAAATACCAAAACAAAGTTTTGAAATTATCAGGCAAAACACCTGGCTGTGATTTCCATGCAATTTAGTGACTTGTGTAATTTTGCTTTCAAGACAGACAGGAACCCACAGAACCTCACAAAACAACAGTCTTGCCCTTTTAAAGTTCTCTCAACAGACACCCACCACTTGTTTCAATACATTAATGCATACTTGCATTGCATTACCCAAAGTATCAACATTAGATAGTTTACTTGATGATCTTTGTGAAATTTGGAAGCATAAGCCATGTGATCTATAAAGATTTTGTGGCAGACAAACTTTATAAAACCTTCGGTTATCTCTAATCAGGTGTACCCCATATCTGTAGCACCAACCAAATTCTAGTAGAACTAATCAAACTTGCTAAAGCAATAAGTCCTACATGCTACAATGGCCTTAAATAAAATAACTTCTAGACAATCAAATCTCCAACATTGAACAACGCAATATATGATTCAAAACAACTTGCTGTGAAAACTCTAAAAAAAAAATACTGAACTGAACATGGACTGGCATATTGTTTGAAAGATCCAAAGGATCTTATGTTTTATTTTTAACAAATGGAAGCTTTGTACTAGTTCTAGAATACACTAACTATTATCAAACTCTGAATATGATAAGACTGTGAAAAACATCCTGTGAATTCTAAGTTCATTGCCCTTTTATACTTTCACAAAGGCAGAAATCTTTTGCAGTTTTGCCAAGAAGAGTTTCACACAAACCAAATCAATAGAACCTATAAGTCACGTCCACCTGGAGGAAGAGATCTGTTTTTCACAGTTTTACAAATTCTGAAAAAACACTACTTGACTATTGTTGCAGAATGTCAACTGTGAGGACACAAAAACAAAAGTTCAGTTCAGTCCACATAATCAAAGTGTTCTGTCTGCAAAACGGCACAATAAAAAGTAAAGTTTAGCTTGATTTGATGTGATGATTTCTTTGATAGAAAACAACTGTTGAAAACACTGTTGGACATTGCATGATCAGACATTCAGCTATAACACTGTACACTGTGATTACATTGAGTTCTTATGCAACACATTTCATTCCAATCCAGCTCAAGTGAGCACAACATAAAATACTGGACAAAATTTCACAGAATAATGCAATTCAACAGATCCATTGATATAGTCTAATGCTCCACTGATCCATTTTTCCAAAGTTTCAAGTACAATATTAATCCACTGATGAAGTCCACTGATCCACTGTTTCCTTTTTCCAATATACTTCCATAGACTCATCGATGAAGTCCACTGATCCAGCAATTAGTTGCTTTTAAACAGTGTTGTGCATTACAGTAATAATACAGTATTACAAGTGGTAACAGCTGGAAAGCTTTACAATTTATGAAGCATTGAGTTATATTAAAATGTGAACACAAATTTCACTGCATTACAACAATAATCCTATATACACAAGTACTGTACAAAACTCAAACTCTTCCATAAAGACAAGTCATCTGACGCATATAAACTCACACTCTTAAAATACCACTTCCTAATGTGATAAATTTGATAATTTTTAAAGAATCTTATTAGAATCTTATGACAATTGAGCACACCGAAGGACTAATCCGGTGGTACCTCAATGTTTTAGTTCTCAAAATATTCAAAATGCCCTTAATTCATGATTCTGTGGCATATGAAGCATCTGAAGCTTTCCTTTTTAAAAATCTGATGTGGTATGTAATTCTTTGGTAGATTGTCCTTACAGCATTCTCTGCCTAATGGCAAAACCTTTGGACCATCCACCATTGAAGCAGGTCAGCATGCTCAATCATTAAAAGAACTAATGATTTTCTAACTTCCTAAACTATAAATCTTACTCTATGTACTGTCTACTTCTATGTTCGCTCAATGCTTTGAATGTTCACTGGTAAAATGTGCAGAATGATTATTGGCTTTGAAGAGGGTATAATATTGGCACTTTAGATAATTAGCAGATTGCATTAAACATGTGCTACTATTGGTTGAAAGATGGAGTGCATAATTGAAGGGTTCAAAGCGAAAACGGCCTAAGTGCTCTTTTGGATAATTTTTTCGAATTTTCGAATTTTCACCAAATCAATCTAAAAAAGGCATCTGACGATCTAATTTGGTCTAAAAACAAACATCTTCTATTTTTTTCCGAAGAAATTGTCCGAAAAAGGACATTTTTGGCGATTTTAGGGATTTTTTGAGTCGTACAAACCTTAAGCTCGTCCAGGGTAGTTTCTTTTTGACTTCGATCAACAATCCTGTGTTTTTGTGTTACTGGGGAGGCATGAAACTGGTAAACATGTTTAACACGTTTGAAACAGGCTTTCAGTCTAATCAGAACTTTGACGAAGTCGCATCATTCGTGATTTCGTCATTGTTTTTTGCTATTAATTTGCCTCTAAACGCTTCTGGAACAGCATCATTAAGCTTTCTAGTTGTGATGAGTCTACTGTTTGAAAGAAATCAAGCAGTTGAGATGATTTCGAGTAAAAATTAGTGTTTTTTTCGCACTCGTGAATCTTGGCGACCGTTGAAGCCGAATCATCACTTAAAGACTGTTTTAGAGGCAAATTCTCGGACTGCCGCGGCTATTTTTGCAAGTTTTGGCGATCAAAGAACACAACAAGCCTGAAAATTCGGCAGAATTCCGAGGTAGCGTTAGACTTATAAAAAAAAACTTGAAATGGGGGGAGGCTATGGCGGCTGCCGAAAATTTGGTTGATTTCCCAGAATGCATTGCAGTGGTATTTTTGTCGAAACACGTGTAGTTCGAAATAGGCATGTTCGTAGTGATTTAGCGGTGTAAGTAGAATGAAGTAAAACTTGAAAAACTTGCATAAGATTAGAAGAAGGACTGAATTTTCTTAGGATATTAAACTTTTTGCTCGAAGGCCAAGTTTTTAGCCAAAAAATACATATATATTAATAGGTTTTTTCGTCCCCATGAACACTGATGTCGAGATTAGTAAATAGCGTTTGTTAAAAAAAAAAAAAAAAATAGAATTAGCATAAAATAACACTATTTAGTGGTATTTATTTAGTGCGCGCACTCTAAGATTTGTACTTATGCATATTCACTCGGGTATTTTTATCGTCCTATACAAATTTGTGCTTTTCACGCAAGAGTGAACGGTTGTCAAGCAAAGCGAAAGCGTAACTACGGGCCGAATTTCACCTTTTTCGGACAATTTCTTCGGAAAAAAATAGAAGATGTTTGTTTTTAGACCAAATTAGATCGTCAGATGTCTTTTTTAGATTGATTTGGTGAAAATTCGAAAATTCGAAAAAATTATCCAAAAGAGCACTTAGGCCGTTTTCGCTTTGAACTCTTCAATTGATCTATTGTAAGATGCTTTAGAGTTCTTATCTTATCTAAAACATTCATATATGGAAGAATGTATCCATCCAATAAGCTATTAAATAGCAAGGTACACTTAGTATTTGGGCCAAAGTGAAAGTAGTATGCAAAATATCAGCAATTTTAAGTATTGAGACCCCTATGACTAAATTGTTTAGCACCGTTGGTGATGTCATATGATGATATAGTCAAAATTTAATATTTTAAGAATCCCCCTGCATATGCCTCTGCTTATTGTTCAGTATTGAAAATTGTTAAGTAATAATATCACTTGTTGTTTATTGCTTTTTTTTTGGGGGGGGGGGGGGGGGTGATGTGTGCCTTATTACAAGGTCAAACATTTACGATGTGAAATGCAAAACTGAAATTGTCTTAATAAAAATGCAATTTTGCCTTTTGCATCATTAATGTTGGACTATGTAACAACTAAGCATTCATCAACCCAAAAGGCATATCAATAAAAACCATTCCAATTCAGTTGTTGGAGAAAACCTTTAGACATATCCATCTGGACCAACATGATAAACATTGGTGTGGATCACAGGATACTCAACACGATTTTAGCTGTTGGCCTGTAAATTAGAAACATTGTACCATTTCAATCTGTACATTCACAAGTACTGTCAATTTAAATGGTGCAATGTTTGTAATGTACTGCTCTAGTATAAAAATACTACTCTGTTTGTTATAAATTTGGGACAATTTGCCCCAAATTACATAATTACCCTATAGGACATTGAAGGAAGTGAATTTCAATTGAACAAGCTCAGGGACATGCCTATCAAGACTGTTTCAAAGTATGCATTTTAATGGCCAAGCACACATTTAAATGGTGTTCTGTTACTGTCATTTGATTTCAGTTTGCAGCTGATGCAAGACTTAAGTGACTAAAACCCTCAAAATATGGAGAAAAGAAACTGAACATATGAAAAGGAAAACCAATTATATCTAACTTTAGTAGTTCCTTCAGTATGAAACTGTTCTGCCAGGAAGTTAATGGTACGCACTGAATTGTAAGCAATCTGTCAAAGCCACAGGCTGAGGTCTTGATAATTTACAAAATCATTGAAAATCTGAATTCAATAATTGCTTTATCATTTTATGAGAGAAAGAAAACAAACATTTTGATGGTGCAAAACGTGCTGCCATTTTTGATGAATGGGGTATGCAAAGCCAAGACAGTACGAGTGAATTTGAATGAACTTGACAAAATAATATCCATAGGTAACCTAGCTAGCCTACGGATAATATAATTATTCTGTCAAGTTCACAGGATATCATGGATTAGCTGTGCCCGTTTGGCTAATCAGAATCAAGAATACAATATATAATAAAATACTGATATTTCCAGTCTAGATATTAAAAGTAGCCTTTCAACTACAAAATTTGAGCAATCATTAATCTTTTGTCCTTTGCCTTCTAGCAAAACCATTCTGTAGAGACTGTGAATGTATCACTACTAGTATCAAATAAGATGATAAATCACTAATAAACTTTAGAACAACTCATCAGTGCAAAAATTAACTAGTAACGATCAAATGTTGAGAGCAGAGGTCTGTAATTTACTGCAAGTTCAATTTTGCATTCTCATTTGACACTTACTTTACAATGACTTGCCAAGATTTGTCACAATTTAAGTGCATTTTGTGATTACTCACACCTGACAAATATCTTTTCAAGAAAGATTTCAAATGAAAATTCAAGTTTGAACTTCCAATAACTTCCAATAACTTCCAATAACTTGTTTTAACTTATGAAGTGCATAATGACATGTTGTTCTAATATTTATAATAACCAAAATTATGCTGTGATAGCATATAAGGAAAACAAATTGATGAAGAACTTTTAAAATACTGTTAGTGCCCAAAAGCTCAAGATAACATGAATAAGTTCCATCCCTGGCCCTGAACAATCATGGATGAACCCTTGGTGACACATTCACTCTAGCTCAATCAAAGTTAAAGTATATCAAGGAATTCCTATTTATTCAGGGTGAAATTTTTTAGCCTAATTACCTGTCATTTTAAGAACATATGCAGTATTTATAAAATTTGAATTTGTGTTTTATCGGTAGATATAGATACAAGGTGAAGCTGCATATCTATAGTGCCAATAAAACACAAATTCGAATTTTATAAATTGCTTCTAAAACTCCAAATGTATGTTTATATAATTCCATCAAAAACTCAATAATTTGTCAACTTTATTGAAGAAAAATAGAGTTTAAAGTTTATGCAAATTATGACAGCTCTATATCAGTAGTTATAGAACTCGTCACAGGTATTGATTTGCTTTGAGAATCACTCTTTAATTATTATTCATGAGTTTTAGAAATAAGATTATAAATCATTTCAAATTTTATTAGGTGTGTAAAGAAAACATTTGTCCCTAAAAATTCTTTTTTTTTTATGTTTTGAAGTCTTTTACTCAAAATAAATCAAAATTAATATTTACTATTTTTACATTTATATTTATTTCGTCTTTCCTAAATAAACTACTGTGTATTGCCTGAATGTACTTGCCTTTATGGAAGAGAAAGAAAACAGGACTATCCAAAATCAGGAACAAGAACACTTTTCGTAAAACATTCCCACCAACACAAACAATCAAACAGTAAAATCGTACATTCACAAACATTGAAATAAACAAACAAACAAACAAACAACCAAATAAAATGTCAACTATCATAAAAAACAGTTACTGATTAGAAAGTTGGATATATAGTAGTATAGGCAAATGATATGGTGATATATACATGGATCATGCACAGAACTTTTAAAACCTGCCAACTGAGTAATCCTACAGAAAGTCCACTGTGACTTGAGAGTCATCTACCACAGTTCTAAAGTAAAGGAAATTACACATTTTAAAATGGAGCAATGAACATGATGATAATGATGACAATCAGTTGGTGATAACAGTGATGATGATAATGATGACATTGGGGATAATGATGGTAATAAAATTGATTATGGTATTTGTGATATTGGTGGTGATGATGATGATGATAATGATGGTGATAATGACATATTCCAATGGCAATGATAATGACTATGATGACAATAAGGATAATGATGGTGATCATTTCCCTAATTTCAATGTTCCTTTTGTTTAAATGTCACTTTTGCGCTTTTGGGTTCGCTTTTTGACAGGTTTATCCGTTTCACTATTGAGAGTTGTAAGTGGTCTACATGCTGGTAAAAATTCAAACTAAAAAAATGTAGCAATGATTTTTCACGATTTTTTAAAGATATATTTTGTCATTTTTGCGAGGAACAAATACAAAGCGGTCCACTTCTGTATTTCGGAACAATGTTTATTTTTGTCTGTATTATTTAAGAAGTACGTATTAGTCTTGATACCGGTACATACTGTGCTGCTAAACATAGCGTAATACAGTTTGGAGTGTTTGCTAAAAGGTTTGGCTAGGTACTCCATGTAATTGAGAATATTCTGTCGCAACTACAATTTTCCTTTGTATCACCGGTTTTCACACTATATGAAGTATCTACCAAGATTTGACTACAAATCGTACCGAACATTCTCTTTCAGGGTTAGACTAGTTAAGCCAGTCTATATACGCTAGATACGCTAAACCTGTTAAATACGTTCTAAAAATAAATATTCATTGAATTAATATTCATGCTCTGCTTAACAGTTTTAAGCATAGAGATTTACCATATATAACGTATATGGCATATATACTCATATCAACTATTCTACAGAGATAGTGGGTATACCATATATAACGTATATGCCATATATACTCATATCAACTATTCTACAGAGATAGTGGGTATACCATATATAACGTATATGGCATATATACTCATATCAACTATTCTACAGAGATAGTGGGTATAACATATATAACGTATATGGCATATATACTCATATCAATTATTCTACAGAGATAGTGGGTATAACATATATAACGTATATGGCCTACATACTCATATCAACTATTCTACAGAAATAATTATTATTTAATTATTTGATTATTTATTTATTTATTCATTTATTTATTTGTTTATTTATTTGTTTATTTAATTATTTGATTATTTAATTATTTATTTATTAATTAATTAATTAATTAATTCATTCATTCATTCATTCATTCATTCATTTATTCATTTATTTACTTATTTATACCTATTTAAACAAAAAGTTCCACATATAAAGGTTTATACGTTATCTACGCTAAATATGTTATACCCGTCCTACATATTAAAAGGTCTGTGTAATATGATTGTTATTGTTGATTTCATATACGTTATCTACGCTAAATATGTTATACCCGTCACTCATATTAAAATGTCTGTGTAGTATGATTGACTATTCTACAGAGATAGTGGGTATAACATATATAACGTATATGGCATATATACTCATATCAATTATTCTACAGAGATAGTGGTTATACCATATATAACGTATTTGGCATATATACTCATATCAACTATTCTACAGAGATAGTGGGTATAACATATCTAACGTATATGGCCTATATTCTCATATCAACTATTCTACAGAGATAATTATTATTTAATTATCTATTTATTTATTTATTTATTTATTTGTTTATTTGTTTATTTAATTATTTAATTATTTAATTATTTGATTATTCAATTATTTATTTATTCATTCATTCATTCATTCATTCATTCATTCATTTATTTATTTATTTACTTATTTATACCTATTTAAACAAAAAGTTCCACATATAAAGGTTTATACGTTATCTACGCTAAATATGTTATACCCGTCCTACATATTAAAAGGTCTGTGTAGTATGATTGTTATTGTTGATTTCATATACGTTATCTATGCTAAATATGTTATACCCGTCCTACATATTAAAAGGTCTGTGTAGTATGCTTGTTATTGTTGATTTCATATACGTTATCTACGCTAAATATGTTATACCCGTCATTCATATTAAAATGTCTGTGTAGTATGATTGTTATTGTTGATTTCATATACGTTATCTACGCTAAATATGTTATACCCGTCCTACATATTAAAAGGTCTGTGTAGTATGATTGTTATTGTTGATTTCATATACGTTATCTACGCTAAATATGTTATACCTGTCATTCAAGAATACTGTTGTATGTTGCAAGAACTATTTATTCTATAACACGGATATAGCTTGTATGGCGTATTTAGCGTATACGAGATCGAAAGAGGGATGTGTAAATACCTTGTACATTGCTTCAAAACGATCTTATTATATATCTACGTTATCTTTGTTACATATATCATTTAAATGGTATTTTACATCAACATCTATTCTAGATATGTCATTTCTCTTATTTATGTAATATCTTGCCTGTACTGTTTTATACATGATGGATAGAGCGGATATATCGTATATAGAGTATATATAGTTTATATAAGACTGTGGAAAACTGTGTTTTCCAATGCTATACATTGATTGATTGGTTAGTTGGTTGATTAATTGATTGATTGTCCTCCGTCGTTAACACAAAGAAATTTCTTCTTCTTCTTTAATCACGTTATTATCCAAGGAACAAACACATTGTACATTTTTGTGAGAAATTTCTTATAGTTGAAATATTTTTAAAAAGGCGCAATACCAACAGTATTATAAACTAATTCCTCTTGGTGTAAATAATTCATCACCTATATAACGTAGATGGTGTGCATTCATGCTTTCTAAAAGCATTTTTGTGTTGTTGCTCGAACGAGAATAATCATTTCCAGCAGCTATACAAATATGCGATATAAAAACAACTAGCTTGCTCAAACAAAGAATAGAAAAACTAATAGTGGTAAACACGAAACCTATTCTGTTGTTCTTCTACTGCTACAAACTAAATGGTATAATTAATTCCTTTCAGCAAAATATGAAAATGATTGAATATTCAGCCTTTTGTCTTAATTAGTATTATTCTTTTTAGACAAGTACATTGGTTGAAATAGCTTTAGATAGTACCAAGCAGCTATAAACATTGAAATGTATACTTTTGTCTTTTAAGCATGAAGGTATGCTCTCATTGAAATGTCATAGTATATAAATCGGTCCATTTGTTTAACCGGGTGTTTACCACAGGCAGCGATCGAGATTACTTGTCTCTGGGTGAGTATACAGCTTCTTAGTCTTAGCTTCTTGTTGATATCTGGCTCGCCATATTTGATAAAGCTAAAGTATTTTTTTTTTTTCCTAGTATGTCTAGCGGTTACGCAAGTCGTCCTTGCCAGCAACTAAACAGCTCTGTAATTCGAGCTGAATTACAGTCTAATATCATCCCTTTAGTAGAGGACAAATGTTCAATCATAGGCACAAAGAGTGTTTGGAGACTTCAAGGTACTAATGTCCTATTCAAATTGTAGATTTATTTCGTTAATGTTTTTTTTTTTTTTTTGCTTGTTTTTTTTAATTTACACAAGTAACTGACAAATCAATTTTTATCTTGAACATTTAGGTGGGAAGGCCGGAATAATTCAAGGTTGGAATGAAATAGTAGAAAAAAGAAACGAATGTGATAGTGCAATTGCAAGATTGAATGGCGTCTACTTCTTTGCTTCGGCAATATCAACATTTGAAAGTAAAGGGAAAGGTTCAAAGAGCAATGCAAATGACGAGCAAGACTTGATGAGCTCCGACGACGAAGATGGCGTCATGTCTTCACAATCTTTTCAACACAGCATTGAAACAAATCAACATGCCAAAGAAGCCAGCGATAAAAAACGACATCCCGCGATAACGTACTGGATTGCTGTCCAATCACCAAATGGTGCTCCAGTTTCACCAACAGTCGTACAATCAGCACTTTTGAACTGTAGTGTAGAAGCACATCCAACAAGAGCGGCATGCAAAACAAAACAGTCATCAGAAATACTAAACAAGCTATGTCAAACCATCAAGGACCACAAGAACAATTACATGGCAGATCTGGTCAACGAGTCCTATGTGAATTGCTTTAGCCGCTTAAGCGAGCAGCTGATTGGAAGATCAACAAGCACAATTGCATTTAATGAGCGTCTTGTGAGGTTTACTATTGTAAAACCCACATCTATTCTGACCCAAGCCATCAAAAGACTTCGAGACAAAGGTCTACAAATGGATGTGTATGATTCGCCAACCACCGACAAAGAAAACAAGGTATCCATGCAAGTAAAACCACTTGGCGACGAGCTTACCGTGCTCTGTAATGATGTCGAGAGAGCAATGCTGAAACTTCGTTTTGCCATTCACAAGGGGGATGTTTACAAGCTGAGACAAGATGCCATTTACACTTATCACAAATTGTGTCCAGTTGACGAATTCTTACATTCTCTCTTAGGAAACGACTACTTCAAGCAAAGGCTTTTAAGAAATATGCCAAAGCTACTGTCCATTCTAAAACATCCTGGAAGTCAAGCAATTCGCCAGATTCAAATTGACAACGACATCGTGGAAGTAAACAACAACTGGTTCTGGTCGTTTTCAAAAAACACGTTCAAGAAAGGTGTTCTTGATGGATATCAACCTGGAGAAATCTCTCCTCGAGCATTCGTCCCATTCGACAATGATAGTGATGTAGATCCTGGCTTCTTCAAAGAGATTCTAGAAAACAGTTTGGATGAAGAGCAGACAGTGCAGTTTTGCAAGGATTTCCTTGGTTTGTTTAAACTCAATTCCAGACAGCACAAAGACAAAGTTCCGTGTCTCATTGGCCCATCAAATAGCGGCAAAACATCCATTTTGCTAGCAACGAGCAAGATAATAGATCAAACAAAGGTTGCACGTGTCTTAAAACAAAAAGAGTTCAACAAGTCGATGATTAACGAAGAGACACAACTGATCAATCTAGACGAGGCAGTGGTTAATTTAATGGATGTTGACGACTGGAAAGTTCTCTTACAAGGAGGGTTAACTGCCCACGACGTCAAGTACAGAAGCGCAAAGAGTTTCGTCAATAGTGCTCCAATTTTTATAACCTCTCAGAAAGATCTGGATTTTGGATCCAAAGTGGACAACGAGGCCATGGAAAATCGTCTAACCAAATATTTCTTCAAACCCTTGCCAGAAGTAGTGCCAGAAGCGGCATTGTGGCTGAAAGAACACCCAATGCATTGTATAGTGTGGGCTGCCAACGTAGTGAAACAACACAAACACAAATTAGTTGTTAATGAAGAAACGTCCAAAGAAGAGCGTCCCGGTCTAAGCACTCAAGACAGAGTAGAGATTTTCAACCTGAAGATGTCAAGTGAGGAATCTCTCAGCATAGCTCCAAGCGAAGAAGACATGGAGAGTGATGATTCACAGACAGAATTTAACGAGGAAGGAAAAGAAGAATCTGAGAACGAACCAGACACTCAGTTTTTGACGTGCAGGGATAGTCTGCAAGTTGCCAAAAGCCAATGCATTGCTGAATGTAACTTTGGAAAAGCTAAGATGGTTGAAAGGCTGATGTTAGTACTGGAAGAAGAAAAGGAGAAACGTAAGCAACAGGAAAGAAAGACAAACAAATCGATTCGCGAGCGTCAAAAGAAATGGCTAGTTGATCTTGGCGTTGACAAAGACCTTGTTTCTCAACACCTGCCAAAGCAACCTGACATTAGTGGAAAATTACCCAGTCAACTTCAACGAACAGCAAGCGAATGCACACGCCAGAGGAAGAAAGAACAAGAGAAAAAAGACAGAGAGAAAACAAAACAAAACTTTTCATCAACGTGGTTACAGAGTCAAGAAAAAAAGATGAGAGCCTTGCAAGAAGAATTGGAAAAGTGCACGGATGAAAAAGTCAAGATGGCAAAGCAATACATACTGACAACAGCATCGGATGCGATCAAGCTCTACCACCAGCAGAATGGCACATCACCAGATCTAGGTTTGAAACTTAGACAACAGTTGTGCTATGTGTGGGGATTGGTAAGCAGGCGTGGACGAAAACTTATTGACGATTTATATAGTCCCTTGCCAGTAGAAAGCACAGAAATCAACACATCGCCAAAGAGAAAGAGAAAATCGGAAAGCTGTTCACAAGTCGAACCGTCTAAACAACCCAAAATAACAAAGTTTTTTTCCCAGTCTTAACTCTGGACATTTCAGATAAACTTTTAATTTGGCATTTTTCTCATTTTCCTAGTCCTTAAAAGACATTGAACATTCTATTTGAACATTGTTTGATTATTTTGTAGTTTCAATATTTGACTGTGACATGAGTAAATTTTGTTAAAGTTGATTAATTTATAATTATTCTATTTATGATATTATTCTATATCTGCGTGTGGAATATAAGAATATGAACATTATATACTTAACATTATTGAAAGAACATTAATGGTATGTACAACAGTTATCAAATTCACTTATAAAATCGTTGTGTTTTATTTAGTGGAGAATTTTCTCATAGCTCTATTCAATAAAGAGTTCGCTGTCCTTCCCTTCTGAAATCTGTACTCGGGATCCCTAAGAATAACTGACCACTGTCCAAATCCATAGCGTTCGATGCCCGCTTTCAAGTAATTATCTTCTTCTGTACTGAACAACATGATTTTTTTCTTTCTTGATTGTCCTGGTTTAATCGAATTGCTTTCTTGCGTTGTACTAACATTAGAATTTCCCGCATCTATGTTTACCTGTTCTTTATCACTACCAGGGGAGGAGTTGGGGCTGTCAGAAAGTCTTACACTCACGTCATCGTCTACCTGAGAACCTTTCTCCCCATGCAATTTTTTTAAGCATTCGTGCGCTTTGGTAGCAATGTCACGTGACCTTTGCTTTTGATAATGTACTTTTGCAACTACTGAACTGTGCTTTTGATCTTCGGAAATTGTTTCTTGTTCTTTGGTGTCGAGTTGTTGTTGACTTGTTGTCTCTACGATTTGTCGATATCGAGTTGGATGAATGTATTTTCCCGTAGCATCGAACACCATTTTTCCCATAAGTTGGCCAATTTTGGTGTGTTGATTTCCCTTTTTGGTGACCAGGACATAGTCGCAATTTGGTTTTAAAAGAGGGCGGACGTGGCTTATATACGTATCCAAAACTTGAAGACTTGTATCAGTCAAACATAGAGTATCAAATCCAAAACGCGCAGCAGTCTTGAACTTTTTCTGGTCGATAAAACCACCATTGGCCTTAGCTGTTTCAACCATGTCTACTGTCAAGTACTGATAGGTCATAGGGAGTGATCCTTTCACTTTGATAAACAAATATACAGCAACAAACTTAGTAGCAAATGACAGGTCGGACGGGGTAGCTTTGTTCGGTGTCTCTCGGCAAACCTTCGTAACAGTCTCGTAACGAGGAAGGTGGTACGTTATCGTGTGTAAAAGTTCGTCTAATGTCGCCCAGTGTCCCTTGGATTCCAGAGTGTCGATGTCGAGATCGCTAGTCCATTGAAGTCTCATCATCTTAGAAACTGTTTTACGGGCTCGCTTTAGATATACTTCTGTGGAAGTGAGATTGCGCAGAACATTATCTGAACACACTCCATGAACTTTACGAAAATCAATCAAGTCACTTATGGCATCCAAGTATCCAATACGTCCAGCATGGCCAAGACCCCAGTCACTTTGCATAACATCAACAAATTTAAATAGAAAATTAGGCGAGCTCAAACTAAAGTCTATCCAGTCCCAACTCAATTCTTCTTCATCGTCAACGTCTTCATCTTCACAGCAAAATTTGAGATACTTAAAACTTCTTCGTACAACTTGCATAGCTTGATTCTTGCTTTTACATCCTCCACCACTCCCTGTCAGCCATGTTTCAAACTCTTTACCAATAGTTGTAGAAATATCAAATGATGGCACTTGTTTTTTGATGCAACGTTCTTTATCTAAATTAGGCGATGTTTGAGAGTCTTCTTTCTTGTTAGCATTTTCACTCGATTTTGCTGGTTCGTCATCAAAGTAGTAAAACCAACCATGCTTGTTTTTGACGTGTTTTCTGCATCCTCTTTGTGTTGAATACCCATCGTGATCACAATTCGGTACTGGACAGTGAAATAGGTTATCATTTTCGTCTTCTTCTAAATGTAGTCTTTTTGGTTTGGGAGATGCACCGTCTTTCGAAGACCATTCTACTGACTTAGAACGTTTACTGATTGCGGACTTGAACGAAATGAACGTATAAATTTTTGTTTGCGTGATAAAAGACCAAATGTCGACCAATCAAAATAACGCTTTCTGGCCACGCCTATAGACACGTTTAAACATGTTTGAAAATGTATTGTTCAATATTGATGACTTGGTACAACAAACACTTGGGCAAAAACATTCTGGACAAAAACTTGTTCAAACAAATTCAAACTCGTTTGATTTTGTTCAGACTCGCCTTTGAGAATGGTTCCTTTATGCATACAGGAACGTTGTGTTCCCATCATATGTATAAAGGAACATTATTGCTGGACAAAAGGAACTAAACGTTCCTTATTAAACCAATACAGGAACGATTGTTCCTTTTTGTCAGTAATGGGAACATCAATCTTATAACTAGGAACAAACTGATCCTTTTTGTCTGAATAAAAAGGAACACTTGTTCCACTTTACGTTAATAGGAACAACAGCACGGACCTGTTTATTCCATAGAGGAACACACGTTATGTTACAGGAACGTATTGTTCCACTTTAGCACATATTGTTCCGTTTTTAAACTACTTTTGTTCCGAATCATAGTCTCTTGAAAAGGAACTATTGTTCCTTTAGAGTAGTTCCTATTCAATCAAAAGGAACTTGAACCAAAATTCGAGGAACACTTCAAAAACAACCAAATGGTTATAATCAAATAACAATAAACAGTTTAAAAAATCTAACACAAGAAACAACATTCTGGCACTCCAAACAATATTTCTACTCATTTTCAATTTGATTGGTCTTGTAAATCACGAGAAATTCATTGTCATCGAATTAGGGAAATGTATATGATGTTTACAATGATGATGTTGGTGATAATTGAAAAATCAACACAGTCTGCAGTGCTGTTTGAGTTGGAATACCAAAATCTACACATTTTTACTAACATTTCTAGCTCTGGTTGTCAAAATAGCTCACCTGTGGAATTTACGACGACAGGCCAGAGCATGCTCATTTTTTTCAAATGTCACCAGCGCCTTGTGCTTGGTTGTAGACATTTTCAATTGCTGAAAAAGATATCAATATAATTCATCAATCTTCAAAGATAACATTATGAAGTGTTGTATACAGTAAACATGTCAACTATTAAGCACTTCAACTGGAGGCATCTATTGCAGTCCAAGAATTGTGTGAGAAATGGTCAGCAGTTAATTGAGAATCTTTATGTGGGAGGGGGCACATTTCATATTGGCTATTGCTATTTTTTGTAGTGTTTTTGTTGCTTTCTTTGACATTGTGTGTGTTTTTCTCCACCTCAATGCTGATAGTTTATTGTAAAATGATTGTTTGTCCCAGTTAGTGTGTCTGTTCTCTAATTGTTTTTTTAAGACCTAACCTGTATTGGGCCAATACCAGCCAAGAGTTCTTTCAATCTTGCAGGTGTTATCAGGTCAGGAAGTGAGCCAATCACAACACGGTTAGTTGGTTTGCCACTACTAGAACTCTTGTTGACAACTACTCTGCTTGACTTGGAGTCTGTAGTAGATGAACTTTTTGATTTTCCCTCTGCTGGGCCTACTACCACTCTCTGTGGATAATAATTACAATATGGTATCATGATGTCATTCGACACAATTTTCTCCTAGAAAAACAGTTTCATCTCAAATGGTCTGATGTTCAGATATAATATGTGTGGATATTTTGCACTTGATTGTTGATTATCGTTTATTCCCAAAACAATAAGACACCAAAACAGCATAAAAGAAAATATCGCAATTAATATTTGCTCTTTAAAAACTCAACAAATTAACACTAAAGATGAATTTCAAATGATCTTTAAGCTCATTATCTCACATGATACAGTTATAGATATATCAAAAGATCAATAATACTTTGTACCTTAGATGAACCAGATTCAGAGTGTTTCGATTCCCCTCTACTTCTTCTAGGGCGCTCTTGATCTCTGTCTTCTCTTCCCCTTTCTCGTTCTCTTTCTCTGGGCTTGTTATCTTTGTCTCTATCTCTTTCACGTTCTCTTTCTCGCCTATGATCTCTGGGTTTCTCACGTTCTCTATCCCTATCTGGCCTTTCTCTTTCTCTGTTTTCTCTCTGATCCCTTTCATGTGGTGCAGCACGATT
The DNA here is from genome assembly GCA_918843875.1 of Diadumene lineata. Taxonomy (NCBI): domain Eukaryota; kingdom Metazoa; phylum Cnidaria; class Anthozoa; order Actiniaria; family Diadumenidae; genus Diadumene; species Diadumene lineata. The sequence goes on from OU974069.1 coordinate 37,050,064, forward strand.
TTCTCTAGGCCTTTCTCTTTCAATCCTAGACACTCGCTCTCTAGGACGAGTATCTCTTGGGCGATCTCTTTCATAATCTCTGATTGGACGAGCAGGTCTTGCCCTTTCAAACCCTCTTCCTCTTCTATCATCTCTATCTGGTCGTGACCTTCCTAGCCTAGAATATCTTGGAGGAGATCTTGAAAGTGATCTGGAGAATGACCTTGACCTTGAAGTCCTAACACTGAGAAAAAAATAATAACCCATTCATAAAAATAGGCAATACCTACACCATTATCATTACAAGTCATATTTTGGAAACTGAAGTGACATCTATCAGTGGCCACCACAATACAAGTACCAAGACAGTATGATAAATGTTTCTGTAACAACAGATCTTTAAAATCTCATGTTTCTTTTTGAACAGACACAGTGGGGCTAGCCTATGGAGAAATTAAAGATTTGCCAACAAGGGGAAATAGAGTGCTGATGCGTGACATCACAAAATAACTTTTTGGGTGAATTTTTACATTTTCAGAGAGAGCTAGTAAAAATATGAATTAAGGTAAAAAAAAAAATGACAAAAAGTGAGCGAATTTTATCTGAAATATGATTGTTTGAATTTAAAAATGCTGCCATTCATTTTCTCTAGTTTTAGCACTGGTATCTAAGGTGCTAAAATAAGAAAAAATGTAGGTGGCATTCTTCAATTCAACTGCTAATATCTTGGTCAATAGTCGCTTGATTTTCATCAAATTTTCACCATAATTGCTGCCGCAGCGAGCGAGCTTGAAGCGAGCGAGCAAGGCAGCAACCCTAATCTGTAAAGGGAGTTAAAATCTCGATTTTACCCCATAATGCACCGCAAATTCGTTTACCTACGTCCCTTGCACGCCTCGTATGTTGTTATTCGACACCAAAGTATTCCTTGGATTTGTGTGGTCAAGGTGAGTGAAACTGTGTGTCTTTATAGTCCAATTTAATCTTTTTTTTCTGTGATTACTGTGCAAGACGCTCGAAGAATAATCACTTGGAGTAAATACAAGTGATAATATTAGGAAAGCTTTATCATATAACTAAAATAGATCATAATTTCTTAACCTTGCGTTGGACGGATCGTTTGAAGTGCGACTGTTCGTTCTAATATTTGTAATATTTTAACATTATGATGGTACAAAACTATAAGTAAAAGCAAGAATTTGTTTCAGATGGCTAAGGTAGACGAAGATTTACATTGATTACGATTAGTTTGTCGATATTTGTTATATATTTGTAGATATACGGCCGCTATTCGTGTCACTTGTGTTGCAGGCGTCAATTATTACAGTAAAATTGAAATAAGATATTTGTAGTTCATTTCTTTATGCTTTTACTAGGTATATTCATTGACTTGCTTGTTTCTTTTTTTAGACTGTCAATCAAGATATGTTTATAATGTTTGCTGTCGCAGCGAGCGAGCCTGAAGTGATGTTATTGTTCATTTAAATACAATACATTTCAAGCTTAATAAAACAAATACATCCAAATACCATATTACAAGTTTTTATTATTTACTGATGATTTTCATTAAAATTTTATGAGATTGAATATTTTTAATTAAACAATTCCAAAAGTGCAAACAATAAGTCAATGAAACTCTTACTGGTTATTGGTGCCAAGTGAATGTACCATGCAATTGCATTATTTACTATTTCTTGAGTGTCACCGTTTTCTTGCTTGTACTTTTTTATAGTGATTTGCTTACCTTCCATGCATTACATTATGATTAAAAAAAAATAAATATGTTGAAAATAAAATTTGGGAATTGAAACTAGTTTTTGGTGATGTTGACATAGTCCTTATTGCCAAATATCGAACCATAATTCACTCACTTTCAATTGTTTGTAACAACAAAAATGTCAATTCATTTAAGCAAAAATCTAAGGCAGCATTTTGCTACCTGTTAGGTAGACTAGTATATACTTTATTTGTCATGCTGTTTAATGTGACTACACCATACCTTGATGGAGAAAGAGATGGTGACCTTGACCTTGACCAAGAGCGTGCAGGCGATCTTGAGTAAGACCTTGATGGTGAGCGAGAGTATGATCTACTTCCACTACTTATATCACTACCAACACTCTCTTCATCTGTGTAACGATGACGTTTACTTTTGCGATTACGGTGCTAGACAAACAAAATTAATGGAAAAATCAGGACATCGCAGTCAAATCATTCTCTTTACAAAACCAACTTCTCTCTGACCAGTTATGCTTTTTTTTTATTACTCTCATCTACATGTCATACTTACAGCAGTATCACTTCTTGTTCTATCTCCATCCATCTTGAAAGCAGAGGCTGCAGCCGCAGCAGCTGCAGCAGAATAAGGATCCCTTTGCTGAAACATCTGCCAGTTAGCCCCATACATGGAATAATCAAATGGTGTGAATGGATACTGCTGTCTTGTGGCAGCGGCTACAGCAGCAGCAGCAGCAGCAGCTGCACCCATATTCCCACCAGGTGTAACATTAGGCTGACCAGCAAAACCACCCATATGAACCGACTGGTCCATATTTGGCACTATAACTCTATCTCCTACTACTATTCTATTAGGTTCCATCATTGCCTGAGGGTCTCTATGTGGCATCATGCCTGCCTGATTGACATGGGGAGCACCCATGTGTGGTGCCATGTTACTGGTTGGTGGGTGCATCCCTGGCATATTTGGGTGTTGCTGTGGGGACATTGGACGGGCCCCTCCTTGTCCAGGTCCTCTGAGATGTGGAGCTGGGTGCATTGATGGTGGCCCCCCAGGACCACCTCCTTGTGGACCTCCCATGGCAGCATTCCCTGGCAGTGGGCCCCTGAATTGAGGCCCTTGCATTCTGGGACCATCCATAGGCATGCCCTATAAGAAAAATGCCTGGTTAATTAAGATATATATCTACTATCATAAATAAACTATATGTTTGGACAAAATTATCAAGTCTGTGACCAAGACCTTTTAGGGGCTATAGACTAATGCAACTCTACTTTGAATTGTTTTGTTTTTTTGATAGTAGAATGGCTACAAATATAAAAATGTATATTTCATAAACAGATACTGACAGACAATCGTTATTTAATATATCTTGTAAAGATGATTACAACTAATTCACAGTAAAACCCTTGCAGGTTAGTGTTAACCCTGTGTGGAGCTCCTTTCTGTGGCCCTACTCCATGATTATTTTTATTTATTTGTTTATTTTTAAACAAATAAATAAACACAAAAGGACTCTAAGTCCCCTCTGAGGTGTTTACACCTTTAAATTACAACAAATTCACAGTAAAACCCTAGCAGTTTAATGTTTACCCTGTGCGGAGGTCCATTCTGTGGCCCTCCTCCATGAGGCTCCCTTGGTCTGTTCATATCATGCATTGGGCGATGATCAGGTTCCATTCCTCGATGTGGTCCATCCATTCTGGGCCCCATTCCTCTTGGTCCCATATCACTATTAGGTCCACGCATAGAGTGCCCAGGTGGCATTGGTTCAGGACCATGATTAGGATGGGGTTGCATCATTCTAGGGCCAGGTCCAGGCCCATGCATTGGTGGCCCAGGACGTCCCATAGGAGGACCTATATAATCATAGTCATAAAGTTCTTTTAATTAAAGGATACTTGAGCAAATGCAGGAAATCCAAGAAATAAAAACAAACTAAATACTGACAAATTTTAGCTATTTAGTAATATAGTTGTAACTATCACTCAACCAGCACATTATTTCTTTTGTCTGGGTATTGTGTTCTGGTTGAGTGCTAGTTACAAATAGTTACCAAATAGCTACTATAGCGAAACTTCAGCTGACTTCAGCTTTTGTTATTCATGTGCCAAGCAGACAGTGATTGGCCGTTATTTCAAAAGAGATTATTGTAGTTCTGGTTGGTACATTAGAATAACAATTGTTTTTTTTTTAAACATAAAGTATTGCTATTTGTTAGTGTTTATTTTGCTTTTATTACATGATTTTTCTGTGTTTGTTCTATGTACTTATTAACTAAGTGTGAGGGCTGTACAGGAATGAGAACAGTGAGGCCCATACAAAAGAATGAGAGCCAAATATTAACCCAAATGGCACAGTCATGACCCAATTATAAAAAAAGCAGAAAAGTAACAAAAATAATGTGCTTCTGTTGATATCATTTTCTTCAAAGATTTTCTTAGGGTGTGTGCAAGTGGGCCACACAGATTTGTACAGACCTGCTCAAAAAAGCATTTTGGCCCTACAGGCACTTTCTTCTTAGATGGTATTTCATCTCGGCAGATATGTCTCATGTGATAATATGAATCATCAAATGGAGATGCCATTCATTGTGGAAATCAGATATGCATTGTCATACAATTGTTTTGGGTTTTTCAGACACAAATTGTGAGTGTTCATACTCAACTGTGAGTGTAAATACTAAAACATTTAAAAGATCCAACTTTTATTCAAGTACCATAAACATATCAATATCAAATCTTTCAAAAGAATCTTAAGTTGGAGGGAAAATGCACCAAGATATTATATTAAGGTAGTTCGGGATCTACACTTCCCGCCGATAGAATTTTTTTAAACTTTTTCTACATAAGGACTGACACATATGAAAAACAAAAATGTAATAAAAATAGGGGTCACTGTGCTTGTTTTGGAACTGTGGGGGTGGTAATTTGACCCATTTCATCTAAAAGAAGTAACATCAAATTTGTTGAAAGTAATATTCTTGTGAATGAATTTGAAAGTTTTTCACAAATCTGCTATAAGAGTCTGACAAAATGCTCCCTTCGCTATAGTTCTCATGAATTTATTCCTTGGAAAAGACATTGACTGAGATATTTTACAGAGATTTAAATGAAGAGCTTCATTAATTTTTTGCACACTTTACCACAAAAAAAGTCAAAATTACAATGTTTTGGTCTCGAAGACCATGTATTTTTTATTTCATAATTTTAAACCTGGGTTTATGCCAAATATAAAAATGAAAAAATAATTGGGTGTCACCGTGCTAATTTTAGAGCTATAAGCAAAAAACGTGCGGAAAATAAGATGAAATCAATGTTTTGGACGTGCGGGAATGGGCACTAGTTGCTTTTCAGGGCCGTATATAATGCTATGATGTTATTTTTTAACAAAAAGTTCAAGAATGGCCATATTTTGGCTCTAACGCAAAATTTCTTTTTAATCGCACTAGACATTTTATTTGATTTCACATGCACGAGCAGGATGCGCAGTTGCAAGGGTCCCGAACTATTTTAAGAACTGTGCTTGTTGGTAATAAGCAACCTCATCCCAGGGCCACTTTGTTCGCTCTTTTTTTAAACAATGGATGGCTCACACAGGGACTCTTGATAGTTCGATAGATAGATAGATAGATAGATAGCTAGATAATTTTAATTAACTTCCTTAGAGCAAATGTCTTTCGGTTAAATATGGTTAATAAAATAAAATTAAAAAAAGAAAGGGAAAAAAATATTTACATACCGGTTGGTGTGACACTTGATTGTCAGCTATTTTAATTTGTTTTGTCACATGATAAAAATCTCCCAAAACCTTGGATATTTTGATCAGGTGTCAAACCAGCCAGAGTCAATCTGTGAGTGACCTGTTACTAAAAAAGAGTGAACAGAGTGGCCCTGGGGTTGAGGTTGGGTAGTAAATTGGTGAGCAAGATTATTCTCTCTCTTACAGTTTGTGAACATACCTTCAGGCATCCCTCGGCCTGGTTTAAAGTGGGGGTTCACATGTATATTTTTAACAGGAGGTCCTGAAATAAAACACAAATATTTTAACACACCATCCTTAGAAGGAAATACATGTTGTTTTCAATGCACTTTATTTTCAAATAAGAGTGCAAAGGAGGTAAAAACATAGTACAGGGAAGTTGATGTGATGTCTCTGACTTCAGACAAAGAAAAATGCTAAAAAGTGTGAAACCACAATTTCAACAAAATCAGTTGTAAAAGATATGTGTATTTTGGACACCATAGCGATAAAGGAGATCATGACATCTCAGACATCAGTCCTTTGTTAAAGTAAAAACACCAATGCAGCCCACACTAGTATAGTTAAATTAAAAACAGCATGACAACTTCAGCTTTATATATGAATTATGACTTACTCATCTGTCCAGGCGGTCCAGGCATTGGTCCAGCTGGAAATGGTGCTGGTCCACTATGCATGTGTTCACCTGGCGGCGGATGCATTCTTGGTGGCATATTTGGATTAAACATAGGTCCATGCATACCAGGAGGTCCAGGTCGCATCATTGGTCCTCTGGGTCCATCCATACGACCTGAAGGACCATCGAACCTAGACAATAATTTAGCCCTGTCAGTATGTGAGCCATGTCTGAATTACATACTTGTATGAGAAAAACAATGTATGAGTTATCCTTCAGTATTACTAAAAACGGGAAACAACAGAGTAATGTTTTGGTTGCGATTCCATTGATTCCAGAATTTGGTAATGCCAGAATCCTTTAATTGAATGAAGTGACTGTATAGGAAATGCATTAACCCTTTCGCTCCTGGAGATTTTTGGTGTTTTTAGGTGTTTTTTGACACAAAAAAACTTTTAGTTCGTCCAGAGCAGTTTGTTTTTGGCTTCGACCAAGATTCCTGTGTTTTTGTGTTACCGGGGAGGCATGAAGCTGGCAAACAGGTTTAACACGTTTGAAACCAGTTTTCAGTCTAATCAGAACTTTGACAAAGTTGCATCATTCGTGATTTCGTCGTTGTTTTTTGCTATTATTTTGCCTCTAAACGCTTCTGGAAAAGCATCATTAAGCTTTCTAGTTGTGATGAGTCTACTGTTTGAAAGAAATCAAGCAGGTGAGATGATTTCCAGTGCAAATTCTTGTTTTTTTCGCACTCATGAATTTTGGTGACCGTTTAATAAATCATCGCTTCAAGACTGTTTTAGAGGCAAATTCTCAGACTGCCGCAGCTATTTTTGCAAGTTGTGGTGATAGAAGAACACAACAAGCCTGAAATTTTGACAGAATTCCGAGGTAGCGTTAGACTTATAAAAAAACTTGAAATGGCGGGATGCTATGTTGGCTGCCGAAAATCTTGTTGATTTCCCAGAATGCATTGCAGTGGTATTTTTGTCGAAACACGTGTACTTCGAAATAGGCATGTTCGTAGGGATTTAGCGCTGTTAGTAGAATGAAATAAAACTTGAAAAACTTGCATAAGCTTAGTAGAAGGCTGAATTTTCTCAGGATATTAAACCTTTTGCTTGAAGGCAAAGTTTTTAGCCAAAAAAATCGACCTGCAAAATGTGTGATTTTTAACATCTGAAAATAGCGAAAAAACGTGATTTTCCTGCTTTTTAAAGTTTGAACTGTATGTTTTTGCCCAAATTGCCAGTTTCTTCAACCTGAATGGTACTTAACAGTTAGCCACATTCCTAGTGTTTGCTTTGAATGGTGATTTATGGCACGAATGACTTAATTCAGGAAGATATGATTTTTTAAAGCAAGGTAGTTGTCTACGGCCGGTTTTGGCCGGCACAGGAGCGAAAGGGTTAATAAATGACTTATGGCAATGGATAGAACAAATATAATGATAGGTGGATAAATGAATGGATTACTGGATGTATCTATGAATGACTTATGGCAATGGATAGAACAAATATAATGATAGGTGGATAAATGAATGGATTACTGGATGTATCTATGAATGACTTATGGCAATGGATAGAACAAATATAATGATAGGTGGATAAATGAATGGATTACTGGATGTATCTATGAATGCACTATACCTTGGTGGTTGATCAAACCCGCGTCCTCTTCCTCTTCCAAAGTCCCTATTTCTATTTCTGTTGTCATTCTTTCTATTGTCATAACCTTGCTTGCCTGTGTCAAACAAAAACATAATATGTACCCAATAGTCCTGAAGTGAGATGATGTTTCCCTCGAGAATACTGGAACAATACTTATAATAAGTGAAACAAACAATGCAAAATGGATTCTGGCCATCACGCTTCAGGCTTATTGCAAAAACAATGTTCTAGCAAAAGTCACAACTCACTAAACATGAATTTGGATTTGGTTAAAAAGGGCCATTCAGCTTGAGCAGTCTCCATTTGTCTTGTGATGTATTTTTATGCTCCTAAATCTTTAAACCTCATGACAGAAACAGCCCAGTAGCCCTGGAAGCTATGTACAAGTATTTCTGAATCTATGCATTCCCTTATACATTTTAATTTCTTTTTATTTCAGACTATTTGAAATGTTGGAGAGTTGAAATGCTAGCATGTAAGAGAGTGCTATTATATTCAAAGGTCTGAATTTGAAAAATAAACAAGAAGTCAATTCCTTCAAATGTACCTTGTTCAGGCTTTTTTGGCCTGTCTTCTTTTGGTCTTTCTGTGGGGAATCTTTCTCGTTTTGACTTCTGTTCTTTGTTTTCAGATTCTGCACTTTTATTGGGTGTTTCTGTGTAAAAAAATTATCAGATTACTTGCTGTTTTAAAAGTCGTCATTTCATCTATTCCCAACTGTCAATAAAATTAATATCAGGGACAGAGTTTATGTCAAATCATTCAAATACAAAACTTGTTATGAAATTGATTGACAGGTTAGAAAAGACTAAAATTAAATCTTTTTTTTAAGTTTTTTTTATATTTGTGAGTAATTTATGGACTTTATCTTCAGATAGAAGATAAAAATCTCAAGATCATTTTTGTGACAGTGTACTATTGTACAAGCTTGATACAGACTACACTCTTATAAGAAATACAATCTGAACAAAATTTAATCTTGCAAGTAATTTTCAATTTCCATACAAATAAAAAAATTGAATGTAAATGGACTTTAATTGGGAAAATTAAGCAGCACTTACAGCCAAATTCATTGTATCGCGACCTGCTGTTTTAAAACTTTGTTTTGATTTAGTCTTTACTGAACCGTCAATCAATTTCAAGGGCAGAGTTTATTTTAGATTAACCAATGACAGAACATGTTAGGGCAAGCTACGACCTATGAAATTGATTGAGGGTTCAGAAAAAACTAAAATGAAAACAAAGTGTGTCGCGTTACAGTGAATTTGGCTGTGATTTTCACATTGCGTATCACAGCCAACATTGTGTTGCTATGAACATGTGTACATGAGTTGCGATAACTTAAAAAGGGTCTGGAGATATTTGAAAGAAACATTGAATTTGTAATAAATAAATAAAAAAAGATGTGCATCAAATGTGTCTTAGCTAGCTTGACACTCATATACACATTGGCAATCCATCAATACAATGTAATAGTACTTTCTTATTCAAATTGGTCAATTCAAATTACTTTTATTGGGTTGACTTGCGGAACTTGTAGCTTTGATTTCTTTGTCAATGTCATCAATGTCTTCATCACCATGGATACTAACTGCGTCAAGGTCAGCTGCTGCACCCCTTTAATTAAATCAGATTAAAGTTAACTCATTAGTGATTGCCTCTATCAATATAAATTGATCAAATATGAAGCTTTGTAACTTTTGTAGGTGACAGAAGCGCTGCCTCATGAAAAATATTCATACAAAAGAAAGGAGTTTTGCAAAGCACATGAAAAATATTTTCAAGCAAATTTATAAATAATTTTGCACCCTTGCCCCTCCCCCCCCCCCCCCCCAAAAAAAAAACAACAACAATAAACAAACAATCAAAATCAGCAAATTTGTGCAAATAATCACTATCAATGTAAGAATTATATTAATAATTGAGGAATGACTTTAAGCAAACAAACTTACCCATCTCCTTCATCATCACTTTTCAGTAACTTGTCCTACAAGAAGATGGACAACCACATTAAAACAGTCAATATCACAAACAATAATGAATTCAATGAATACTGTCTTGATGAATCCTTACCACATCAGTATCACTTTCATGCTCTGTATCTTTGGGCTGAAGAAAAACAGAAAATTGAGATTAACAATTCTCATGTTATTCACAAGTCACATGTGCAAAATTCAAAATACAAACCCTACCTTAGAAACAGCCTCAGTCTTTGGTGGTTGTTTATTTTGGCTGGAAGAGAATCAAAGTTTGTTGAACACTTTGCTCCTTTTTATCCTTTGCAATATTAGTGGCATTGAGGATTCTGAACACTGTGGGATGTGAAATCATTGATTGATTCAAACTGAACAGACTCACCAGTATGAATTTTAACTAAGATCTTTGTTATAATTTAAGCATATGAGTAACAACACGAGTAAACAAATCAAATATTAGCCATATAGCCAATAATATATTCTCAAGAAATTACTCTTTTGGCATGAGTGAGATATGGTAAGGAACTTGAAGGGATTGTATTTCTCTGCCACACTATTTTTGGTGATCTTTAAAATGGCCACTCTTGGAATATTATGGACAAGAGGAGCGCAAAGCATCCTGGTTGATATGACTCAGTTAAGAAATTACTTATGTTATGGACTGTGGGCTTGTGAAGCCACATCATGTAACTATTGTTGTGGAACAAACTTATACTGGACACAAACAACAGAGATATTGGGGGAATTTGAGAATACATTACTGAAGTATCAACTTATTGCTTCTGTTGTTCAAAATATTTTAAGGTCAATATGCATTCCACAAAGCTCTGACAACCCAACCATGAGCTTTAATTCTGCAATAATACATACGTCTTTTGAGGAGTTTGCTGTTCTTTTTTTGCTTGTGTTTCGTTCATCTTAAATGGCTTTTTCTGTTTATCTTGTGGAGGTTTTCCACCATGTTGACCTGGTGGATGTTGTCTTTTTCTTCCTCCTCTTTGCATATCTTGTCTGTTACCACCGTGTCCTGGCATTCTTGGTCTATGCTGTGGATGAGGTCCCCTTGGACCCATATGAGGTCCTCTCATCATAGGCCCTTGATTTGGTCCTCGAGGCCCTCCCATTTGATGTCCAAAGAAGGGCTCTGGTCCTCTTGGGCCATGCATTGGAAAGTCATGACGTTGCCCTCGTCCCATTGGCCCATGATGTGGACGAGGACCAAAATTTGATCCAAATCCTGGTCTAGGGCCCATATGTCTTCTGCCATGTTCTGTGTAATAATAATAACATAATAATAATAATAACATGTTAAATAACAATAATTAAATTATAATTTGCTCAGAAAAATCTCCCATAACAACCAAAAAGTTGGTAGACTTTCGTACGAGTGGAAAACTGAATGGTATGATATGGCAGAAAATGTGATTATTTTCTTAGACACTATGGCTACGACATGAATCAGTACTGTTTCCCACTTACACAAAAATGACTCTATTAATATCTTCACCACACCACAGCAAAACTGTTATTATAGATCTCTTTAATTAAATTCTAAATAGGATGATCTGTATAAATTTGCCCAAAAATAAATATTAGAATAATCTATCAAAAAAACTTACCAAAATCAACTCCGAGGCTTGAAACTAGCTCATCTATTAAAATAACGATTAAAACAAAAGCAATGTTAATGATGAATAATACCAGTCAAACTTATACAAATGAAATATTAAACGCTGCATGTTATTCTGGCAATCCTAATGTAACTTCCCAACCATAGGATCACTACGATATATTTTAACGATATCATATATAACGGTAATGATGCATGCATTCACTGTGGGTTATTTCGCTCGTCTCAAACAAACATCAAGCATGGTTTTTGACATTGTGTTCTTCGAATCATTCTCGTTGTCATTGCTAACCTTCGCGAATATCGGTAAAATCCATGACAGAAAACCAACTTGAGACTTGAAAATGACAGCTCTATTATCCAAGCGAACGGAAAATGTAAAAAGGGCTGTAATGTGCTCGAATTTAGGGCAACTTTTAGTGTTTAGTAAAGTAGACTATCGAGGAAAATCTCGCCGCCATCATGATCTTTCCGAAACGAGAAAGCATGGTTACAAAGTATTTTCAAAACGAGGCCGTAAACCAGGTGGTTTACCACAGGAAGCCCAACCCGAAAAACATTAATGGAGGGACTTATAAGGTCTTATAACTCGTTGAGACTTTTAATCTTTTTGTACAAACGTGTTGCTGACATTTTAGTATACATCTAAATTTGCTTTCATTTATTGTATATATATTTACTATCATTTTCACCTTTTGAGGACGTTCGCGTTAAAATAACTATTCGTCAGCCTTTTTTTAAATCTCACATGAGCAGACTACTTACGCATGGCGTTAAAAACAGCAAAAAATGGGGGTAAGGGATCCGTTTTTTAATAAGACCGCACTGGCAAGTAAGACAAGCTACTTAGAAAATCGCGCGCGCTTTTTGAGGGGGGAGGGTACTTTTGTACCTCAAAACCCTGGCCCTATTCAAGAGACATTGGTAAATGCAGACCCTATCTATCCCGTATGCAATAATCTTGGACCTCGGGTTGTTAACGTGCTTTATTTCGTCGAATGTAGGCTTACATGGAGTTAGCAGATTCTGTCGCACGTGGGCGATCACCGAGCTCAATCATGCCCGCGCATGCTCTTTCACACTCACGCATTACATCATTACATCCCTCTTTCTCTAAAAAAAATTAAAGTTACATATATGATGTATATTTGAATCAACTCAACTATATAATGTTCAAGGATACTACAATGTTCATAACTAACAAATGTCTATGAGTTTGGGAACCCATATCTTGCAGGAGGTCGGATCTGTCGACCGCTTCTAGTCGTGGCGGCTGTACTCGGCTGTGGTACTGGTGAGGGTGTATCACGTGGTGGCTGCTTTGTGTCATCACTGTTTGGAGGTGGAACTTCTCTGATCTGGGAACGGTTTCGTCTCAGCTCTCTTCCAGCTGTGGTGGTGACTGTGTAGGATCGTGGAACTTCCTCAAGCTTTCTGTTTATTGTAGCGGGAGTCCACTTGTGGGTAACAGGATCTTGGATCGTGACTTTCTGTGTTGGCTGGAGCGCTGGTAGATCTTTACAGCTTCTGTCATGGTAGTATTTCTGTTGTTGCTGTCTGTGCCGTAATCTTTCAATCACGTTGTCGCTATCTCTGCCTCTTTGGATCTTTCTTGGTAGATTGTCTTGTATGGGCCTGCCTAGTAGTAGTTCAGCGGGTGACGGAAGTTTGCTGTCAACAGGTGTTGCTCGCAGACACATCATAGCAATGTAGGGATCCGTGTTGGTAGCTTTATCTTTGTAGAGTGCGCTCTTTGCTGCTTTGACTTGAGACTCGATAAATCCGTTGCTTCTTGCATAGTTTGGTGAACTAGTCACGTGTGTAAAACCGTAGTCCCTTGCGAAGATTTTGAAAGCTTGTGAATCGTAGTGTGGACCATTGTCAGATCGTAGTACCTTAGGTACACCATGTTCACTAAAGATTTGCTTCATGATTTGAATCACAGTTCCGCTGTTGCTCTGATTTTTAGGAATTTTTCTTACAAACGAGTACTTTGAGTAGTAGTCTGCAACAAGGATGTACTCATCTCCCGCGAGATAGAATAAATCTGACGCTATCGTGTGCCAGGCACGTGGTGGTATCTCTGTCTGAATAAGTGGTTCCTTCTGTTGACTTTGTTGGCATTCTTGACAGGTGCCGCACGTCTTTGTTACATTGTCGATGTCTTTATTAAGGTTGCGCCAGAATACTGCTGTTCGTGCTCTTAGCTTTGTCTTTTCTGTTCCTTGGTGCGAAGCGTGAAGTTTAGACAATATTTCTTCCTGCATGACCTCTGGGATAATGATACGGTGACCTTTCATCAGTATGCCGTCTTCAATCGTGATCTCGTCGCGGTATGACCAATAAGGTTTCAGCAGTTGTGGTACATCTTTTGCATTTTGTGGCCATCCGTGGTACACTTGCTCTCTCAAGGCTGTAAGTTCAGGATCAAATTGAGAGTGTTCTTTAATTTGCGTGATGACGTTGTTGCTGAATTGTGGATACACTACGTGGACCTCTACGTTTAAGTCGGGTATAGTGTGCTTCTCTTCTGGTGATAGTCTTGAAAGTGCATCAGCTACTTCCATCTGTTTTCCGGGTTTGTACTGTATCATTAAGTCGTAAGCTTGCAAACGTAGTAACATCCGTTGTAGTCGTGGTGGGGCTGCCGTAAGGTGTTTAAGGTGTATGCTTTCTAATGGCTTGTGGTCCGTGTGAACGATGAAAGAGCGACCATACAGGTAAGAGTGAAATCTTTCGCAGCCGTAGACAACAGCCAAAAGTTCTCTCTCAATGTTCGCATAACGTGATTCAACTTCGTTTAAAGCTTTACTTGCAAACGCGACAGGTTTGTTATCTTGCAGTAGAGTTGCGCCTAGACCTTTAGAAGATGCGTCAACTTGAAGTACAGTGGCCTTCTTTGGGTCGAAGTATGTCAGCGTGATCTCGTTACTAATTGATGATTTAATCTTGTCGAACGCGTCTTGGTATGTGGCATTCCATATGAATGGACTAGATTTCTTTACGAGATCTCGAAGTGGTGAAGTTAATGTGCTTAGGCTTGGGATGAAGGGCCCCATGTAGTTGGCTAAGCCTAAGAATGTCTGCAATTCTTGCTTGGTTGTTGGGGGATTCATTTGCTTCAGCACCGATACTTTGTCTGGATCAGGACTGATACCGTCTGGTCCGCAGATGATACCATAGAACTTGATGTGGTCCTGTTTGATGAAGCACTTGTCGGGATTCAACTTTATGCCAGTCTCCTTGCAGCGACGTATCATTCTGTGAAAGTTTCTGTCGTGGTCTTCTTCGTCGTTTCCAAATATGACAATGTCATCAGCTATTCCGACTACACCTTTGCATCCTTCGAACGTTTGGTCGAGGCGCGTCTGGAAAATATCTTGCGACATTTTCAGTCCGAAAGGCATTCTCTTGAATCTATACCTTCCGTAAGGTGAGTTGAAAGTAGTAAGAAAACTGGATTCTTCGTCTAAGACAACGTTCCAATATCCGCATTTGACGTCGACTATCGAAAATAACTTAGCTCCACTTAGCTTGGGGAGGATCTCTTCTAGTGTAGACGTAGTGTGATGTTCTCTGCGAATAGCTTTGTTGAGGTCTTTCGGATCCAGACATAGCCTCAGCCTACCGTTAGCTTTTCTTCTATATACTAGAGAGTTCACCCATGCTGTCGGTTCGCCTTCTTGTATCTTTGCGATGATGTCTTGTTCAATCATTCCATCTAGCTCGCGCTTGATGTCATCTTTCATGCTGATTGGAACCCTTCTTGGAGGATGGACTACAGGTGGTACATCTGGGTCAACTGTTATGTGGTATTCTCCTTTGAATTTACCAATGCCATCAAAACACTCGGGGTACTGGGTTATAACGTCTTCTTTGCTGCGTATCTTTGGGCTGTTGATGCTTGTCGTAGCCGCTGACGTCGTAATTGTGTTTGTTGTTTGTTCCTTAAGTTCGAGATTGAATCGTAGTAGATCTAGATCAGTTCACGTTGTAAGACCTATGATGGCTGGACCTTCAGTCTCGGTGACGTAAAATGGTGCTTGTATTTCTCTGTTTTTGTAGGCACATGGAATTGTGACGATGCCTTGATGCTTTATCTGTGAGCCTCCGTAAGCGACTAGTACGGTGCTTGATGGTTGTAGTGAACCGGGTTTCGGGTAGCCAGATCGTGCAATGTTCTTCGGGAACATTTGACGATATAGTCGTAACGGTAGTACGTTGCCTTGGGCGCCCGTGTCAATTTTCGCTTTCAGTGTAGCTTTCGTGCTGAGTGGAATATCAATGTCGACGGTTGCGTAGACTTCTTTCTTGTTTACAGATGTGTGTCCTTGTGACAGTGACTCGACGTGGATTGATTCGAACCGTATTGACTCATAGATGGGATCGTTTACTTCAGCAGAATCTTGTATGTCGTGGATGTGTTGTTTTGCTTTCAGTCTTGAACGGCAAACCTGACTGAAATGACCGATCTTTTTACAATAATTACAAGTTTTCCCTTTCGCTGGGCATGCATCTTTATTGTGGGAACGACCACAATTTCCGCATGGACTTGGATTTCCATGATGCTGAAATTTTCGGGATTCCTGTGTCGAGGTCTGTTGTCGTTGGGCTTCCTGTGGCCTGGACGTCTGACGGTGTTGTTGAATTCGTTGTTTATTTCGTCGAAAGTTTGGAGAATTTCGCGAGAGTAGTAGAGAGGTGCGGAATCTGACTCATAGCCCTATTTCATCCAGCAATTCGTTGGGTGAAAAAAGCTTCATTTTGACCTAAATCAGAATTTGAGCTAGAAGTGATTTTGCCTAGGAAAAAATTAATATGCGGCCCCTCTCTACTACTAGGGGAGGGGAGGGGAGGTGATGACGTCATCATTTTAGCAAAATCAATAGGGGAGGGGTGGTAAAAAAATCAGGGATGTATTTCTGACTCAGTTGGCAAAATCAATAGGGGAGGGGTGGGTAAAAAAAATAATGATTTATTTCTGACTCAGTTTGCAAAATCAATAGGGGAGGGGTATCTCTCTAAATTCAATATTCATTTGTTCACAAACTTTTTTCCAAGTTGCATCATTTTTCTTTATTACAAAATTGCTTTTTAAATAAATAAAATCTAATATTTCACGGTCTTCCTGTGGCAGGATGAGATCCCAGATTTTATAAATGAAATAGGGATAATATGTCTTTTTATGTTTTATATTTTTTAACACATTTAGAAATATCATTTCACTTTTATAAAGAAGATTTCCATCCACGGTTGGAAGATTTTTTTCTGTAGCCATAGACCAGATTGCGCTGGTAAATTTATTTAATTCTGTTCTGCGAATTTCCTTTAAGGATTTTCTTATGGAAAATATTTGTTGTTTTATATTTGAATCGGGAAGATCATCTCTACATTTTTTTATAATACTTTGGGAAATATATGTAGATCGACCTAGGATTAAATAAATCCAATTTCTAAAATGTTTGGATGGGCTGAAGTTAGATGGTCTGACAGATCTGCCTTCTTGTTTGAATAAGTTCTCAGAATTTAAAATTAAGGTTGGGCAAATATCAAATATTTTTCCACACTCTTGGCAATAATAAAAATAATTTTCAGAGTCTAAGATTTTAGTTTCACAACTGCAGAGTTCGTCCATTATATAAATCTGAATATCTACCTAAATAGAAACCAAGCCACTCCAGCAATGACAATTATTATAGCTGCTTTATTGTTTTCATGTTTTTCTATTTTAGGTTTTGGATATTTTTTTACGGGCTCATGTTTTTCTGGCGGAGATGGTTTTTTCTCAGGTGGATTTTTCTTTGAAGGACCTAAATTATGTTTAACAACAGGAATAATTTCTTCATTGATATTATTTACACCAATTTTCATATTCTGTGTGGCTTTTTGCAACTTGTTATTGTAGCCAATAATGGGGGAATTATTCAAAACTAAAAACGATGGACAGAGCCAACACCCGAGAGCAACAGCAAGATCTAATTTTTGTTTTGCTTGCTGAAGAGCGAATTGATATCTTTGGATAGATTTTGAAATATCGCTTTCAACAACAGAGCTTTCAAACAGTTGTAAAAATACTTTTTGAGTTTCTTGTGCGCTGCCGCTGTCGCCAATAATGCTGCTTCTTGTTTGCACTTGACTGCCTAGAATACAATATACAAATGCTTCTATAGATTGATTTATTCTAGATAATCCAGCTTTTGTTAAACCCATTGATGTAGAAGGAAAGAAATATTCATATTGATTTTTCATTTTTGGATCGGAGATATACTCAATGTTGAAATGATTCATATGGTCT
This sequence comes from Diadumene lineata, assembly GCA_918843875.1. Classification (NCBI taxonomy): domain Eukaryota; kingdom Metazoa; phylum Cnidaria; class Anthozoa; order Actiniaria; family Diadumenidae; genus Diadumene; species Diadumene lineata. Next base: position 37,067,730 of record OU974069.1, read on the forward strand.
GTAGTTGCCCATTCGTCTGGTAGTTGATAAATTTTGTCTGGAATGTATTTGTCATGATCTAAACCGCCATAACTCCAATAGTAAGCATTAAATACTTCTGTAGAGCCATGATATCTAAAATCATTACCGGTGGAGAATTCTGTTTTTAAATTCCCAAAGCATTTTTGTTATAGTAATTATTAAATTTTGAAAAATGTCTATCTTTTGGCAATGGACATTGAAGTTCATTCAAAATGCGTCTGATAGTGAAATAAACGTGAAACTTATAAAAACTATCAACTTGAGGCGATGCAGATGTAAGCATTTCTCTACTTACACCACAGCCACCTGTAGCACACCAGACGGTAAAATTCAGCGCTTGAGCCCAAAATGATAAGTTGGGGCTTTCTAACCATTTTTTAACATCAGTAGTTTTTTTAAATATTATTTCACTGTCGTCAAATATGTTTCTAAATGTGAAGTTTGTTTTCTCTTTTGGTGTGATATAAACGTTAAAAGAATAATAATTCAAATGTGTTGGATTAGAATTCCATGAGAGGAATTTATAATCTGTGTTTTTATTGAAGCGGTATTTTTTAGGGAATTCCATTTCATTTACTTCTTCTGTGGCTTTTTCAAAAGCTTGTTTGTCGTTTGTGTATAAAAAATCATTTATATTTTCAGGTTTATAAGTATGTCCATTCCATGAAGGAAAGTGATATAATATTTTCTTTAGAGTTCCATCTTTATTGAAAGGATCATAATTATCATCATTAAATAGAAATTCAACATCGCCATTTTTATTTTCACCAAATCTAAATCGCGAGTAGTTTGGGTATTTCCTTTTAAAATCTGTCCACTTCATTCTATATATTTAAGTTTATTCATTTCTACAAAGATGAAAAAAAAATATGCTTTTTTAAAAATATGTCCACTTCATTTTATATATTTATTATATCTTAATTTGTAAATATAGCCGTCATAGGGAGTTCTATCAAAAGAGAAAGTTAATTCTTTTTCACTCCGGTGGATAGCTGTTGTAGAAGTTCTTTTTTTATTTCCTCTCTCAGCTTTTCTATGTTGACTTGGGGTTCTTCTTTTTTTTGAGAAGTCATTCTTATTTCATTTTTCAGAGCTTCATATTTATCCAACTCTGTCATAATCAGTGTAAATTCATTTTCATCAATAGAATTATCACGGAGTGCTTTTGAAACAAGATCAGCTATGCTATTCATGTTTTGACTTAATGACGGTTGAATTGTTTTCTCGTGCTTTGATACTTTTTTTGTTAATCTTTTCGTTGCCATTCCAAAAGTTGCGGAAACCAAACCAAGAATACCACCAACGGCTGATAAGGGAATGCCAACAATAATTCCTGGTCCTGTAAGTGAAGTACCAATGCCAGATGCAGTTAGTACAGCTGATAATCCGCCGCTGATTACTGCAGTTCCATGTATTAAGGATCGGACTCTTGCATATTTTTTTCTAACTTTTTCATAATGTTTAAGTTCGTCAGCAAGTTGTGAAAGAACTATATTTACTTTATTCAGACGAAAGTTTTCTCCAGAAGGTAAAGTTGGATATATTGAGTCGGTCATTATATAAAATAAAAATTAATTTTGTTGCGTGAAATTAATCATTAAACTACATTCATTACCTTTTTCTGTTCCCTTGTATTGCTTTATGAAAATATTGAAAATACGAATTTTTTCATAGTTTGGTATTTTTGAAAGTTTGAATCTTTTGTTTAAAGGAAAAATATGAGCAACTCCGCTGCTTAGTACACTATTCCAAAGTTTATATTTCGGATAATTTTTCAAATCAACAGAAAACATTGGATGGGTTTTAGGGTTTGTTGCATCATCACTTGTAGTGTATTGAAGTGCGAAAGTTATACTATCATTAGCATTTAACCCACCACCATCATTGTCAGAAGTTAAAGTATGAATGTTGACTTCAGAGG